>JANRMT010062837.1:603443-664448 GCA_026402145.1 Polypterus bichir lapradei
TTTTTTTTTTTTTTTTTGAAACCACGGACCCACTACACCACAAAGTGAATATACAGTACAGTATTATACTGTCAGTGTACAGTATATCTTGTCACCGTAAGTAATTTGCACTGTTAAAACATACTGTACATGTTACCTACCTAGGTATTGGCTTCAAAAGCTTTGTTGTGAAAAACTGAGATTTGGAACTTTGTGTTATTTGTGCATCTTTATTTTGTAAAATGTTATTTATTTTTACTCATTTTTTTATTTTTTTATTTGGAAATAGCAGAATTTGCACATTATTTTATATTTTTGTCTGTCATACTACATTTCTAAAAAATAAATCATTTATTATGTTCAAACAGTTACTCAGTACTTGAGTAGTCTTTTCACCAAATACTTTTTTTCTCTTACTTGAGTAATTTTTTGGATTGCTACTTTTTACTTCTACTTGAGTAATATTATTTTGAAGTAACGCTACTCTTACTTGAGTACAATTTTTGGCTACTCTACCCACCTCTGGACCTCAGTACTGGTACCAAATTGGTCCTGAAGCAATTAGGTTCCCCATGAAGTGGCAGACATGTTGCAGTAATAAGCAATAAGGGAGGGTAGAGTCCCCTATGAAGTTGCAAGTGCATCAAAGCAATGGGGGGGGGGGGGGTGTTTCCTCAGGGTCCCCCAATAACCCCCAATCATGTTGTACTTCATGCCACATTACTCTTCATAGCTGCCTCCCATAGCGCGTCACACCATGTAATGTGCGCCATACATGCATTGAACCAGTGAAATTTTGATTGCTAGGAAGCAATAAGGGGGAGGGGTCCCCAGTGAAGTCTACTGTACCTAGAAACAACAAGTGGGTGGAGGGGGAGCCCGTAAACTCCCGACTGACCCACACTCCACACCACTGCATCACTCTACTAAGCGCCTCCCAGGTGCACCACACCATCATGCTGCCTCAAATCAAAGGAGGAGGACATCAGGTTCAAAGCATGTTGAAGCAATAAGGGTCAGGTGTCACTGAAACCTTAGGGGTAACTGAAAGAAAGTTTCATGTTTTCTTCTGGTATTGAAAATACCAAAATGCTGGACCGAACTGTTCTTAATTTTGTGTTTTTTGGTCCCTTTCCAGTACAAGTGCATCGCTTCATTAAAATTTCACCAACTTTTCTATTTATTGTTTCTGTTTCCTTTATTATAACTTGTACAGGTGTACACAATACTTTAAAGATATGATGAGGTGTTTAGTTACAGTTTAGAGATCATCCTTCTGTAATCTGTTATTTTTACTAATTCGGCACTCCTCAGGTCCCAGAGTTACCAGATTAGTGTCAGTTAAACTGCATGTGGAAGCGATGTGAGTCTGTGAAAAGCACTATATAAGAATTAATTGAATTCAGTTGAATTTTCTCAAAAAGCGAATAATATAATGCTGACAATACAATTATTAATCCTGTCTGGGTGCACTGTTGCTGTATATTTTTAATTATTATATACCACCGTTTTACAATTTTTTGTATCTCCCCTCAGATAACATCTCTGGATTGATGTTATTTTTAATTCCCTGCTTATGAATAGTAATTGTTTACCCAATTACATGATTATTTAATGTTAATTATGAACTTTGTCTGGCAAATATTATATGTTATTCAACCTTGGCCATTTCAAATATAATATGTGATCTAGTAGCCATTAAAGAATTTAACTGATTCTGCTAACTTGATGGTGATAAATAAGGAGATCTCCTTAGTAGGGATAATGTTCATTTTCTCTCTCTCTCTCTCATTCTTCCTAGGGCACGAAGCAGACAATGGCCGACAGTGGGGTAAATCACGTTGCAGTTGTAGTAGAAGAACTCCAGGCACTCGACGAACAGATTCAGAAACTCCTGTCCCGACGGAGATACCTTAGAGATCTGAAGGCCCGGCTACTGGATAAACCGTCCTCGCCATCTGTAATCGGCGTAACATCAACCCCGTGTTGTGCCGACCTCACCCCCGTGTCTCGTAGGAGCGACACCGCTGATGACCTTGGTGGATTTCAGCTATGCAGGGGGGGGGTTCAAGGCCAGAGCACCTCCATCGGCACAGGCGAGCATCCTAACTCAGAACCGGTTCGACCCTCTCCGCGTCCCTAGTTCGCCTTCAGCCCCTGGTGATGTAATAGTGGTAGGTGATTCTATTGTTAGAAACCCTAATATTGCATGCCCTAATGGAAAATCGTTTGTTTCTTGTTTTCCAGGTGCTCGTGTCCAAGATGTGATGAGACGTGCGCCGGCAATCCACGAGAAGCACAAGAACAGGGCAGTTGGACTGGTTGTTTTGCATGCCGGCGTAAACGATATAAGGCACCGACAATCAGAAATCCTCAAGGCTGACTTCGCAGCTTTGATTAAAGACACGAAGGAGAGGACCCCATCGGCAAAGATCTTCATTTCGGGTCCACTACCTCTCGTCAGACGATCCAACAAGTACTACAGTCGTCTGCTAGGATTGAACAACTAGCTACAGGGTTTCTGCAAGAAGCAAGACGTCGGTTTCATCAACAATTGGAATCTCTTTCTGGAAAGGCCGCGTTTCTTTCGGCGGCCAGGTCCTCTCCGAAAACATATCTAAGATAATTTGTTTATCTTGACTATCTATCTCTGCTCTTAACCCCTTCCGAAATGATACTGTTGTGCTAGGACATGATAAGTGTTTAATAGAATCTTCCGTTAAAGTGCACAACATTAATACTGTAATAAGCAATCTCAATGCACATAGAAAATCTAGGCAATACGGCATAAACTCCAATAATCTAATTAAAATTACTATTTTAGAGGAACAATGTATTAAAACCATAAAAACAGATCACAGATTAAACAAAAAATACACACAGAGTGGCACTAATAAAAATAATTTAGTTCCTATTCCAAATATCAATAACGCATATAGTATTCATCTCTGCCCATCCGAAACATTAAATATGGCACTATTAAATGATAGAGCTTTAACTAACAAAACGTTTTTTATCAACGATCTTATTAGTGATAAAAAAATAGATTTTATTGCACTAAGTGAAAAGTGGCTTAGCTCAGAAGGGGCGGCTGTTTTAATCGAATCTGAGCCTCCTGATTACAGTTTTACTCGTGCAGACCGCCAGGGAAAAAGGGGGGGGGGCGGCTTGACAAACGTTTACTCGAGCCGGTTAAAATGTAAAGATGTCAGTTTTGGGAAGTTCAAGTCCTTTGAGTATCTCGCCGTTGTTATCCATGGAGATTCTCAAGTTCTAGTATTATCCATGTATAGACCTTGTAAAAGGAAGAGACTTGACACACATAAAAAAAGGTTTGGGGCAGCCACCCGTATAATATTCCTAGCTGCAAAGGATTTAGATTTCTGCAACAATGAAGTTGACTGTTGAGAGTCCAAAACTGAACTGCTGAAGGTTGTGAGAAATGGCGGTTTTGAATGGTCAGACAGGAAGTGATGTTTCAGGCACCGGAACCGGAAGTGATGTTCCTCTAGGGGCCGGAACCGGAAGTGACATTTTCCTAGGTGCCGGAACCGGAAGTGACGCTCTTCTAGGCGCCGGAACTGGAAGTGACGCTCTTGATTCAGAAAGGTTTTCCCGCGGCTGGTCTGCAAAGATAATAGGAGAAGGTTTAATGCACTCCGCCCCCCCCCGGCCTGGCGTGGAATTACCTTCACTTGGTCCACACAACGTCCTCCTATGCGCACGTGTGTGACAACCTCCAAAATTCAACGCGTCTTTTTTTGAGGAATTCTCTGACTTAATGTCAATTTTAATTACGAACTATGACACACTCCTAATAGTTGGCGACTTTAATTTTCATACAGATAATCAGTGTGACCTAAAAGTAAAAGAATTTCTGAACCTCCTGGACTCTTTTGCTTTGAGACAGGTCGTTAATCAGCCTACACATAAAGCAGGTCATACTTTAGACTTAGTGATTACTTAAGGATTTAAAGTTGATATAAAGCAGATCATTGATATTGGTCTATCAGACCATTTTCTCCTACTTTTTAATATAGAAATAATGATAAAAAACACCCATGAGAAGCATATTGTTAAAAAACGCTTCTTTGATTCAGCAGCAGCTTTAAAACTTACAAACATTCTAAGAAATCAGTCTGTTTATAGTGCCAACTATAATAGCAAGGATAATGTAAATAGTAAGGTGGAAAGATTTAATACTAAAGTGAGAGCTGCTGTTGACATAGTTGCACCTGAAAAGACAGTTAAAAAATCTAGCATTATTATACCATGGAAGACCCAAAGAGTGTCGGATTTAAAGAGAACGTGCCGTAGAGTTGAGCGTAAATGGAGGAAGACTAAACTAACTATCCACTATGAAATATTTAAAGTTAAAATAACAGAATACAATAACACAGTCCGTCTTGAGAGGCACTGCTATTTCTCTAAGATTATAAATAACAATGCTAGTAATATAGTAATGCTAGTAGTCTTATTCTCTACGATCGATCGTCTGCTAAACCCAACTAACTCAAAGGAATGCCTCCTAAGTACTTCCAGTAAAACCTGTGAGGCTATTGCTGTATTTTTCAACCAAAAAATTAATGATATTAGAAATAACATAGTATATCTCCCCAACACTAAGGATCCTCCTAAACCCCAGCATTCTGTTATAAACAAATTAAACTCTTTCACTAGGATAGATTTACCTGATTTACAAAAAATATCTCAAATAAAACCCTCCACCTGCGTCCTTAACCCAATACCAACAAATTATTTCAAAGAAGTATCGGGCGTGCTAATTGATAATGTTCTTGACATAGTAAATTCGTCATTAGATACGGGGGTCTTCCCAGACTGTCTTAAGACTGCTGTAGTTAAACCCCTACTTAAGAAACATAATCTCGACCCCTCGGCTCTTGAAAATTTTAGACCCATCTCTAACCTGCCTTTCTTAAGTAAAGTTCTGGAGAAGGCAGTCATTATGCAGCTAAATGACCACCTAAATAAACATGCTATTCTTGATAAATTTCAGTCGGGTTTTAGAACCAATCACAGCACAGAAACTGCACTTGTTAAAGTAGTAAATGATTTGCGGGTGAATGCAGACAGAGGCCATTTATCTGTTCTCATCCTCTTAGATCTGAGTGCTGCATTTGATACCATTGATCATAATATTCTTAGAAATCGCCTTAGTCAATGGGTGGGCCTCTCTGGCAGTGTCTTAAATTGGTTTGAATCCTATCTGGCAGGGAGAAAATTCTTTGTTAGTTGTGGTAATTACAACTCAAAGACACATGATATCCAATATGGTGGTCCACAAGGCTTTATCCTGGGTCCGCTGTTATTCTCAATCTATATGCTTCCGTTAGGTCAGATTATCTCAGGGCACAACGTGAGCTACCACAGCTATGCTGATGACACACAGCTGTACTTATCAATAGCACCTGATGACCCCAATTCTCTTGATTCACAGGCAATGCCTGACTTGTATCTCAGAATGGATGAATAGTAACTTTCTCAAGTTAAATAAAGAGAAAACTGAAATCTTATTGATTGGCAATAATGGATACAATGAGGCTATTAGAAATAAACTGGATACATTAGGATTAAAAGTCAAGATGGAGGTAAAAAGCTTAGGAGTAATTGTTGACTGTAATCTGAATTTTAAATCGCATATTAATCAGATCACTAGGACAGCATTTTTCACTTAAGAAACATAGCTAAAGTTAGACCTCTTATATCACTGAATGATGCTGAGAAATTAGTTCACGCGCTTGTTTTCAGTCGACTAGATTACTGTAACGCAGTCCTCTCAGGACTACAGTACCCAAAAAAGACATAAGTCGTTTGCAACTAGTGCAGAATGCAGCTGCTAGAATCCTAACTAGGAAAAGAAAATCCGAGCACATGTGTCATTCAGGATTGACTTTAAAATTCTGCTTATGGTTTATAAAGCCTTAAATAATCTCGCCCCATCTTATATATCGGAATGTCTGACACCTTATATTCCAAATCGTAACCTCAGATCCTCAAATGAGTATCTCCTTAGAATTCCAAGAACAAAACTTAAAAGAAGTGGTGAGGCGGCCTTCTGCTGCTATGCACCTAAAATCTGGAATAGCCTGCCAATAGGAATTCGCCAGGCTGATACAGTGGAGCACTTTAAAACACTGCTGAAAACACATTACTTTAACATGGCCTTTTCATAACTTCACTTTAACTTAATCCTGATACTCTGTATGTTCAATTCATCATAATAACTATTCATGGTGGCTCTAAAATCCATACTGACCCCTACTCTCTCTTCTGTTTCTTTTTCCGGTTTCTTTGTGGTGGTGGCCTGTGCCACCACCTCCTACTCAAAGCATCATGATGCTCCAATAATGATGGATGGATTAAAAGCCAGAAGTCTACGTGACCATCATCATCAAGTCCTTCCGTGAGAACCCTAAATCCAAAGAGGACTGTTTCATTTATGTTAGGTAGAATGCCCAGAGGGGACTGGGCAGTCTAATGGTCTGGAATACCTACAGATTTTTTTTTTTTTCTCCAGCCGTCTGGAGTTTTTTTTTGTTTTTTCTGTCCACCCTGGCCATTGGACCTTATTCTTATTCTATGTTAATTAATGTTGACTTATTTTATTTTCTTACTGTGTCTTTTATTTTTCTATTCTTCATTATGTAAAGCACTTTGAGCTACTTTTTGTATGAAAATGTGCTATATAAATAAATGTTGTTGTTGTTGTTGTATTTTCAGACCAATGCTGATGAAGCTCAATCTTCTGTGGAACATAATGCAACTTCCCTTGTTCTGTCCTTAATAAACTGTTTCAGTGAAATGCAAAACAGTGAAAACTGTTTTTGAGGGTTGAATTTCTGCAAATTAGAATACAGTAATCCTTTTCTCTTGCGTTCCAGAACCCCCTGCGATAGGTGAAAATCCGAGAAGTAGAAACCATATGTTTGTATGGTTATTTTTATATATTTTAAGCCCTTAGAAACTCTCCCACACTGTTTATAAATATTCTCCGCACAGTTATACAGTAAACCCTCGTTTATCGCGGTTAATCCGCTCCAGACAGATAAATGAATTTTCACGAAGTAGGATTCTTTATTTATAAATCTAATATTTTCGCAGTTAGAGCATAGAAAACCTGTTTACGACCTTCTAAATACGTTTTTTAACATTATTACAGCCCTCTAGACATGAAATAACACCCTTTAGTCAAAAGTTTAAACTGTGCTCCATGACAAGACAGAGATGACAGTTCTTTTTCACAATTAAAAGAATGCAAACATATTTTCCTCTTCAAAGGAGTGCACGCGTCAGGAGCAGAGAATGTCAGAGAGAGAGAGCGTGAGAAAAGTAAACAAGCAAAAATCAATAGGGCTGTTGGGCTTTTAAGTATGGGAAGCACAGTGATAAAGCAGCCGCAATGAAGGGATCAATGTGAAGGTAGTCTTTCAGCATTTTTTACAGGCGCATCCGGGTCCATATCTTCTAAGCAAACAGCCTCTGTGCAAACAGCCCCTCTGCTCACACTCCCTCCGTCAGGAGCAGAGAATGTCAGAGAGAGAGAGAGAAAGAGGCAGAGAAAAGCAAACAATCAAAAATCAATACGGGCTGTTAGAGCTTTGAAGTTTTTGAAGCACCGCGCAGGAAGCATATCTTAAATCATTGAGGAGTTTTATTTAATACATAATACGTGCTCTGATTGGGCAGCTTCTCAGCCATCCGCCAATAGCGTCCCTTGTATGAAATCAACTGGGCAAACCAACTGAGGAAGCATGTGCCATAAATTAAAAGACCCATTGTCCGCAGAAATTCGCGAACCAGTGAAAAATCTGTGATATATATTTAGATATGTTTACATTTAAAATCCGCGATGGAGTGAAGCCGCAAAAGTCGAAGCGCGATATAGCGATGGATCACTGTAGATTAGATTATATAAACTTTATTAATCCCACAGGTAAATGCAGATACATACAGACAGTCAATTCTAACATGCAAGGGCTTCAGCATAATTTTTTTCAATAACAAAGATATTACAAGCCATTATTTTCAGGTTTTTGTAATCCTTCTCTTCTAAATTTACATGTAATCAAAATACTAAAGAAAAATTTTGAAATACAATTATATTGCTCTGTATGAGCTACATTGAAAACTAATTAAGTTTAGAATCAATATTAAAAATGTTGTTTTTTAATCCAAGAATAGTTTAACATCCCCTTTCCTCTGGTGAACCTATAAAAGCTTACTTTATTGAGTTTATACTATGATCTTTTAGTACCTTAGCTAAATTAAACTACAACAGCTGCAAGATCACTGATCTCTTTCTCAAACTGCCAACTAATTTCAGGGATACCCCATTGATCACTGGATTTAAATCAAGACTAAAGACTAAAGAATACCATTACATTCTTGGACTTTTGCCTGTATTATAGTTGACAGATGGATAACCTGTGTGACTATTGGGTTTAGACCCATTACGCTTTGTCAGCTATTCCAGAAGACCAAGCACCATCACAATTCATAAAATAGCATTATATATCATTCCCAGGATAGCTTCTTGATTTTTTTTTACTTCTCCTCTATTAACAATTGGCAGTAATAACTATACTAAAAAATAATTCATCTTAAACTTTTCTATTTTATTACTGAGGCAAGGTGTTAATTGTTTTACATTTTCATTTATTACTTGTATAATGGTATATACTCACTCCAGTTTGTCGTATAATGTCATGTGTATTCGCATAGGGGACAGATGAAGGATTCTAGTGACTCTATTTTTACTGCTGCACCAGGGGCCTTTCTCTCTTCCTTCCTCTGCAGACATTATGATTGATGACTATAACACTGCTGACGTAAGTTCTGGTGTCCATCCACTTGGACCTGTCACTTCTTGCCAGGAGGACTGAAAACTGGAAGCTCTTCCATCTTTTCTAGTTAAGTTCTGAACTTGCATCTGGAAAGGTGTCTCTGTAATTATTTTTTGCTTTGCATTCCAATTATATGGGTTTATCGTTGTCCTTTGATTCTCTTACAGTATGTAATGGGTGTAATCTTTTTATGACCACCTATGGAATCCAAGGAATCCTGCCTTCTTGCCTAAGTATTTATGCTTTTCATTGACAATCAAGCTTTCTAATGAGAAGTCTGGTTGTATTTCTTCAAATACTAATTTGCTGGATCTTCGTGCTGTCCAAAGATAATTCAGCAGTTATCTACAGCGCCAAAATTCAAAACCATCCATCCTTTTGCATTCAGCTTTAGTGATAGTCCAACTCTCACAGTAATACAACACTACTGGAAACACCGAAGATTTAAAAATGTACCTCTGTTGACAAAGTGATGTCTCTCCTCTTTAGTATCTTGTCTGAATGTGCCATAGCTGTCATTCCTAGAAGCGAGTGTCATTCAATTTCATGGCTGCAATCTGCGTCTATAGAAATCTTGGAGCCACGGAAAACAAAATTTGTTACTGCTTCTACTTTCTCTTCATCTATTAGCAAAGAATTCATATGGCTGGTTGACATAGTCCTTGTCTCGGGATGGTAAGCACTTTTTCATTTGCCTTTCATTAAATGTCTCTTCAAATCTTCCTTACTTTCAGACAGAGTAGTGTAAGCAGCATATCTAAAATTATTGATATTTCTACTGGAAATTTTGATTACAGCATCTGAGTCCTCTAGACCAGAACTTTGCATGTTACAAACAACATATAGAATAAATAAGTATGGTGACAGGATAGACCCTTGTCATACTCTTTCCCCAATCTTGAATCAGTATGTCATTCCATATACAGTTCAAGCAGTTGCTTCTTGGTCTGTGTATAGGTTCCCCAGAAGCACAGTATGTTAAAGCACCAACACGGGGTGAAGCTTGTCTGGATTTAGAATTTTGCAATAATCAAGATACAATTGAGAGTGTAGAGGTGATTGAACCACTAGGGTCAAGTGACCATAATATAATACAGTTCTCAGCATTTTGTAAGAGTGCAGATGCAAAAACTAAAATTGTTAAGTTGAACTTTGGTGGGGAAAATTTTGACCAGATGCGACAAAGTCTAAGGAGGATGCACTGGGATAAGCTTTTAAGTGTGGAGACAGTTGAGAAGCAGTTCAACAGGTTTAAAAATGTTTTACGTGTAATGCAGGACAGATACATACCTAAATTTGGAATTAATAGGAAATTTAAAAAAAAAACTCCACAGTAGATTAACACTAGAATTACCAGAGCCTACGAAAAAACTCATAGATCCGTCCCACCTTAAATCGCTACTGAAATCTGTCCATACCTCTCCCAGCGTCTTTTGTCCTGTTAATGTGCAGATTAAGAGCAGCAAGCAGCCGGCTATTCCATCCCCCCACTGTTGCAGAACATGCCCGAACTTCTCACAGCTCATGCCTTGATTGATTATCTGGGAGTGAAGTGGAGTTTTAGAGTGGAAATAATAGATCATTATTTGGAACACACGCATTTCATGTGTGTTGCGTTTCTACAGTAATCTGTATAAACACATTGTTAAAACAGAAACTTTTTCATATTTTAGTAATAAATGTTACAAAATGTAGGCATAAACTATAGAATATGCGAAGGCTGATTTCCAAAGATCAAATAAACACTTTCACAAAAGGTTCAAGAACAACACAGCATCTCCCGTGGTGTAGCATTTGCTGTTGTAGTACGTCTACCGTGCCTCAGAGACTTGAGTTTAATTCCCCATTGGGGAGAAACTGTTATTATTTTTTTTCTTTTTAACCTCAAATGAGCATAAAATTTATAAATTGGTATGCACTGTCAATTAATGAGATTGTTATATTTTCATGTGGGATGCTCCTTTTAAAATATTTTTTAACAACTGAGACTGCAATTAACATGAACAAGTGTCCTTATAACTGTTACTTTTAAGATCCGTAAAACACACAGACAGACAGAGCACTGTGCAATAGAGAGACAGACAAACAGGCAGCGAAGTCACTAAATAAACAGGGGAGGCACATGTGCTGAAAGAAAAAAAAAAGATCAACATGTGCGTTGTTCCTACCGCACTGAATGAGCTCACGCGCTCTAACCCCTCCCCCTCTCCCCCGATCTGACTCTAAGTAACGCTCGCACTGTCAGATCAGAAGAGGCACGTAAACAGGCAGGCAGGAGCGGGGCGAAGTTAGAGCATACAAGAACCGTCTTTCCTACATTACGACGTGTGTACCTGTTGCAATGCGCACACTTTTCTATATGCTGTGGCTTCTATTACATTGAAAGGGCACTTGACACTGACACAGTTTACTTTCCTGGGGAAGCGGCTGTCTGGGAACAGAAGCTTGTCGATGTTGCATCCTCCTTTTTTGAGTTTTATTTTGTCAATGACGATCACGCTCTAACCCCACGCCAACCTATTTTTCATTTAGTAGTGCTTTCTCTGTCTGTCTATTATACTATGAACTCCGTCTATCTATATAGTAATAACAGTAATTGTATTATTATATAGCAGCTTCCCTGTCTGCCTATCATATAATGCCTTTCCTTCCTATCTATCTATATAACTATTCCCTTATCTGTTTTTTGATATATCTATTATACAGTACTTTCCCTGTTTATTTAGTGACTTCTCTGCCTGTTTGTCTGTCTCTCTATTACTCAATGCTCTGTCTGTCTGTGTGTTATGGATCTTAAAAATAACAGTTATAAGGACACTTGTTCATGTTAATTGCAGTCTCAGTTGTTAAAAAATATTTTAAAAGGAGCATCCCACATGAAAACTTGAGTTTGATTCCCCATTGGGGAGAAACTGTTATTATTTTTTTTCTTTTTAACCTCAAACAGACATAAAATTTATAAATTGGTATGCGCAAAGGAGCATCCCACATGAAAATATAAGAAAATATAACAATCTCATTAATTGACAGTGCATACCAATTTATAAATTTTATGTCCGTTTGAGGTTAAAAAATAAAAACAAAAAAAAAAAACACTCTTTCTCCTCAGCTGGGAATCGAACTCAGGCACAGCAAGAAGGCTGTGACAGCATATCTTACCGCTGCTCACGGGAGATGTTGTCTCCTTCTTAAACCTTTTGTGAAAGTGTTTATTTGATGTTTGGAAATCAGGCTTCATATATTCTATAGTTTATGCCTACATTTTGTAACATTTATTACTAAAATATGAAAAGTTTCTGTTTTAACAATGTGTTTATACAGATTACTGTAGAAATGGAACACACATGAAATGCGTGTTTTCCAAAAATAATCTATTATTTCCACTCTAAAACTCCACTTCACTCCCAGATAATCAATCAAGGCATGAGCTGTGAGAAGTTTGTGCGTGTTCTGCGATGGTGGGGGATGGAATAGCTGGCTGCTTGCTGCTCTTAATCTGCATATTAACAGGACAAAAGACGCTGGCGGAGAGGTGAGGACGGATTTAAGAAGCGATTTAAGGTGGGACGGATCTACGAGTTTTTTCATAGGCTCTAGTAATTCTAGTGTTAATAAAGATTTAAAAAAGAAGCTACAAAGGAAAAAAACTGATTTATAAGGCATATAAGACTAATGACTGCAAAGTGAATTGCAGAGTGTATGAGAGCATGAGAGCAACCATTAAAAAGGATATCAGGGAGGCTAAAAGACAGTTGGAGAGGAATATAGCAGATAAGGCGAACGAAACCCTAAGGGATTCTTTCAGTATTTTATTAGTAAAAGAACAGTCAAGGAGGAGGTGAAGTGCATCAGGAATAGTAAAGGGGAATTAAAAGATACAGACAATGAAATAGCAGATGCCCGAAACTTACATTTTTCTGAGGTCTTCACAAGTGAGCAAGTAGATAACCTCCCAGTGGGAAATGGGTCTACTAAGGCACTACTGAGTGATTTGAAATTTTAGAGGGAGAAATGCTGCTTGGATTAAATAGACTGAAATCAAACAAATCACCAGGAGCAGATAATATTTACCCTTGAGTTCTTAAGGAGGCTAGCGAGTACATATATAAACCCTTGACACTCTGGATAGATTCTGAAGGACTGGAAAATGGCAAATATCATCCCATTAAAAGGGTGACAGGGCAGATCTAAGCAACTATAGACCAGTAAGCTTAACATGCATCACAGGAAAATGAATGGAAGGAATTATTAAGGATAAGATTGAGCAACACCTGGCAAGGACATGAGTTATTCTGAACAGTCAGCATGGTTTCAGAAGAGGGAGGTCATGTTTTACTAACATGCTGGAATTCTATGAGGAGACAACAAAAAGATACGATGAAAGTGGAGCATATGATATTATTTATCTTGACTTTCTGAAACCATTTAAAAGGTCCCACATGAGAGGTTGGGCATTAAACTAAAAGAAGTGGGAGTAAAGGGTGATGTTTTTAGATGGGTGCAGAATTTGCTCAGACACAGGAAGCAGAGGGTGATGGTGCGAGGAAAATCAGCAGAATTGGCTGATGTTAAGAGTGGTGCTCCACAGGGATCAGCTGCTATTTTTAATATATATAAATGATTTAGATAGTAATATAAGTAACAAGCTGATTAAGTTTGCAGATGATACCAAGATATGTTGATTAGGAGATAATTTGGAATCCGTTATATCATTACAGAAGGATTTGGATAGCATACAGGCTTGTGCAGATTTGTGCCAGATGAAATTTAATGTCAGTAAATGTAAAGTATTACACATAGGAAGTAAAAATGTTAAGCATGAATACACAATGGACGGTCTTAAAATCGAGAGTACACCTTATGAGAAAGATTTAGGAGTCACAGTGGACTCGACTAGCTATCGACTTCCCAACAGTGTTCAGAAGCCATTAAAAAGGCAAACAGAATGTTAGGTTATATAGTATGATATGTGGAGTACAAGTCCAAGGAGGTTCTGCTCAAGCTTTATAGTGCACTGGTGAGGCCTCATCTTGAGTACTGTGTGCAGTTTTGGTCTCCAGGCTACAAAAAGGACACAGCAGCACTAGAAAAGGTCTAGAGAAGAGCAACTAGGCTGTTTCCAAGGCTACAGGGGTTAAATTATGAGAAAAGATTAAAAGAGCTGAGACAATACAGTTTAAGCAAAAGAAGATTAAGATGTGACATGATTGAAGTGTTTAAAATTATGAAGCGCATTATTACAGTGGATCGAAACTATTATTTTAAAATGAGTTCACCAAGAATGCAGTGACACAGTTGGAAACTTCTTAAGGGTAAATTTCGCACAAACATTAGAAAGTTTTTCTTTACACAAAGAATGATAGACACTTGGAATAAGCTACCAAGTACTGTGGTAAACAGTAAAACTTTAGTGACTTTCAAAACTCGACTTTGACATTTTTTTGGAAAAAATAAGAGGATAGGACTGGCGAGCTTTGTTGGGTTGAATGGCCTGTTCTCGTCTAGATTGTTCTAATGTTCTAAAATAATCTTTTTCAATCTAATGGCCATTGTTGAGTTTTCCAAATCTGTTGGCTTGATCATGGTACTATAATTCAATTTTTGTTTTGTTTTTCTTAATTACAATATAATCGGTTATGTTATGTTTACTTAAAACTCTCAAAGTGAAGAATGGAATATTATTATTAATAAAAACAAAAGGTAGTCTTAATTACAAATTATATGCTTTGCTTCACTGTCACTTATATTTGAAATTATTTGAAATATATCTATACTATTAAAAATAACTTCTTCCCTCAGCTTACTGTAGACATAAAAAGCACTTGGAGTTGTATTTTTAACCGCAGTAATTCATCACTATATGCTTGGTTCTAAGCTTGGCTTTTACCACAGGGGAGCTTTTAAAATGAAGGCAGCAATAAAACTTTTTAAAACAGATAAATAAAGCAGAACTGTCATTATCCAATAAGAGTTACCAATATTAATATAAATAATTAAATGTATCAGTAGTTCAGATTATGTCTCTTGCAAGTATAAAAAAGATGGCCCCAGGGGTCAAATAACTTTCTGCATACTCTAATGAATTTAGCAGGCAGTACAGTTATGCTCTACAGTATGTATTTATTAATATGAAAATCCACAGCTGACATAAATAAACACAGTTTAAATATCTGTTAAGGGCAGGAGACTGAAGATGGATGCTATATTGCCAATAGTCATTTCCAGTGTTCTTGTGAGTGATTTGATCATTTCTGTCAGGCCATTTTCTTAACACACTTATCCAGGGTTGGGTCACGGAAAAGCTGGAGCCTATCAGGCACAAGACAGGAACAATTCCTGAACAGAGCGCCAGTCTTAATCACAGGTTGGCTAAAAATGAAAGTGAATTTTAAACACTATTTTTTTAACACTAAAACAAATATTTTAACTCCAAGACACTTTTGTTTGACACATTTTTTCTAAAAAATACAGTAAACATAAAATGAGAGCAGCAAATAGCAACATCAAATGAGGATTTCTCAAAAATGGGGTCTCTAAGATGTAAACTTTTCGGGTCAGTCTCTCAAGATAAAGAGAAACCTTTTCACAAAGTTGCTGTGTACTACTTTTGCTTAAAAGGTTCACGTTTCAGAATTGTATTAAAACTGAGATATTTAATAATAAAGAATTATGTGTTAGACCAGCCAAAAATGCAGAGACACAAATTTGAATGCTAGATGCACACAGTCACTCAACAAACTGGAAATGACCAAATCATGTTCAGGGATACCATAAACATGTGAATGCATTAATAGCTCAGAGTATATTATGTATATATATATATATATATATATATATATATATATATATATATATGCATATATACTAGGGGGCTTGCTTCGCCCGCCCACCCCTGGGTTTGGTTTACCGGATATACAATATAAAGACATTGTTATTTTCATGGGAATTGTTACATATGCATTATTTTCACGTGTACTTTAAAACTTTTGTAAAGTCAATATTTGGAATTAAATTTTCTTCAAGATCGCATTGAATTTTGATTCCACATTTGGACTTACATTGTGACAACGCCTGTGAGTGAATATCATTTCTTTCTCTCTAATAAATAAAATTACTTTCTCAGATGTTTGTCCATGCTCTTTCTTCTTCACTTTGTTGTTGATGTGTCATCTAGGATGTATAAAATTATTGTCCTGATAAAATTTATAAGTGCTGAGAGTGCAGGAAGTGTGTCTGACAAAAGCATTCACACGACTGAGGTTAGATGACCGTGGTCTTGTTTGAAAATAACCATCATTATTCAGTAAAAAACAGACTTATTGAATGAAAGAATTAAAACAAAATCTTTTCAAAATTTAAAAAGTCACAGTGATGCAGTATTTGCCCAGTCCCTGTAGCTCTGCCCCATATTGTTAGATTAGAACTTATAAAGAGCCTTACATAATATTACATAAGCATATTTAACATCATGCTACACAAAGGATGATGACTCACCAGTCTGAAAACTCCAATTTTTCTCAATTATAGTTTTGACAAATACAGTACTTTGTTGCTTATAAGGTATATAAGGTGGAAACTGAAGAAAATCAATTTTGGCTTTATTATTTCTTACAACATTGCCAGGAAAGTCTCATATTCATAAATTGTCTAAACCCAGAGAGTTCATCACAGGTTCTCAGTAGCCACAAGCAAAGCGGAAATTGTTATGTGTTAGCCAGGGTTCCTCCCTTGACTTGTGTTTAAATTAGTTTTTTGTCTTGTTTTGTTGTTTTCAAATAATGCATTTTTATTATTCATGTTAGTATTATTTATTTGTATTATTTGAATAATTAGGTAATTTATGTCAGTTTTGTTTATCATTTAGTTTCTATGTGCTTAGATTTGTTCTCTGATGTTCCATGTATTTTGTAGGTGGGTCCATTATCATTGAAGGACTGTTCCCAGCCCCATTAAAGCTTATGGGAAATCCAGACCCTCATTTTTCATTAAATGTGTTCGGTTAACTCTTGTTTTCATTATTGCTTATTTGAATTTACTGTTTTTTGTAACTTTCTGGTACTGTTTTAAGGATTATGCTGTTTGGCTAAACATACTTGTACATGTTTTTTGTTAAGAAATATAAAGATTTGTTTTGGATTTGTTGTTTCTGATCACCACCCTGGGAGTTTAACTAGGCCTTTTATACTCTTAACTCGCCATTTTGAATTTATTAGTCTTGAGGCCTATAGCTTCACATTCTCCTGGGGCCAGGCTTGCCTTGGGGATGAGTCCTGTTTTGTGGGCTATTTTTGAAGGCCTCACCCATTGCTATTTTGTAGAGCCAGAGTATTCATAACCAAAATTAAAAATGAATGGTATGTAAATGTATTTTTAACTATAATAACACATATATGTTGTTACCTTTCTAGCACCCACACAGTGGTGCATTTTAGTTATTATTTTTGTTGTTCTTATTGTAATGATAATGCTCATATAGTAATTTCATTTGATTGTCATATCTGCTGCAGAATGAAGCACAATGGGAAAACATATCTTTTGGCTTACTTCATCAGGAATCTGATAGCATGAATGTCTTCAATACTTCAAAACAAGGAGTCACAAAGCTGACAACTGGTTTGCTAAGATTCTATCACAGATGAAGCGAGAGCAAATAGAAGAACTGAACCAGCAGACCATCACTGCTTTGTCTTAGCTGTGCTCATATGTGATTGTTAGAGGGTACAATAGATGAACTCATGTTAAAGTTTTCAATGAATAATGGAATAAAACATCCCTGTACTTACATTTATGGGTGTCTGGAGTCACACCCACCAAACTGTATAGTAAGGATATTTATGACTGCCTGAAAAAAATGCCCTTTGTTATCCCAGACCGGCCACGCACCAGCAACAAATGATTGTACATATTGTATGGTTTTGTGTGTGCGTGCGTACAACCATTCTATGATCTGCTTCTCGCAACTGAAAGAGGGCACCGTGGTAGATGTTTGCCGACTTGCAGACCAACCACAAGCGTTACCTGGTAGGCAACCACCCATACAATCAGATTGTGATTCAGACTATGAATGCCATGAATGTAATTACCCCGATCTACATGCTGTCAAATAAACGAACCACACGCCGTGGCACAATGTGAAGAGGCTTCACCACTGACATCCAAGGTTCGATTCCCCGAGAGGGGGTGCAGAGAGTGTGTACGCCTGATGAGCCCAGAATTAGGGCGAAACACGTGTTGAGTACTCTTTGCATTATTTGACAGTAAACTATTCAACCACATATATATATATAGAAGTGAAGGTCGGTAATATGGTTTGCTTATTTATAGCAAGAAGTCCACAATGGGAGACAATGAGTCACGTATCATAAAATAGTATTTTTATTCCTGAGCTTTCAACACCTACCAGGTGTCATCATCAGAGGAAAATGATTAGACATTCAGGAATCAAAGGCAATGTATAGCAAATGAGGAAAGGGAGTTGGGGGCTAGTAAGGTGGGGTTCAGAGGGTGTATGTATTAAAGTTTTTTTTAATTATTTAGATGTTCTTCTTTTTAAGCCTGCATATGCTGGGTTCATGCCCAAGTGTTTCTTAATGGCATTTTCATTATATATGGTGGACTCATTTTGTTATGTTGCATTTTTTCCCCACATCAAGCTACACTCAATTCCCCAAAATGACAAATGGAAAACAAGATTTTAGAATTTTTGTAAATTTATTGAAAATATTGAGATAATTTGGTGTGACACTTTAAATTTCTCAGGTGCATCCCATTCTAGGCTGCAACATAACAAAAGTGAAAAGTTAATGTGCCTGAATCCTTTCTGAATCTACTTGTATGTTGTGGGTGCATTTGTGATATTTCTACATCAGCAGATCTAGCAGCAAATATTTTATTGTACTGTAACGTTTAATAACAGAAAAATGAAAATTGAAATTGAATTGAATAATGAATTTAGAGTCAACTTAACACATTCATATATGGGATGTCGGAGGACACCAGAATATTCAGAGATGAGAATTAAACTCCAAATAGATACTGATTTTCCCAGGAATCCCACAGCCATTGAACTTCATATTTATAGTGCTAACCATTTAAGCGCTATAACGTCAAATCAATTGAAAATAATTTTTACTTTTATAAGACTATTTATACATTTATCAGTTGAATAGTGTTAAATTTCTATGCTGTTACATTAACTATGCAATTGCATGTTTTGTGTAAAAAAAGGAATTTTCTCTTAGAATTATCTTGTGGCCTTCTGTATTTTTCATAGGCTGTTTTTTAATGCTGACAGGATAAGCTAAAGAAAATGTACTTAAGATGTATGTGCACTTTGGCCTTGTTGTTTGTTTCTAGGCTGAGATGTAATGCTTAGAAAGCTGAAATGCAGTACTGAGAATCAATAAACTGGCTTCTAACGGTGTGGGTGGATGCCTTCATTTTACAGATTTTAAGTTTGCCTAGAGAATAGCCCACTTGCTGTTGCTTACATAAGTCTAAATTGAGTAGTAATTGGTGAAAAATCTCCTAGGTTTTCTAAAGAAACAGTGTCTGTGAAGCAGTATCTTTTTTTGGATAGCTGAGGATTTTATATTAAAGCAGAGCACTTCATTGATCTGTTTTAAGTGTTTAGGATAATTTGAAAGAGAAAGTAAAAAAACAACTTCAATAAAACAGTCTCTCTCTTGCTGTAAAATACTGTTTCCATCTTTAGTTGCTGTGCTCGGTATTTCCTCACATTTGACCTTTGACTTGGAACATATATTCTAAAAATGCTGACAGATGAAACAAACATGAATTTATTGTGTCATGGAAAACCTTCCACTATGTCAAATGAAAAGATTTATGTTTGCTGATATGACAAGGTCTCTTTGTTTTTATCATCAGTGTTTTGAGACAGCCATTCTGTTTAAAATTTTTACTGGTTTTATAAATTGCATTACACTACAGATCAATCAGACAAAAATACATTCACCTTATATCTGATACCTCCCACCTATCCACAGAGGAAAATATCACAGCATTCAGAGTTAAGTAACTGCTTATATTGATTGAAGCATCCCAGATGTTTAATATAATTTAGCATCAGGAACAGTTCCTCATAAAACATTAGAATTTTTCTAATTTTAAATAAAATAGGCCAGTTTTTCTCTGGCTGTGTTGTGGATAAGTTAGAACTCCAGTTAATAAGGATAAGGCAATATGCTAGGAATGTAGTGCAAGTTGCCACCATAATATATTGTTTATTGCCACAATACATCATTCACTACATAGTGAAATCCCATCAGTATTACTCCAAATAGTGCTGTTAGGAGGTTACAAATTATTGTACATTCAGAACTTCCTGAGAGGAATGTTTTTGTTTTTTTTTTTCTATAATTTTTTTAGCATGTTGCATTTCCATTAACATGTGAGCCAGATATGCTGATGCCTTATAAAATAATTCACATTAAATTTCTTTTACTCAGGGACAGTTTAGATATTTTAAGGCAGGAAAATATGTTCAATGAACAATTTTGAGTTAAGTTATACCATTTTTTACAGAAATTGTTGAGGGGAATATTTTCTCAGTAGCTGCTATATATGAACTTCTAATTGAAAGTTCCAACAAGCCATGGGTGTATCCAAATAAATAAAATTGGAATACTACTTAAGTAAGTACAGAGTCAAGAGCACATAGTTTAGGAAGATTAAGGAATTCACACAGATTTCATTTAGAAAAACTGTAACTTGTATGTACAAAATGTCTTAAGAATGCCTATTAAAATACAAAGCTCACATTAACAATAACTGATTTGGTATTCAGTGCTAAACATTTGTATAAAATTGCTTCATTGAATGAAAATCACTTTAGTCAACAAGCCAGTATTACAGGTAGGTACACAAAATATTTAGGTTTTTCTATTACATCTTCTCTGAAATTATGTGTACTATAAATTTACCTATGATAACTCAACAATAGTGATAAGTGAAACTGGTGTAGTTTGCTGGAATCACGGAAGTGTTCAGGAATTTTAACAAACTCTGTGAAATGCACTGAAGCCTGTGGGGAAGGAGCAACTGAACTAGTTTTGACTGGACTGTAATGGTGCAATGGTGTTTTAATTGTCCCTCATGGAATAAAATAACAAGGAAAGGGTGCACTAAAAAAGTAAAGGATATTTTGTAAATGTGTCTATGCATTCATTCATTTGCAGGATACAAATAATACACTTTAGAGGGATGGTGAGCTGGGGACAATTCTGGAAGCATGGGTAAGGCACATACCTCCATATTTTCTGAAAAAAGGAACAGTTATAGAGCTAAGTTGTAGCAGGACTATTCAGTTTTAGTCATTTGTATTGGTCTTTTCAGTTATTTCTGTCAGTTTGTTGTCCTTTTACAGAAATGTCATATATTCATTGTGTAGAAGCAACCAGCCATTGAAACAGCTGCCAGGGGGTGCTGTGGAAAGACAGGGGAAGTCGTGCTTCCCTTCTGGGCTGATTAAAGAACTTTAATTCTTTGCCTGACCAGGAAGTGCTGACAAGTCACGTGGACAGAAGAGCAAAAGCACTTCCAGGTCAAAGACTATTTAAAGGACTGCTGAAAACCCAGCAGGAGAGACAGAGATGGATGGAAGTGGACGAAGCTTGCTGGGAGGAGTGGAGGAGAAACAGAGAAAAGAATATTATGCATTGTGGTGTTTATTTAATTGTCTGTTGGTGTCTGTGGTGCTTGAAGGGCACTGTTTTGAAGAAGAAAGAATTAAAATTACTTCTCAGTACTCTTACCTTGTGTCCTCGTGTCTGTCTGTTGGGTTTAAAGGGGCAACAGCGACCCCTAGCGTTCACAACATGCAATTTGTGGGTACAGAACCTTTGAGGTTGGACTTCCGGTTTCTGGTCAAGAATGTTTCCAGGGTACTTCTATATATTGAGGGCTCCGGAACTCATTTGCTGTGCCTCCTTGTTTTCATTCCACAATGTCTTCCATATTTGTTGCACCTGCTTAAACAGTTTTGGATTACCATTGTCAGGGTCAAGGGACTTCCAGAATCTGTATCACCATGGTTGTACCATTTTCTCTAGTTTCAACTTAAAAAACAAATTTGCAACTGCTGGAACTCAAAATGGTAAAATTGTTCTAGTTTTGTTCAACTTTCAGGTGGCACCATCATTACTCTAATTTGCCATGCATTTTACTTCAAGATTTAGGCCGGCTTCATAATTTTCCGCCATCTTCCCAGTCACTGTTTGTGTGTGTTTGGTATATGATGTTTTTTGCATGAATTTTGTGTAAAGAATATATGGAGGAATATTTTTGTATAGACTGAATGTAGTGTTTATTAAGGAGGGAAATTCTTTTTGTGTTGTGTCTTATTTATTAATTTACTGTGTTCTTATTAATTTATTGTATATTTGCTACACTTTCTATTAACTATGTTTACACTGTCACACACATGTGCATGGGTGACAACTAGAGGGACTAATCAAAGGTAGTTCCGTGCCAGGCCAGGGGGTAGTGAGGTACGCTAATCTTTTCTCTGATATTCCTGCAGATCAAATACAGGAAATTCTGCTTGAGTCTGGCCCTGAAAACATCACTGCCTTTTCCAGCCATGAAGACGTCATTTCTGTTTCCAACCATTAAGACTTTACATTCGGTTCCGGCTACAAGATCCTCACTTCCGATTCCGGTGACAAGAACCTCACATCCAGTTCCAGGCCCCAGATAATGTCACTTCTGGCGACCTACTTTAAAAGCAAGACAACCATCACATGTTTTTAGTTCTGTTTTGGACTCAAACCTGTTCACAGCTTTACTTGTATTTGCCCTTTTGCAGCCAGGGATTAAGTATAAGGGTGGCTGCCCTAAACCTTTTTCAGTGCATCAATGCTGATTATTTTCACAACATATATTAACTCTTTTTTACAATATGTTCACCTTTCATATTTTGTGATATACTGTCTTTTCACCACTGATTGGAGAAATATGCTTGGGAAACTTATGAATGGTGTACAGGGTTGACTTGGCCTAGTCACAACTTCTTCCAGGGCTCGGGCCTGTAATCGTAGCAGCCAATCAAGGTATTTTTGAGCTGGTCATTACAAAGTTTAAGAAAGGCATACTGAAGTTGAGTAACTATTAAGGCCATCCATTGTAATCTGGTATAATACCAGAAATGAGTGAATATTTGTACACTGGCAAAATACCCATATCTTTCTGAATAAGGAAAATAAAGTCTGCTCAAGATGGAGGTAAAATGTTTTATTAATGTAAAACATTTCCTATCTTATTTTAATTTCTTTAAGTTGACATTTGTTATCAGGACTGGCTTGTTAGAACAATCAAAAGTTTAATTAATAAATAAAGTTTACCTAGCTCTATATTTGCATGATTTCCCTAAGTCTGTCTCACAGCTGCCTAGCTATTTCAAAAATAGTATTTTGTTATGGATTAAATAATGCATCAAAATCTCCTTCATTCATAAGTATGTGCATTTGTGGTATTGATGACTCCAGTGTGTTTATTATTAAGGTAATGCATATTTTTCAGTTCCAGACACACTCTATTTTCTGTTTTGGTTGCATTATAACATGTACGACTTAATCAATATTATGCATATCCACTTGATTTTAAACATAGTAAATTAAAATTATTTGTGAGTTCAGTCCTTTATTTAGGAATATTTTTATAATGATGATATTTTACTGTGTTCACTAAATATTCTCAGTGTTTTTCAATCAAAACATGCATCTTTTTAAAATGTTATTTGCCCTTTCCTGGGATTTGACTGAAACTGGAGTACTCTTTTTTCAGTTTTGTTGCATGACTAGCTAGTGTATATTGTATACTGTATTTCACACATAAATTGTTGTGCAAAATTCCCTTGGGTATTGGATATAACAAAGTAGATTCCGTTATGACCAACTCAAATCTAGTCCTAGCATCTATGCTTTATCTTATATATAAATGTTTACATGTGGAAGAGTGTGTGTCTGTCTGTTAAGCCCGGAAGTGTGAGGCAGCCCAGAAGTGCGAGGGTATAACATGAAGCTCAAAGAGGCAGCAAGGCAGTCCCAAGTTAACGAGTCGGAAGAAGAAAAAAGTATGAGGCTACAGCATGAAGCTGAAAGAAAGTGACTCTATTGCTAAAGTGAAACTGCTGACGAAACACAAAATTGCTTAGATGCCAATACACAAGTGAGGCAAGCACATCAGCCAAACGAAACCTTTGAGGAGAGAGAAACTCGCTTAGCCGCTGATAGACAAGGGGGTGAACACATCCACAAAACGAAACCACCGACTTTGCATTTCAATTTTTTTCTGACGATTTCAATAGTTTATAGGAGCCTGGAGCTTTTTACAGTACCGGCTTACACAGCTAGTGAATAATAAATAAACATAGATATAAAAATCTTCAAAAGTTTGGCTACATTTTTTGTAGCACAATCTCTAATTTTTAAAGCTTTTTCTCAGAAGTATGCCCAGTGCTTTATTTATTTTAAGTTTACATTGCAACAAAAATTAAAATTAGAATATTATGTTGTAAAAAATAGTTCAAAATTAATTTAAAGTTTTATATCAGTTAATTTTGTTGTATAGTTCCCTTTTCCCTGTGAAGCCTCACATACTGATTGGAAAATGGAATAGTATGAATATAAACCCATTTATCACATTATGGATTCAGAACTTTCTTTTAAATTGTTCACAGACAGTCAAGGTACAGGACGCTTTTTCAAAAGTCATTCATTCGAAAACAGGAAGTCCTCAGGGGTGTGTCTTATCACTTTTACTATTTACTCTGTACAAAGTGACCTGAGACTGAACAATGACCACTGCTCCATTATCAAATTTGCAGATGACACCATGTTCATAGGACAGATATCTGGGGAGAATGAAGGCCACTTTCTAAATCAAGTGGACTGTATGGTAAACTGGCGTAATAAAAACTTTCTCACTCTGAATGTAAAAAAGACCAAAGAAATGATATTTCATTTCAAAAGACAGAAATCTGTATGTTAGCCCATTGTTGTTCTGGGGGAGGAGGTAGAAATAGTACATGAATATAAATATTTAGGAACTAACTTAGATAACAATCTTAACTGGAACGCAAATACAGAAAAAAAGTTCTCTAAATGCAATCAGCGTTTATTTCCCCTCCGTAAACTCGTACACAAGAACATCATGTTGTCCTTTTATCACATTATGATCCAGTCTGTAATCACTTTCAGTTTCACTGCCTGGTTTAGTGGTTTAACAAACCAAAATTTAAAAAAGATCCAGGAGATTACTAAGCATGCAGCTAAAGTTATTGGGACTGATGTAGATGATATGGCAAGTGTTTGTCAGAGGGCAATGTTAAAGAAATTAGAAATTATCTCAACCGATGACAGGCATCCATTACATGTAGAACTTAACTTCAGTTTAACTTCATTAACTCAGGAAGGATAGTAGCTTTGAAAACACACACAAACCACTCTAGAAATTCCTTTCTTCCTAGTGCCATGTGACTTTTTAATATGAATATCGAAGAAATTGATTAAGGTTTGATATGTATGCAGTAACAATTTTTCTGTAAATATGCATTATCAAACTGCATGATCAAACCTGTTGTGTCCCTATTTGTTTTGTTTCATTTCTTTCTATCTTATTAGATGCAACTAAGAAGGCAAATTTCTTGTTTTCTTGTGTAAACATGACTAAATAAAGCAACCTTGAACCTTGAAAATGCTTACACAACTTTATGCATATGCTAAGTGAAACAGAACAATGCATAAACTTTCATTAAAATGTAAAGAGAGACATGCAAACAGGAAAACATCTAACAAAACTATGGCCAGGATAGAAAACAAACTGCAGTTAACTGCATTTGTAGAGAACACAAACCCCCTAGGAGACCATGAACATTTACAGATATTGGATTTATAATTCTGCAGGCCTAACAAAATTGACTAACCTCCCATCCCATTCATCCAACTAAAAATAATTTCTCAATATGTATCCTTGTGTGTATTT
Source organism: Polypterus bichir lapradei (assembly GCA_026402145.1). NCBI lineage: Eukaryota > Metazoa > Chordata > Cladistia > Polypteriformes > Polypteridae > Polypterus > Polypterus bichir. Next base: position 629,288 of record JANRMT010062837.1, read on the forward strand.
TAACTTACACAAACATTTAAATACAAATTTAACAAGAAAACAATGTCATTTATAAATTTCTGTCCTTCATTTAGGAAATTCTTAAAATATGCTGGTGAAGATTTAAAGATGTAAACAGAATTCATTTATCTATTTGTAACCATTTTGAGTGTTTGGTAAGAAATATGTACATGTTTAGTTGCATTGACTATAAAAGAAAAGTTTGGACAAAATTCCTACTTTATTCAGTGTATAACAGTTGTTAGTCAATGCTTGTCAATTTTTATTGTCCTGCCAGCCAGGTCTGTAAGAGGATTGCTTATTTCTAGGCTTTACTACTCTAAAGTAGAGACCTTTGTTACAGTGATGCATTCATTTATATGCATCTGTTTGCCCAGGAAAGGTAACCAGAATTGAAAATCAATTTTCTTTTCCAATTTTGCAAGGGCTCACATTTGTGTGTAGTGAAATAGGAAGACTTTTAGGTTTTATTATGAGTTAAGCCAGTGGTCTCCAACCTTTTTTGCACCATGGACCGGTTTCATGCAAGACAATGTTCCTCAGATTGACCATTACCATTTTTTTTCATGCGCCACACTGAGAGGGTGCATGACCTTGTAGGTCCTAGAACAGCTAGTAAAATAGCTGGTATAATGGTTTATGTTGTAGCAACTTCACTGTAACAGATTCAAAAAGGAGGACACAGCAGTAAAATAGCTAGTATAATGGTTTATGTTGTAGAAACCTCACTGTAACAGATTCAAAAAGGAGGACACAGCAGGACAAAGAAGTGATTGTAGAACAGTTTATTCAGAATAAAAAAAGAATGGACAAATGTAAAACAAAGTAATGACCTTGAACTTGAACTTAAACTATTTACAATTGTCTATAAAGCTCTCATTTTTATGGCTATGAGTGGTGCAGTAAAATCCACCATCCTCTCATACTCAAAGCATTCAGAAAGCCCTGCCTCTGTTTCCCGTTCCTTTGTTCAGGGTACCACCCTTTGTCTTCCTTCCAAAGTCAATCATTTCCCTGGACTGCAGGCCTCCGCACTGATCTGGGCCCTACCCACTAGGCTCAGCAGCCAATCAGTTGCCAGGGTTCATGCCGGAAGGGATAAAATCCTGAAATTCCCTGAGGGAATGAATAAAGTATCTATCTATCTATCTATCTATCTATCTATCTATCTATCTATCTATCTATCTATCTATCTATCTATCTATCTATCTATCTATCTATCTATCTATCTATCTATCTATCTATCTACCTACAGTATTTGCATATACATATATAGAATAAGAGGCCAAGAATAAAATAAACAGAATGATTTAAAAAAAACAAAACCTTTGAGTTTGATGGAAACGCAAGGCTTACTATAAACTTGTTAAAAGTAGCTAATACCCTGTTGAAAACTCCACTACTATCCCAGAAAATAGAAACAAACGCTCACATGGATTTAGAATACTACATTGTAATTGTCACACCAAATATTTCCTTTCTCACGCACTCTGCTGGATGCACACACCCCTGAGAAATGACTGTTTATCAGCAGTCCCCAACCACAGAGCCACAGATCGGTACCAGGCCCTAAATCATTTTGTACCAGGTTGCAGGGCAGCACCCACACACAACCAATAGATAACAGCAGCCCTGTGACTGGCTGTCAAACAGTCTGATGCAAACTAATTAACATTGGATATACTGTATGTATTACATTATATGAATATACTCTACTAATGCTTTGTATACACTTGGAATGAAGAATCATTTAATTGCCAAAATAAAAGTCCTATTTAAACACACAAAACAACAAAGAAGTCTTGTCCAACAATTGACTGTTGACGTATGGAGGGGAGTTTAGTTTGAACAATGACCAGATCATGTCCTCATCACTTCCATCTTTCCTCTTTCCCACACTTCTTTCAGTAACAGTTTTGATTTCGATAGATTAAGAATACAAGTGAACCCCAGCCAAAATGAGTACTAAACAGACGTCTGTGGAGAACTTCTTTAAAAAAATGGAAAGACCCATTGATGGGAGAGCAGAACACTCTAAGACTGCCAACAAAAAGAAAGGTACATTCAAAAGAAAATACCAAGAGTCCTACTTAAATCATGGGTTTATTACGACAGGTAATTCATATGCTCCAAGTCTGCACTGTATAATATGTGGCGACTGGCTATCTAATGAAGCCATGAAGCCTTCAAAACTACTTTGACACATAGAGACCAAGCACCATGCATTAAAAGACATGATCATGAATGACATAAGCAATTATTGAAGGCTACCACATTAACAAATCTGTCTGCACTGAAAGCATCATGCTTATTGGCTAACTATATTGGCTAAGAAGTAATTTTACTATTGATGAAGAGTTGATCCTGTCTGTTGCTAAGGACATTTGGTATGAAATTTTAGGAGATACTGCAGTTAAAAAGGTAGAACAGGTTCCTCTTTCAGCTATCACCATCACTAGATGAATCGATGGAATAGTCTGCAGAGTACATTGAGACAAAAGTATTAAAGAGAATTAATGAGTCACCGTGGTACGTAATCCAGGTTGATGAGTCTACTGATGTTGACAAGGCAATAATGCTTTTTTTGTGCAATATATATTTCAGGAGGATGTGCATGAGGATATATTTTGTTCATTATCACTGCCAACCAACACCACAGCTGCAAAACTATTCAAGTCTGAATGAATGATTACATATCGGGAAAAATGAATTGGTCCTTTTGTGTCTGTGTATGTACAGATGAAGCTACTGCCATGGCTGGAAGGATTTCTGGTTTCACTACATGGGTCTAGGAGGTTGATCCCAAATGTGAGTTTACGCAGTGTGTAATTCACAGGGAAATGCTGGCTAGCCAAAAATGTCACCTGAACTTAATAGTATTTTGAAAGATGTAATTAAAGTTATTAACCATATCAAAGTGCATCTCGCCTCTGTTCCAGCAGCTTTGTGAGATGATTGATGCAAAGCACAAATGTCTTCTCCTATGCACAGAAGTTAAGTAGATTTCTAAAGGTAGATCACTGGCCTCAGTGTTTGAGTTACAAAAGAGGCTCCAGAGAGTTCTTTTAGAAGAGCAGTCCCCGCTGACACAACATTTCCATAACACAGAATGGAATGCAAAAGTGGCTTTCATGTGTGACACATTCATCCTGCTTAACGAACTCAATCTGTCACTTCAGGGGAGAACAACAACTGTCTTCAATTTGGCGGATAAAGTAGCTGCATTCAAAGTTAAACTGGAATTGTAGGACCAGCGAGTGAACATAGGAATAGCTGACATGTTTCAAACATGGCATTTTGCCTGAGACTAAACCTGGGTCTTCATTCTTCCAGCTGGTGTACGATCACCTATCTTTGCTTTCAGAAGAGTTCAGGCGTTACTTCCCAACCACAAAAGACCCACAATCTGATAAGGAGTGGATCCGCAATCCATTTGTGAACATACCAGGTGAATTGACCTCGTAAGTGCTGGAAGAGATCAATTGCTTGAGACTACAAATGATGGTAGCCTTAAAAGTATGTTTGAGACAACTTCAACTCTGCCGACATTCTGGATTAAAGTCAAGGTGGAATATCCTGATATCGCCACAAAAGCACTGAAAACCTGCTTCCATCTTCAACATCTTATTTTTGTGAAGCAGGGTTTTCTCCACTGACAGCAACCAAAATGAAATTCAGGAGCAGATTGGACATAAGGAACACACTACAGGTGTCACTGTCTTCCATCACCCTTAGATGGGACTTTCTAATTGCAAGGAAACAAGCTCATTGCTCTCACTGATTCTGTGTTATGTTATTTATAGATAGATAGATAGATAGATAGATAGACATTTTTGACATTTAGTATGAAGCATCTAGAATTGTTTAAAACTTGTGTTCTTTTGCCGTCATGTAAACGGAGTAGTACACAAGCTATACCAGAGTTATCAGTCATCTACTGAAAGTGCTCTCTGGCTTGCTTGGAACTGAACAAGTTCAAGACTGTCCTATTATAGCAATATTTTATTTGATTATGGAAAGGATTCCTTTCAACTCTTGCGATCTGTGTGATGCAGGAATGTTTTGATTACTGATTTTTTGATATGCCTAACTGGTCAATATGCTGTCATAAATACAGTTAGCTTTGTCACTGAAATTTACTTTTGTTTGTAAAATTTTAAGTAAGTTAACTTCAGTTGTTTCATTTGCTATATGTTACCAAGACAACAGGGTTTTTGTGTAGACAAAAAACAAATATTTTGCCTAGTTATACTGTATTTTATTCGCCTTATAAAATATCTGTTATTTTACTCTGAAAAACCTCTGGTGCATTCATTATATTAAGCAAGGTCTTTGCTAACATTACTTTGCAAACAATGATGAATTTGTTAGTTTGTTGCACTTGGTTTTTACAAGTATTTTTCAATACTATTACTATAATGATGATAATATGATGGCACCACTCACGCATGAAAGTCTTTTCTGCAGTTGAAAAAATTAAACACTTTCCCAACACCTTCTTTTAATTGCTTTAAAGTGACACAGACATAATCTTTGTATTTGTAAGACTAACACAATAAAAAGGTTAAACTGAACAAACACGTTACTTCTGTCTTTCTAATTTCCAACTGCCTCTTTTTTTTTTTTTTTTTTTTTTTTTTTTACTAACTTTTCCTGGCTCTAATTTTACTCTTCTGTAAAGCTGAAGTGTTTATAAATAACAATCTATAATAATCTACTGGGGAGAATTTTAAAGGATAAAATGAGGCATGACCAAAAGGTTACACATCGACATAACTGTATTCCTCAAACACCCTCAGCCCAGAATAAGCCAGTCAATCAGAGGACCTTTGACATTACAACATTGAAAGCCAGCCAACCAGGAAGACATCATCAATCCATAACCTGCCCAGGACTTGAACACCACAATGTTATTTACACCTGTTCTTTTTATTTCTGACAGCACCAACATTAAATGTGGAAAGCCTTTTGTGCCCAAATCCATCGTTACATTCTGTCTTTATTATTCTCCCCAATCACTATACCTACTACGATAAGTTGGAGTTTCTTAACAAATACCAGCAAAATTGTTGTGCTTGACGACAAATTTGAGACAAGTCATCTTAAATGAAATGTTGCATAAAAAGTTGTTCTGCGTTGATATCAATTAATATAGATCAACGGCTAAGAAAGTAAATGAACTGTTTCAGATGTCATGACTTAGAAATTGACTAGTCCCAAACCTTTAAATAACACATGGATTGCGCAGTCCAAACACTTCATCTTCTTCTTAATCGGTTTACTGAAGTCACCTTTGAGTTGAAGGTTGAGTCATTAGTAAGTTCTGTAATAAAAGTGGTGGTTTAAAAAAAGTATGATATGTTCTGTTGTCATAGATCATATTTTGGCTGTTTTGCTTTTGCTCTGTGTTCTCCTGAGTTTTTTTAAGGTATTCACAATGTTGATGTGGGCTTGTTTGTGCAATGTTGATGTTTAGCCAGATTAAACTTTGTTGGTTACACTTGTTCTTCTTGTCATAACTTATTTTTTTGTTGAGTCATCTGTTTTTTCATTTCAATACTGAGACAACATCCTTTGGTGAATTTCAGCAAGTTTTACTCCCTCTGCCCAACAAAATCTTACTACTGCGCATTGTTCAACAAAGGTACAATCTTTCAGTTAAGCATCCATCTTCATTTGACTTCAACTAGCCTAACTGCAGAGCACTTTACTGTGAATGTTCAAACAACCCATAAGCCATTGTGAAAGTGTTATATTGCATCAGCTGCTACTCAATGTGGTTACTGTATCATTTTCAAATTGCCATTATTTTTTGATTTACCCTCATAATAGACATGGAGCCTTTAAAAATTTTCAATATTTCCACTTCAGCTGTATGACATTTTAGTTTGTTCCAAATTCACACAACTCTTTAGGTAAGTAAGTGCTTCCTTGCTTCAGTCTTAAATGCATTTTTAAAAGCACTTTCCCTTAATTTCCTCTTGTATCCCTGAATATGTGATTCATTCCTTAAGTAGAATAATTCAGTGTTATCAATACCTTTTGAAGATATGGATTAGACCCCCATTAAGTATCTAATGCTTAAAACTAAGCAGGTTTAATTGTCTTTTCCTGTCAGAGTAGGACTTACCCTTTAGTCCCAGGATGCATCTGGTGGATTTTCTCTATGTAAAAGCTGAAGTATCCAGTGGGAAACCCATTCAGACACAAGATGAATGTGTATACTCCATGCAGAAAACAACATGGAATTAGGGCCACTAAATCTACGAGACACAAGTAGAAAATACCGTGTCACTATGTCATCTATTTCACAAGGCTTGAATCTGTCTAGAACATAGCACCAGTCCAATATGGGGTCTACTGATGTGCACACTTGATACAGCTTAGTTAAGGCCCTGTCACTTTATAGGACTTATCTAGTGATTTTTCAGTCACAGACTTCATTTACAAAACCTTAGCAAGTTGGGGGTAGTCAAAGTGCACTCCTGTGACCTCCAAAGCACAGTAAAGCAAACAGTCACACTAATTTCATATAAGGGCAATTTAGATTTTCAAATCCACTTAACTTCTTTTAGTTGGAGCATGAGAAGAAAGCAGGTTACCTGGATAAAGAAAAGAAGCAGTGGGCATGCAATACCAAAAAAGCACGACAGACATCAGAGAAGCATTGTGAAACAGCAGCACCTTGTCACTTTTTATGTCGCCCATATTGCCTTACTTTACTTACATTGTCAAACATTATGAATCCCCACTCCTTTTGTGTTCTCGTTCTTTCCCTTCTTCCTTTGGCATTTCTAAAGACTTGATGCATTTGACTGCATTGCAGTCCCACATTTTATACACTAGTATAATGTATTTTAAATTTAGTAGAGAAGTAAATACTATCATTTATTACAAAATCCCAGAGAAAAGGTTAATTGCTATTGCTACTTCTTCCAGTGTCAAATATGCATGTTTGCATAGTCATTTTATTATGGACAAGAGTATCAATGTAGCTTTCCTTTGTGCTAATTATTTAAAGAATATGCACACCAATGGTATGCATAGTGACAGGTATTGAAAATTGGTAGGAGTATGAAGTTAAATTAAAAAGAAATAATAATATGTGCCATAAAAGATTGACACTGCATATTCTGTCCTATTATGATCCTGCTTTCAGAGAACGAGAAAATTACGGATGCATTGTAAAACTAAACAAAAAAGACTGATTGCAAGATGATATGTCAGCTTTATGACTGTCTAGTTGAATGTATGAAGTTATTCACAGTATGGTAAAAGTTGTATTTTCTGTAATGAGCAGGATAAAAAGCTTAAATGTGCCAGGTAGGCTATAGAAAAGTGAAAAAGAGCAGAATACCTGATGCCCATTGAGAAATCCATAATTGTTAAGATGTGAAGTGTGAAAACTCAACAATGGATAAGCTGAAGAGAATACTTTCTTAAAATTCTTTAGATAATGAAATCTTCATTAAGAATGCTCTGTGTAGGCTTTGGTTTTATAGCACTTGGATTCTTTCAATGTTCTTTTCCTTTATTTTTGCCAGGAATCTGTTTATCTGTACAGTTGTTGCAATCCTTTGAGCTACTGTGTTGAACGCAACCGATACGTTTCTCAGACAGGCTTTCTCTCTTATTCAATGCTTTTCTTACTGCTGGGAATACTTATTTACTTTGGTTGCAACCATCTTTTTAAATGTTTTCAACAATGTCTGTCAATGTGGCAACTTCAATCTAAGAAACAAATACGTACCATGCAATTGTGTTGCAATTTTCTAAGCCATGACACTAAAACTATATTTGTTCCTTAAAAGAAAGAAATTGCTGCTGATAGGTTAGTTTGTAAGGCAAAAGTTTGGAGACACTAGGCAGACCTTGCAGTCAGAAACAGCCTCATGTAAAGTATATTAAATGAACTTTCCTGAAAAAAAAAACATAAATCAACTTAAAGTCAGAAAAAGCAAAGTTAAAAGAACAAAATCTTTCACCTCTCTATTAAGGGCGCGAACAGTTGCTCCTTAAGAAGCGTTGTGTCCATAGCTGATTTCCATTCCTTGTGTGAGATTTTAATTAAAAGGCCCCCTGTCTAATGTTACCTTAGACCCTCTAGGGGGTGAAGATTAAGTTGATGAAGTCCAGAAATTCTGCCTATGTCTTCTTCATTACCAGCCAGTACAGATTCAACCATGGATTTTGATGGAAGATTAGAACATTTTTAAAGGTTTCTTTTATTCTTTTTACAAATAGTCAATGAAGTAGATGCATTGTGGGATTTTAATTTGTTATAAGAAATTTGTTATGGGTGTAGATTAAACATAGGAGGAATATTAATATGTATTTTAATAACGTGAGCGGAATGGAGTAAAGAAGGTGGATTATGGTGTGAGTAGCTGAATGTTTGGACAGGTGTCACCGGGCTCATGTCATCCACCGTCTGTCTCCTTGGCTGCTCTAAAATGCTACTACCAATGATCAGTTTTGCACAGTTCTTTCTACGTGATTCCACACACTTTCTTCTTCTAACTTATTCACTTTCTAGACATTTCACTCAGCTGGCTGCACCTCGCATCTCACTTGGCCTACAAGGCAAGACCATCTGCCTCACATTTCTCAACTTTGTAAGATGATCAAAGCCAGGATTCTTAAGAATATTCGCTAGTGACAATGCACCCAGACTAATTGACTCCAGCAGAGGAGTATCTTTGAAGTGTTTGCGGGTAAGTGCTCACTATCCACATCCCCTCTACTAAGCCCAGCACTGGCTCCTTTCATGACAGGATGTTAACCTCAAAAATTCTCACAAATGACATTTCTTTTCCTCAGCTTCTACCCTCTTTATAATATGCATTTTAGTTTCTAAAGATATTGCTTTATATTTTTGTGACATACTGGGCAAATTAAATGTGTCACTTTTTGAAAACATTAATATAACTGCAGTATGTGCAAAATAACTAAGCACTCGTGTATAATACCTTTGTGTTCTACGCCACACACAATAACAACAACTGTTCTGTGTAAGGGAGTTGCACAATCACAGCACACTAGCAGACTGGTACTTGAATTTGTCAATGCACTAGAGTATGTTTTAAGCAGACTTTGCTATAAAGGAGCTTCATTCTCAGAGGATTCATTAACCGAGGTGTTACTGTTGTAATGATACAAAATAGACAAGATGATGGTTTGGGGGGTGGGGGTCCACCCCTTATATTGTCTGGAATGCTACAAAATAGATAATTGCTTGTTAGCAAGAGAGTAATCACTCAGGACTGAGTCAAAAACATGACTGGTGTAGCAGATGACTGGTGAGCTTATATAGCAGGGAGGAAGGAAGAGGCGGGATATCGATATGAGGATGGGAAGGAATGCCATCCAGGGGGTGTGGTTTGATGCCAGAAGGGGTTGAGACTGGCTTTCCTTGTTCCTGCAAGGAAGGAGAAAAAGGCATTAGTGCACATGACTAGCCCTGTTTACTGGCTTTTCTACACTTTTTCTACACTAACCAGACCCTGCTGCTGCCCCCATGCACACGTGTGTGACACTGTATAGTAAAAGTATTTGGCTACTTGAAAATCATCATTCTGGTGGTGACTGAGTTTCTCATACAATTCCATCTGGGCAGTGTCATTGTAACCTTAGATCTTCAAATGAGTGTCTGCTTATAATTCCATGAACTAAATTTAAAAGAAGTGGTGAGGCAGCCTTCTACTTTTATGCACCTAAAATCTGGAATAGCTAATAGAAATTACTAATAGAAATTCACCAGCCTAATACAGTGGAGCACATTAAAAAACTGCTAAAAACACATTTTTTTAACATGGCTTTTTCATAGCTTCATTTTAGTTTAATCCTGATACTCTGTATATGCATTTAATTATCATTATCATTCATGGTGGCTCCAAAATCCGTACTAACCCATACTTTCCCTGCCATTCTTTTCCCGGTTTTCTGTGGTGGCGATCTGCACCACCACCACTCGGCACCACTATGCTGCCTCTACATTGATGGATTAAAGGCCAAAAGTCCACATCACCCTCATCATCAAGTTCTTCAATGTGAACCCTGAATACCATGATGACTGATTGAGATAATTTATGTTAGGTAGAATACCTAGAGGGGGCTGGGTGGTCTGCGGCCTTGGAACCCCTGCAGATTTTATTATTTTTTCCAGCCGTATGGAGTTTTTTTTTTGTTTTTTCTGTCCTATGTTAATTAGTATTGCCTAATTTTATTTTTTATATATATTTTGTCTATATTTTTTCTCTTTCTTTATCCTGTAAAACACTTTGAGCTATATCATTTGTATGAAAATGTGCTATATAAATAAATGTTGTTGTTATTGCTAACTTATTGTCTCTTTCACAGCTCTCCTTAGATTGTACAAGGCAGCTTTGTAAATGTCAATATTCCTAGACACAATACGCAGTGGTACATGCATTGAGTGCATTGCAAATGGTTTTACCCACCCGTGGTTTCTGACTTGGGTAAGTCTTGATGATGACTTTTGATGCTGTTTTATTTGTTAGATATCCAATTTAATAGGTTGCTGCTTCTGTAAACACATTAATGTCATTATCAGAGATGACCTAAAAATATCCCAGTCAGCAATGCTCAGCACATCCTGTAGAATGAATTCAGATCGGTTTGTCCAATGCATGTTCTCATGTGTGAATGGAGCTCCTTGATTTTACTTTTGTTTATATCTGGGCATGAGAAAGATGGCAGCATGCCTAACAGAGTCAGCATCTGTGCTTCACCTTATATGAAGTATAGCCTCGAGCCACTGTTCTGTCCACTCTGCTAGAACATATAAGGTGCTATTAAAAGTTTAGCCTTAAATTTTTGAGACTAGCGTTGTAGAAATAATCAGCCATGATATGGGTAGCATCCAGCTTATCATTCTGGTGGTGACTGAGTTTCTCATACAATTCCATCTGGGCAGTGTCATTGTCCACGTATGGTGGAATATTGCCAATAACCAAAGTAAACTAAAAAATGATCTGCATTTAATCGTCAGGAGCTCCAGATTGGGCAAGCAATACTGTGACAGTATTGTTGACCAGTTGTTGAGCATGAGACATACATTTACACCTTTCGATTTGCTGGACTCCTCTATTCTGCCAATATGTAAACAGAGAGAAATTCAGCAGGTTGAATTGCATGACCTGGTGCCATCAGAGTTAGCCATGTCTTCATAAGACAAAAGACAGTCCCGCATCTTACTGAAACTGTATCCACTCCTCTAATATCATCCATCTTGTTTCCCAGTGACAGGACATTGACTAATAGTACACTGTTCTGCTGTGGTATAGTTGGTATACTCGAGCCCTCAGCCTGTTGCACATTTCTCTCAATGTTTTGTTTGTTGTGTGTCTGCTATTGTTGTTGCTAGGCCAAGCTGAGTCAGAGAATATGGAATCAGAAAGCTAGAGAGTGACAAGCAGTCCTGTGTTTATGAGTGTCTGGCAATCATAACTCATGCAACCCAAAGTAACAGGTAAAAGAAAAGTTAATAAAATAACACATAATACAAAGTAAAAGCACAGTCTGATCAGAGCTGGCAGAACAGCGACTGTACTTGGTGGCACCATTTTCGAAGTCAGCGAAAACTGTGCAGAATTTAAAATATATGCAAATAATAATTAGTAATTAAACATTATATTTTAAAATATGAATTCTAAGAATTCAGCTGGTGTTAACATAATTTCAATTGTCTTCATTTCATGTAAATAAAACATTTTCAGACTTGCTTAATGTAGTTAAGGGGCATAGTTTGTTGAAGCCTATCTTAAGCCATCCTGGAATGGGTTACAGTGTATTGCAGGGTGTACTCAAGCACATACCCACACTCACAGGACTTATTTTGAATCAATAATCAACCTAAAAAAAGTTTTTTTGGATATGAGTGGATAAAAAATCCCACACAGTCACAGGGAAAACATGCAGTCTCTACAAAGAGAGAACCCAGACTCAGGGTGCGGACCCACAATGGTAGATCTGTGAGGCAAAACAATCAAACACTGTGTCATGTTCAATGCTTCATGTGCTGGCAGGAATTGCTGTTGTCATACTCTAGTCTTCAATGACTGAGTGCCCCATTTATTGCAGTTTCTAACTTCTAACTTCTAATGCAGTAGTAAAGCAACCGCATTGTTAGAAGACTTTAATTTGACAAAGCTGTTTCTCCATGTCTCATTTCAAACTATTCCATTCAATTGCTTGTGTATGTCTATTTTGGGTAGTCTTAATAAATACCAGTTTACTTGAGTAATAAAATTATGAATGCATTCTAATGCCAAAATATGTAATAAAAACAATGAATAATGGCTCATTTTAAGCTTCAATGACCACTTATTTACGAAGAGCATCATACACACATGTCAGTGGTCTATGTGTCATTTTTTATCATATTACCATGAATCATAAAATTTTATACTTGGATTTCAAAAACGTGGATTGCAAAGTAGTGGTAGTATTAAAATGGGCATGTATTCAATTGATTTATTGGTTTACCTATTAGAGGTAATTGATTTTTAAAGTGTTTTTTTTTCTAATTGTACTTACAGCAAAGATCAAACCAGCTATGCTTCTTTTTATTTACTATGATGATGTAATTTTTTCAGCCATTCATCTTCTTGGTCCATTACTGGATAATAATAATAATAATAATAATAATAATAATAATACATTTTACTTAAATGTCCCTTTCCAAACACTCAAGGACACATTACAAGATAAAACCATAAAATTGTACAATTAAGTAAATAAAGTAAATAAATAAATAAAAACACACCCAATTAAGAAAATACAATAAAACAAAAAGTAATCAGAAGAATGTGAAAGAATACAATTTTTGGCACTGAGAAGGCAATTTTGAAAAGGTGAGTTCTAAGGTGCTTTTTTAAATAAAGAAAGAGAATAAAGAGTACGGATTGTGACAATGGATGGCGCTATACCAGCACTTAACTCATAGACAAACACGGGATGCACACTTATAAAAACACAAACTTTTTATTTTTCTTCACTCGTGGAGAATGCCTTCCCTGTTCCCACGATTACACAACACACTCCCAAAGCACAAATACAGTCACAATCACAACTTCTTCTATATTCTGTTTTGTCTTTCTCCTCCACTCCTCTCCGGCAAGCTTTGTCTCCCTCCTCCCGACTCTGGCTCCTGGAGTAATGACTGCTGGCTCCTTTTATAACACCCCCGGAAGTGCTCCAGGTGCTCATTGACCTACTTCTGGCAGCACTTCCAGGTGTGGTGGAAATCAGGCCCACCCTGGCAGCAACACCCAGATCCCAACAGGGATGTAGATAACTCCAACTCCCATGAATCCCTTCAGGAATCCGAGGCACCACTGCAACCCATGGGGGCTGCCATCTAGCATCCTGGGGGAGGTACTGTTCTGTCCAAGCTTGTTCCCTCAGTCCTCTCCGTGAAGGACAAGGACCTCTGTCATCTGTGACAGGATATAATGAGGGAGGGAGTTCCAGAGCTGCGGAGCAGCATAACTGAAAGCCTGACCTCCCATGGAAGGCAGGTGAACTGAAGGGTCAACAGGAAAACAAGAAGTAAAAGAATGCAAAGAGTAGGCCAAAGTGTAATCTTTAAGAAGATCTTTTAAATGTATGGGAGCTATGTCATGGAGTGCTTTATAAGGACAAGAGTCTAAATGTTGAAACAGTACTTAACTGGAAGCCAATAAAGTTTGTATAGAGTAAGCGTAATGTGATTATGAAAGTTAGCTTGATTTAATAAGCATGCAGCAGTATTTTGAACTAACTGCAGCTTGTTTACAAGTTTACTTGAGATACAAGACAATAAAACATTACAGTAGTCCAGTCTTGATATGACGAATGCACGTATTACTGTCTCAGCTGCAGAGTAGAACAGTGAAGAGCCAAGTTTCGATATATTACAAAGGTGACAAAATGTACAGAATAACGATGAACCAGAGTCTACTCTGGCAGTCTCTGTTTTGTGACTGGAAGTCATACAGTAACATATATCCAAGCAGTGAAGAGGCATTCTAGTAGTTCATCAAACCCCACAATTTCCAGGACAACTTACACATGGTTCATTTTGAGAAAGTGATGATTAAAACAGTGTTCTGAGAGCTCAACCTTCTGCCAATATGGAAAACCATATTAGTGACTATCCATGAAGAGCAAAATCTGGCAACGTGCAGAGTACCTAGACAGTAATGCTTAAATTCACCAGAATGAGAGAGAGGTTGCAGGGGACTAAATGAATCCTACTTGAGGTCTGCAGAAAAAGTCTCCACTACAAAACAGATGGTGCTATAGTGTGTTGAACGTACAAGTCAGTTTTTTTTTCAGAAAAGTACAGTATTTATAATAGAATTAAATTCCTGCAGTACTTCTTTGTATTCCTTGCTCTGTGCTCCAATAAACACATGTTATCGGCAATACACTAATAACCCAATTGTGCTCCACTCACTTAGAATCTGGAACCAATGTAGAAAGTATTTTAAGACGGAGAAGCTTCTATCTGTGGCACCCCTGCAAGAGAACCACCTCTTTCAACCCTCACAAACATATGCAGTTTTTAATATTTGGAAAAAATTTGGAATTAACTTGCTTAGAGATCTTTATATAGACAACGTCTTTGCATCCTATGAGCAATTACATTCCAAATTTAACATTCCAGCTACACATTTCTTTCACTATCCTCAAATCAGAAACTTTGTTAAACAAAACCTTCCAGATTTTCCTCATCTTGCACCCTCATCCATGCTGGAAAAAATATTGCTCAATCTCAAGGATTTAGACTCCATCTCTACAATATATAAAATCATTTTACAATCCCTCCCTTTTAAAGATCCAAGAGGACACTGGGAAAAAGATCTTTCAATTAATATATCAGAAAAGGAGTGGAAAGTAGCAATGCAGAGAATTCACTCGAGCTCCATATGTGCAAAGCATACAATTATACAACTCAAAATTATATATCGAGCACATCTGTCTCGATTAAAACTGTCCAAAATGTTCCCAGGGCATGATCCAACCTGCGAACGTTGTAACCAAGTCCCAGCCTCACTAGGTCACATGTTCTGGTCCTGCACCAAATTAACATTATTCTGGACAAACATTTTTAATTACCTTTCAGATAGCCTTGGACTTACAATCCCTCCAAACCCATTAACAGCTGTGTTTGGTGTTCTTCCAGATGGGTTTAAAGCGGAGGAAGACAAACAAATTGTGATTGCATTCACTACACTTTTGGCACGTAGACTTATTCTCATAAACTGGAAGAACCCAAACTCTCCTCTTTTAAGTCAGTGGGAAACCGATGTGTTATATTATTTGAAGTTGGAAAAAATCAAATACTCAGTCAGAGGATCCGTACAGACTTTTTTCAAAACATGGCAGGATCTAATCAGTAATATTTTAAAATAAGTTCAAAAGGCACAGAGAATTTATTAACTTAGGTATGTCTCCAAGCTTTAAATTTAACGCCGTTTGGCTTGCTCTCTCTCTCAGGGGTGGGGATCGATCTGTTCTTAATTTTTCTTTTTGTAAAAACTTGATTGCTTTGTATGGATTGTAATAAAATTAATAATAAAAAAAAAAAATAAAAAAAAAAAAAGAAAAGTACAGTATAAATGGCTGAGTGAGTATACAGTACATAATATTTTAAGCAGTTCTAAGTCCTCTTTTAGTTACATGATATATTTCTGCAAGATTAAAAAAACAAAATTAAATGTACAATGAATGCATATGATACTGTATCTCTATTACATTCCAGAGATGACTTATTATAGGCACTACTTTGCCTATTACTTCATCTGTTAGTAATCAGCAGGAATCAATAAAAGTAGGGCACTAGAGTGTAAGACATGTTTTCTTATTTGCTTAAAGGAAAACACAGTCAGTTCACACAATAAAATAAACTGAAATGTTGCAACAAGCGAGCTATCTATAAGTGGCTGTTAAATTACAAAAGGTAGAGCATTGCTTTGTGGCCTTTCAAATTACAGTCATTCATAATTCAACTGCTGTAAAGAAAATGAATTCATAGCTTACAAAGGAATAAAGCATTTAGTAGCAAATATTGATAATGTTGATATATTATAATTTTAATTGTGAAGTAAATGTAGAAAGGACATAATTGGAGGGAGATGACTTACTCATTTAAATGTCTTCAAAACATTTTAGATAAGAATCAGCAAGGAGTAGTAAGATGGACGCTGAGAAAAGCAAGCCAGGAGGAAGGATGAGTGTTGACATTGATGTTGATACAGTATATGAAGAAGCAAGAGAAGTCCTCTAAGTGATGGATAGTCTAGCCATCAATTCCATTGTCCAATCAGCTTTTTCTGTTTTTAGGTTGCATGGAGGGACGGCACGGTGGCGCAGTGGTAGCGCTGCTGCCTCATAGTAAGGAGACCTGAGTTCGCTTCCCAGGTCCTCTCTGCGTGGAGTTTGTGTGTTCTCCCCGTGTTTGCATGGGTTTCCTCCAGTTTCCTCCCACAGTCCAAAGACATGCAGGTTAGGTGCATTGGTGATTCTCCCTAGTGTGTGCTTGGTGTGTGTGTGTGCACCCTGCAGTGGGCTGGTGCCCTGCCTGGAGTTTGTTTCCCACCTTGCGCCCTGTGTTGGCTGGGACTGGCTCCAGCAGACCCCCGTGACCCTGTACTTAGGATATAGCGGGTTGGATAATGGATGGATGGATGGAGGTTACATGGAGAAAGAAGTGTCTCAAAAATAATGACTGGAGCTATTCTGGATGGTATTCCCACACTAAGTGACACTCATAAATGGCCAGTTTTGAATTAGCTCATTTGCCTAATTAGCCATCTTTTGCACATTGAAGGAAAACAGAAGCTCTTCAAAAAAGCCCACACAGACATAGAGAGATTGTGGATGTCCCATTCAGACAGGGCCTGGAACAGGATTCCGGCCTGAAGCACTGTGAGGTAGTAATAAAAACCACTGTGCCAAAAATAATTCATGTAACTATTTAATCACCCTGCAACTAAAATCATAGCATATGGATATTATAACATATCCTTAATTCAGGGTTATGTGAGGAAGTCACACCCTAACTTGGCAATGTCTACAAGGCAGGAACCAGTTCTGAACAGAGTACCAGTACTTCGCAGAGCTTGCATGTGCACATTCCTCACACTTGTCTGGATTAAACAACCTGACCTGGGGTTCAAATCAGGATACTTCAGCTGTAAGAACTGTGTCACCATACCACCCTTGTGAAAACATTTTTTGAAAAGCAACTCCTACTTCAGATGATAAGGAATAAGCTCATTTTTTATTAGCAAAAGAGGAGAAGAAACTCAGCAGGTGTTAAATATTTTGCAATTTATTCACTAAATTCTGGTGTTGTGTCTTACAGTTACCGTCCAAAAGGTTCATTAGCATTCATGTCAGAGGCTGCCTGTTTGACAAATTAAAATTCTGCAATGCAATGTAAAGCAACCCAGATCCCAATAATTCATCTTCTAAAGGTCTCCTGGGAGTTGTGCAGGAGTGAATCAAAATATAACTGGTTTTGCAATTGTTCAAATCTCTCTCTCTTAGTCAATGACATGCAGATTATAAGAATGGAGTCATCAGTGGAGCTCAACCAATTAAATATGCTTTTCAGCTTATTATTTGTTTCATAAAACACAGGCTAATTCACACAGCTGAGGTTCTGTTTTAAAATAGCATATCTCATAACAGTGGAAGAGAATGAAAGGTAAGTAGAAATACTAATACTTAATTGTTCACTATTTTTTGTGTTTACTTTGATTTAGGAAATACAGTGTTCAAAACATAGCTTTTAATTTACTTTTGATATATGGAAGGGTAGAATTTATAGACACAATTAACATTTAAAGGTAAAGCATATACTGAAGTATCAGTTTCACAGTAGTATTTTTATTCAAGCATTTTTCAAGTGATGCAGACAAAGCATATAGGCAAAGTCAGTATGTAAAAACATGCATTAAAGCCATTTCTTATGGAAAGTAGTCTTTAGTAAAAAATGAATGTCAAAATAATGACAGTCATTTGAAAGACATTAAGCAGTCTTACTAATTTAATTTGTCTTGCTGTAACGTTAGCATGCTGTTTCTTCTCCAAATGAAAAGGAATAAGTGGAAAGGGAGCAAAATGTTGGCATAAGTGAAAAGGATTTATTTTAATGAAAACAATTAAAATAAGGAAATGTTGGTTTTGACTCAGATATTTACTTAAAATATAAGAAAAAGTTTTCTACTAGGTCACTTAACTTGGTTGTATATTATTATTTTATTTTTTTTGTAGTCTGCTTTAAGTTGGGGGTGACATGGTGGCACAGTGGTAGCACTGCTGCCTCATAGTAAGGAGACCAGAGTTCATGTCCTGGGTCTTCCCTGCTTTGAGTTTGCATGTTCTCCCAGTGTCTGTATGAGTTTCCTCTGGGTGCTTTGGTTTCCTCCCACAGTTAAAGACATGTAAGTAAGATGGATTGATGATACTAAATTGACACCAGTGTGCTTTGTGTCCAAATTCTGCCTGGGATAGGCTCCAGCACCCCCAGCAACCCTGTTCAGGGCAGAGAAGGTTAGAAAATGACTGATCTACTGCTTTAAGTACTATGAACTCTAAAGGCATTTCATTTTCTAGAAAGCAATCAGCTGGCGTCCTGCTATTATAAAAGTGACATGCCAGAATCAATTCTTCAGCTTGTCATGCAGTTTAATATAATTCCTAACAGCGACCAAGAAAGTCAGAAAGAAGGAAATTTTAATAATATTGGATCTATACATAGAGGGTCATGGGATATGGTGCCCTACGGGTAGCATCAGTAGGTTAGGTACAAGGCAAAAAGGATGAGATGACAGCCTATCACGGTGTACACATCCCCGCACTCAGCCCTGTATGGCATTTTTAGGAATGATATTTAACCTAGTCTTTGTTTATTGGAATATCAGAAAAAAACAGTGTACCCAGAGAAACCCCATGCAGATATGAAGAGAATGTTCAAATTCCACACACCGCTATTGAGACCTGAACTGTACCTACAGTAGGTCCTTTGAGCCATCTGGAAGTAGTACTAATCCTTGTGCCACTATGATAACTTTTAAATTAGGCAACCAACAGAAAACTACACTTATGCGCGCTAAGGTCATAATATTGCTTCTTCCCAGTTTGTGTTTTTTTCTGAATTCTTAATTTCTCCCATTTCTTTATTTTCCCACATGTTTTGTTTGTAGCCCCTATACCTAAATTGTGTCTACTGTCTGCAGGGATGAGGCCTACTTTACAGTTAGAACTCTTACATAATGCTGTCCATAGGACCTGACCTATTCGAGAGGGCTATATAAGGACCTCCCTTGCTTCATCCTTTGCTGTGGACTTAGTAAAAGCATCTCCACTTGTTTTGAATTTGTGGATTAAGATAAGGGCTTTTTATCATGAGTTTTGTTAATTAGCTTACTTATTTATTTCAGTTCCTTTTTTTCTTTGTGATATTGCCATAATTTCGACCTCCTTCTTTGCTAATTAGTTTATTTCTTATATTTCATTCTAAGTACTTTTCTGATTTAGTTATTCACTCGATATAATTGTTTTAATTCTTTTCTTATTTCTTTATGTTATAATTATTTATTGTTGAATTCTGAACTTTTTAATTATGTATTCTTAAACTTTGTATTCTTTATGTAAATTTAATTAGTAAGTTAATTACGATTAATTTGGTATTGAGTTTAAAATAGATTTACTGGCAGTTTTTGCTCTCCAATTGTATAAATGTGATTTTTTTTTTTATTTGAACTATAATTAGTGCTAATTAACGACTAATGCATAGATAAATATGTAACATGGATAAAAATAAGACTTATGTCTCATATGGCCCAAGTTATGTGTCTAATTTTTGGTTACATATACAGTTAAAATGTTATTTTAATTTATGTAATATCATATATACATTCATTAACAAATGGGGCACAAAAATTTTAAACCTGACAGTATAGGAGACATCCAAGGCCATTCTCAAAACATGCCCAAGTTACCTTAACTGATTCACATGATCTGTAGAAGCAGAGATAGCTGGACGGTTGCAATCCTTCTGTGAAAGCTGAATGTTTTAGTGCTTTTTTAAAATCCTGAAATTATTAATTGCTGTATACAATAGCACACACAATGGTCACAAGATGTAGGGTACTTTAATATTCTGATTGTAAGCTAAATCATGGTTGGTAGTCTTTAGTTTACAGGGGCCTTAATCTTAAAAGGATATGAGGACAAATGTGAGTAGATGTCCCATCTCAGTCTCAGGAGGCCACAAATTTCACATTTTTAAAAAGCTACTTTATTTGTAAAGTATATTTCTATAACATATTTTGTGATAGTGTCTAATGAAAGCAATTTCTGACGGCTCTTCTGGCCACCTCTTTTTTATTTACATAAATGTATCTATGTACAGCATTTCCATATGCATACATGTTTTAGGCACCCTAGATATTTTTTATAAATTTTGTTTTAGATGTTTACTTTCCATCATTTGCATTAGTGCGTTAGTATAAAATGCAATTTAAGACTTTTAAACATTAATTAAAAAATTCAGATGTGAAGGTCAGTAGGCTTTGTGCCCTAGAAGCCAAGTTACCTGAACTATTCTATAGCATTACAGTAATTATTTACTGCTCTGATACTGATCTTTCCGATCATAAAATAGGTCATTACGACAGCAATTTATGAGAAGAATGCATACTTAATCACAGAATTACGGTATTTGAGGGATCCTCTAGAGTGCCTCTTTCTCTTGCACAATTTTGCTCAAAAACTAATCAGCACATCGTTATCTCATAACAGGCTTAAGTTGCAAGTTTGGTATTTTTCCGTCCAGCTGTTTTAGCTCTAGACCATCCTCAAGAAACACAGACACACACACGCAGACAAACACACACCCATCATCAAAATAACAATAAGTTTGGTATCACTAAAATGTTAAGATCCGTCAAAAACGGGAGATCAAAATTTTTGATGAATCTAAAGCTTTTGCCCCAATCCTCCCTCCCCCATAGACAATAGGCTATGGTGGGGAAGGGCGCGAAGCAAAAAAACTAAACATTACAGTTTTGTATTTTGTCAAATAAAGTAACATTTTAAGAGCTCAAGCTTCTGCTATTAAGGAAAAACATATCAGTGACCATCCATGAACAGCATGATTAAACAAAGATACCAAACAGGTACTAATAATAACATAAAGAGTTGATGGACCAAACTGATTAACCAATGGCTGAAGAAGTATTTGATCTAAGCAAAACTCAACTAAAAATTGAGGACATGATACCATAACCTTCACATCATTAATTCTGACACCATGGCAAGACTAAGCATAGCAACAAGATATAAGTACATCCCTGTAAAGTCTGGAGAAGTATTTTCAGAAGTGGACTTCAGAAAAGAATTGTTGCCAAAAAGCCATTCCTCCAAAGTGGAAATAAAACCATGAGTCTTACCCATGTACAAAAACAGAAAGACTGAGGTGCTGAGCAATGGCAGCAATTGCACTAGACTGAAAAGTCAAAATTCCACATTCTTGGCTGAGACAGGGGCCAAGTCATCTGTAAAAGAGCTGGAGAACATTATGTGGATAAGTATCTGCAGGTAACAGTCAAGCACAGTGGAGGTTCAATTTAGGTTTGTGGCTACATTTCTACAATTGAATTTGGTGTCTTGGTTGGAAAATTAATGGAATCTTTGATACTGAAAAGTACAAGCACATACTTATCCATCATGCAATAGCAACAGGGAGATGTGGTTTAGTGGTTAAAGCTTTTAACTTCAAACCATGAGGATGTACGCTCAAATCCTGCCACTGACACTGTGTGACTATTGGCAAACCTCTTCACCTGCCAGTGCTACAATTGGAAAAAACAAAAGAAATGTAACCAATTTTACCTCAAATGTTGTAAGTCACCTTGGATAAAGGCATCCGTCAAATAAGAAATTAAAAAAGGTGTCTGATCAGTCCCTACTTCTTTCTGTAGCAGCAAGGTCATGAAGAACAATTTTCAGCAAAAAGAACAACAAGGAGCTCTACAATAGATGGTATGACTTTCACAGCCACAGCTTTTCATCATTCCTTCAGAGACAGAGTCTACAGCAGAACTGTGGTAAGTTCCTCAAGTTATTTAGAACAAACAATCAGAAGATTTTCTTATAAAACTGCTTAACAATGTACCTAAGACAATTTGTGCAGTTTTAAGGGCAAAGAATGGTCATAGTAAATATTGATTGGATTTAGCATTTTTGTTCTCTACTCTTAATAGAAATTTTTTTTACTTTATTATTTTTGAATGCATCCTTACCTTTTCTTTTTTACATGTCTTTATGTTTGTTTTGCTGCCATCATGATTTTTGTTTCACATTACATTATATTCTACCAGAACCGAAAATCGATTTACTGTATTTTTTTGTAAAGTTTGGAACAGGCTTAATTAAAAGGCTAACAATGGTAAGATATTTATTTTCTGAAGTCAATGGATGTGTGACAGTGCTGGTCACAATTTAACAGGCTGACTCTGGCTCTTTAGTGAGAACCAGTTGTCAGAGTGCACAGAGTGTTTTCTGATGAAAATGGTGGAGCAGAACATGAGGATTTTGCTTCACACAAGTGTAATGGTGAGAAGTATAGGCAGAATGAAATAAAGAAAGCAAGCACTATTATGTTCTTTACTTCTTTTCCTATGAACCCCATATTTTTTAAATAAAGTCATTCTTAAACCCTCATTGAGTTTTAATAAAAGATCACATGAAAATTCCTATCTCTGAGGCATTCTTATTAATAAAAATGAGCTTTGCTAATTTATTTAGAAAACATACAGTATATATCAAATGAAGATGTTAAGTTTGTATAAAAAAAGTAAGTTAAACAAATCATTTAATGCTATGTCTAGACATATTTTTTTTTCTTGTCAGAAATTCAAATCAAACTAAACATCTTAATTTGAAATATAGAGTATGCAGTACAACAGAGTAGGTGGTTTTCGTTTTAATGAATTTTAAAATTGTCAGTTTTTAAAAACAAATTTTACTAATTTTAGACACAGTCATTATACTGCATATTTGTTAAAAAGACAATTTACTCTAATAACTCAGACAACAATGTTTTTCATTTGCCTTGGAAGAAAAGTATAATAAAGTAAGGTTGTGTTTTCAAAGGTTTTATGGAGCATTTCAAAAAAGCCCTCAAAGCTACTTGACAGGGTATTATTTTAGAAATCGTTAAAACAAATAAACTAATTTCAAGCGATACCTGTTATCTTTTCATGACATTAATTGATGTAAGGTGTTTAAAACTGTTCAATTTTGTATTTTGTTAATATCTCTTCTCACACAAGATGAAAAAGCACATTGGAAATTAATTTTGTAACTAGTAATTTTAAGCCCAACCTTTATCTGTAAAAACTGATAATACTTAATTTGTCAGAAGTAGGAAATTTAGTTTTTCTCACTGTTTTAAGCAATATTATAACAAACACAAATAACCTCCCCTTAAATGCACATAAGAATTACAAAAAAGGAGAATACATTTCTGATGTGAATTAGTCCCAGTAGCATTTCTTGACAAATTTGTTGGCTGAAGATACTTAGTGTTAGTGTGTCAGAGAGAGGATATGCAGAGTTTTGTTTTCATTGTCTATTTAACTACTACCCCCAGGGGGTCCAAAATGCACCCCATAGCTAAACTTGCCTTTTTAATTAACTTGTTGGAGGGCCTCACTTGAAGTCATGTTACTGGCCCCGGCTCACAACAGTGTAGAAAATCGCACTGGTCATCACTGAATTATAAAAAATGTAAAGGATGTCATAGTCCATATTAAAGGAGTTCAGTTTTGTAAGAAAAAAAAACTCTGCTTAAATCATCAGGCTTTAAACACCAATGGAGACCTTATTCCTTGTGGAGGGGAAACTACTGTTAATTTAATCTGAATAAAAACCATAAATATATGTTTGACTTAAAATGAATACACTTTGAATGCAAGTATGTTTCTGAGTAGTCTGAAACTAATGATATCAAGCTGCATACATTTTGTTTTACATATCAATCTTATTTTATTCAAACATTACATGAATGATATTTTATTTATAAAAAATATAGAGAATTAAACAAAATATTGAGCTTTTGATTGCAAAAAATGAAAAAAAGAATTAGCTCTAATTCAGTAAGCTTTGTTATTAGTTGTTCTCTGACTTACTTAAAAGACAGGAAGGAGTACGACTGGACACCTTGATCTTTGTATGTATACTGGAATTTATTTTACTATGCAAGCACAACACAGCTAAATACAGAGTATTTTGGTAATTATTCCAAGCAGTGACATAAATTAAAACTGAAATTGAGCAAGAGGTTATGGATCATCAAATAGGGCCAGTGTCCATTGGGGATTGACCTATGTATGTTTCGGTGATTTTCTTAATTAAGGTAGCAGTAACCTACCCTACAATCACACATTAATTAGATTGTAAAGTATTACCGAGGAAAATAATTATTTTGGTATTATTCACAAGGGGACAGTTCTGAAGGAATTCTATGTTTTTTCAGATTTTTATAGCCAATAAACATTTTTAAGGGAATAAAGACACACTGTCTTCACTATCTGTTTTTCTTGGAAGTGGCAAAAAGTTTTAAGAACACTATTATATTTCAGTAATACGCAACAAGAACACTGTTACAAAAGATGGACGTTTAATTTTCTGCTTCTTTCTTTATTTTACACATAAAGGAAGATACTATTAATCTGACAAGTTCAATTTATTTTACCGCATTATTTTTGATGTTTGTACTTCAGTTTGAAAGCTGAATGTACTTTGAACATTGTACAAATAAGATGTTTTATTATTTTGATTTATTATGATTTTTTATCAATT
Source organism: Polypterus bichir lapradei (assembly GCA_026402145.1). Taxonomy (NCBI): domain Eukaryota; kingdom Metazoa; phylum Chordata; class Cladistia; order Polypteriformes; family Polypteridae; genus Polypterus; species Polypterus bichir. The sequence continues at coordinate 654,173 of JANRMT010062837.1, forward strand.
CATTTTTCAAATTCTCTTCATCCAACCCTAGGACTATGCCAGGCTAGAACCTATTCTGGAAGCACTGCTTCAAAGGCATGAATGGACAGTAAACAAGGTATATATAGGTGGCATGTCACACATGAGTTAGGCTTGCCAATGGGTCTAAAGTCACTGACACTACACTTACTTAAAAGCATGAATAAATTAGTTTTCCACGGGTCATTTGGCAAATTCAACTCACAATTGGAATTTATTATTTTTGTAGTTATTCTATTTAATGAAAATAAAATTATTAATTACTAGACCAAGAACATTAAAAAATACTTAAGATTATATGAAATCATTATTTCATCATTAACATAGTAAGAGTATCATCAGTAAACATTAATATGGAACACTCAAGAACTGCTTGTAATCTGTACCTTAGCTTATCAACCTTGTTTTCCATATACACCCTGCAATACCTTCCCCTGGAAACCTCAGCAATGATAGGCCTCACATTTCTGGGGCTACAGCTTCACCCTGTTTTTGACCACTGAGAGGACTGAACAAGAGTGTCTCACTGTTTCCATGCAGGACATAGGTTAGGCAGGTAGTAATCCCTAACTCCTTGGTGATTGATGGAGTCAGTAAAAACAAGGTACTTTCAGTAAGACAGTAGCAATTTTTTCCCTAAAATTGTATACATTTATTTGCTGAGAAACCAGGTGTATCAAACACCAGAAGTTAAACAGATAACATTATACAATCTGAAGGGTTCATATTAATGTCCCACAGCACATTTCATTTCGGCTAGTTAGCCCTGAGCAGTTGCAGAGTCAGTAGTCCAGGGAGTATTGAACATGGAAGTGGAAGAGCAGATGAAGCTTTGCTAGTGGCAAGTTTCAAAAGGATAAGAGCAAGGAGAAACCAAAGAAGAGACAGACCCCAAAATGCTCTAAATCTATCTTTAATATAATAGTTTGATGAGTGGTCATGTAAGATTTACAGAAACAAAGAAACAGTTGCATCATGCTAAAACCAAACAACTGATAACTTATCTCTGGTCATGTTATTTGTCTAAGTTATTACTATGTAGCTTACAATGATACACTAACTAAAAAGTCGTGAATTATTTTTCCTATATTTTCTTACAAGTCTATACACAGTATTTTAATTTAAGTTTAAAGCTTGAACAATCTAATAATCTTAGCACTATGTAAGTGAATTCTTGAGGATGCTTTTTTATATTTGCATATATTCCATCAGCTTATTCATCAGTCTCTTTGTATGCATTCCATCAGATGTTATACTGCTTTCTCCCTGGAAAGCACTTGCTCATCCCAGCCAAAAATAAATTCTTTATCTACATTTTTATTCTACTTAATTCACTTAAAAACTGCTTATTATGTAAACAATCCTATATTCCTGCATTAACACCTCACACAAATTAAATATAACAAGTCTTTATTTACTCTAGTGGGCTGGCGCCCTGCCCGGGGTTTATTTTCTGCCTTGCGCCCTGTATTGGCTGGGATTGGCTCCAGCAGACCCCCGTGACCCTGTGGTTGGGATATTGCGGGTTGGATAATGGATGGATGGATGGAAGTCCTTACTTAATTAACTATAAAAACACTATTTTTCACTTCAATACAGATGGGATGCTTTTGTATACAGAGTGGATATCCATGTATGATTTATCAACTTAAGGTATGCATATCCTCAGTAATAGTATTCTGCATAGTTAATTTATTGTACAGTATATTCCTTAGTAACAGTCTAAGATTTAAGTGTTCACCCAACACTAAGCCATACCAGGATTCTGTGATTACCACAATGTATTAGGCACATTGTTTGAAATTCCATAATTTTAGGTATAATAAATAAAACAATTGGCTACATATTACATTACCAGTATAATTTAACCATCTTGCCTCAGTTATTGAGGGAAACAATGCCTTGCTACTGTGTGAAGCACAAGACACATGAACATGTGAGAAACACTAATTTAACTTATTGAAACAAATAGTTACGATTCTCATTAAAAGAACAGTCTGTGGTACAAAAGGAACAATGGCAAGTTTCTTATGTGTGGTTCAGGTTTTGGTTCTCAAGCCTAGGTGGCTTGATTCAGAGAAAAGATCTAAAGGCTGGGGGGGGTCAATATGTCGCAGTGCTGCCACAGGAAGGGCTGTTGAGGTCAAAGGGGGCCGGTGACCAAAAGCAAAAAAAAAAGTTTTTGTAATTTGTGTTTCAAGTCCCTGTCTGTCTGCCTTCTGTTGGGTTACCTGTGCTTATTCATTTTGTCCTGGATCGTTTCGTGGGTCTAGATTGTCTGCCGTCTGCCTGTGTACATGAGGGCAGTAAGTGGATTCATGGCCATCCTATGAAGAAAGGAGTGCTCCTGAACCCGTCCACCCATCTTCACCATTTCAGGAACTACCGGTAGGACTATCTTTACATTCCCATTCAACATGCGGATCTCTGGACTATCTATTTTCATCATTACATTTCATCCGTTGCCATTTTTCATGAACTTTTTCATGATTTACTGTGTGTTTTTTGTTTGTGCTTTGTTGTATTTAATGTGTAATCACCGTAAGGGGAACAGGGGTGGTATCGTTGTTTTCTTATTTCGTTTGATTTCATTACATTCTTTATTTGCTGTTTGATTACCGGTTTGCTTTGTTTTTGTCTCTGTTTGTGAGTGCGCACGGGTCGGGTCAAGACTGGGTGCATCCCTGGAATCTCCACCATAAAAATAAATAAATCACCGTCTTCTCGATGGTGTGAATCTTAGTGGCACCGAACCGCTGCAGCGTTATTCATTTCTCCTTGCTGCTGATTGACTGTGATGCATCTCCAGCTAAGTGTGTTTTCCGTTTTGTTCCTCTTAACCTCTTAACCCTTAAACCGCCACAACTGGCTATACAGTAGTCATTTCCCAATGCCATTTGTGAGCACACAGGAGCTGATCACTCAGTGCCGTACATTCGTTGAGCAGCTAGCTCATGACCACTACCAGCCCCTTGTGAGCAGGGGGGCTGCACACCCCTAGAACACACAGACACTCCTCAAAAACACCCTCTTAAAAAAGGCTGATAGGTTACCTTCACATTGCTCCCTTACTTGCTGGGCTTACTTGCGGCAGCTCTGTCGCGTGATATTCTTCTCGCGCGACACTACACTTACTTAAAAGCATGAACAGCACCTGTTCTTTTTGGCTGATTGCTTTGTTTCTCTATCCTCCCCCAGACATTCTCTGCTCCTGTGAGGGTTGTGCTGCCCTATGATGCTTGTCTATTCTTTAATCGATAACTAACTGTATACTGAGCTCGTTTTACTTCTGAAAGAGACATGTTTGTTTGAAGTGCTTGAACAAAGTTCCTGTCTCTACAATCTCCTGTGTTTCTGTGCGATTCTGTGACCCAAGCGTGACACCCTGAAGTACTGCAGCCTCACTGTCCCTGGGATTGAGTCACGCACTAGACTACCCTGCAAGCATCAGTGCTTAACTCTGTGTGCTTGCGTGCAGCCAGTTCAAGAGCAGTTGGCTCAGTGATTTAATGAGCTTCATCCATGGCATCAGTTGCAGTTTGTACATATTGTTCCAGTAGTTTTTTTAAATAATTTTTACAGTTCATTAGCAGTGTGTAAAATGATCAGTGTTTCAGTAATTGTGATGCTCTTTGCATGAAAAAGATGTGTTCCAATAAAATTTTACTTTTTCTTTGTTAATTGTGATGTTTACTTTAAGTGCAGCAAAAAAGTATTTGGCATCCAGGGATGCATTAACCCCCAAGTATGTGGCAGTTTAAGGGTTAAAGCCCCAAGATGCCGCCGAAACAAGCTGCACCGTTTAAGGCTTCTGGCAATGAAAACGTGCTTGCATGAACTACAGTACATATAGCGGTAACATCTATATTTTACATTCTAGCACTGCGGGAGACATAGCAGTACATTATACAGGTTTACCTTAACCTTCTTTATTTTTAGTTAATGTATTAAGCTGAGTTTGAAATTAAAGTGTTTTGGGGGCATATTTAGGGTTTAAACTATGAAAATAGGCATTTTTTAACCACATCCAAAATTTGCGGTTTTTCACAATTCGTGGGTGCTCTAGGAATGTAACCCCCGTGAATTTTGGGGGTGTACTGTATATATATATATATATATAAAATTCTTTTGTACTGTATATATATATATATATATATATATATATATATATATATATATATATATATAAAATTCTGTTTAACACAGAAATGACGTATGACCACGCGATATGGAAATTATGGATTACATTGTGCGGCCCGCGTCACCCTCTCCCAGACCTCTGCTCTGAACTCCAGCGCTGAGAGACAGACCAAACTGCCACATTGTAACTTTTTTTTTTAATTCCCAGTACTTGATAGTAGAAGTGATGAAAAAAACAGCACTGCGTCTTTCCACTTTTTAACTGCGCCAAGCTGTAAACCGCCTTCAGCGGCGAGGGGTCGTAAGAACACGACAATCTATCCCATAGAAGTGTGCCCGGACTTACTGATATTGAAAAGAAGTAAACACAAACATGCCGATCTATGCCATAGAAGTCCCATAAAAGTGCGCCCCGACTTACTGATATTGAAAAGAAGTAAACAGAAAAACTTACTGATATTGAAAAGAAGTAAACAGAAACACACCGATCTATCCCATAGAAGTACGCCCCGCGTCGTCCTCTCCCAGCCCTCCTCTCTGGACTCCAACGCTGAAAGACAGACAAAACTGCCACAGTTGAATTCCCAGTACTTGATAGTAGAAGACATGAAGAAAACAGCTTTGCTTCTATTCACTTTTTAACTGTGTTGAGCTGTAAGCCGCCTTCAGTGGCAAGGGGTCGTAAGAACAAAGTGGACGCTGGGAGGCGCAGTTTAAATTTGAATCACGTGGGATGTGTTGTTCAGATGGCAATGTGAAGTTAACACCTTTAAGCCATCCACCTGTACCGTTGTTGTCTCTTATTTCTGGCGCAAATCCACATTTAACTCATTTTCTACAGAACATTACGAAATACAATTCATGTTTTCAGATGACATCATTTGGCAGCATGGCTCCTACCGAACAGTTTCGGTTTATGCCAACATTTAAAATACCGGGGCAAATCTATATATAAAATTCTGGTAACACTTTACATTAAGTGTCCATAATTACACTGTAACTACTATGTAATTACCTGTATAAGTACAGTGTAACTACGAGTTATTACTGCATACTTACTGTGTAATGCAAAGTAACGCTATAGTTAATTGCTCAGTTGTCATTGTTATTCCACAGTTTATTTAATTACAATGTAACAATTTATCACTGATCCAAAAACAAGTGTACTTACATAGATACATTGTATTTGTATTTTCAAAATGTAATAAAAACATCAGGGTGTGTAACTACATTTATGTAACAGATGTTCCATGGTCTGGGAAATTGTAATGGAGAATTGCAGTGATAACTGCATAGGTTTTCGATGATATTTCAAGATCTTTTTTAAATGGTGAAAACGCCTTTGCAAAATGGTTAATGCTTTTTCCCAAAATCTACTGGGGCACCTCCTTGACATGTTTTGCTTAAACAAGCATTTTTCACATTCTTGTAGTTGTGTTACACTATTTATTGTTGAATTTTCTGGGCTATTATTATACCCATCCCTAACACAATACTGCCAAACTTGCATCATTCAATCAAGGTACACAGGGCTGCAGAGCCATTCCGAGCATCACCGGCACAAGGCAGGAAACAGCCCAGGATGGGGAGCCATCCCATTACAAGGCCCACTGACAAACATACCAGCACTCATGCTCTCACACATGTGGCCACGTAACCCAACCTAAATGTCCCTGGGATGTGGCAGTAAAACCCATGAATAAGACATAGGGACACATGGGTAGAACGTACAAATTTTACACTCATATCCATCCATCCATCCATTAATCCCCTTAGTATTAATAAAGTATCTATCTATCTATCCATCCATTATCCAACCCGCTATATCCTAACACAGGGTCACGGGGGTCTGCTGGAGCCTCCAGACAGAATTCCATCTTAGGATAATGGATCTGTAAGGCAAAAGCATTAACCATTTTGTAAAGGTGTTTTCACCATTTAAAACAGATCTTCAAATTTCATTGAAAACCTATACAGTTATCACTGCAATTCTCCATTATAATTGCCCAGACCATGGAACATCTGTTACAGAGTTGTAGTTACATACCGTGATGTTTTTATTACATTTTGAAAGTACAGATACAATGTAACTATGTAAGTACACTTGTTTTTGGATCAGTGATAAATTGTTATATTGTAATTATATAAACTGTGGAATAACAATGACAACTGAGTAATTAAGTATAATGTTACTTTGTATTACACAGTAAGTACGGAGTAATAACTCGTAGTTACACTGTACTTATACAGGTAATTACATAGTTGTTACAGTGTAATTATGGACACTTAATGTAAAGTGTTACAAAAATTCTTTTCACATTTGAAACGGGAATTATGTATGACCATGCAAAACGGAAATTACGTATGACCACAGAACATATTATAATACAGGAACTAATCACTTCGTTTGTGGATGCCATTTTTATATCGTCTTTACGAATTATTATTTGTTCAGTTCTTTTACTGATATTGAAAAGAAGTAAACACAAACATGCCGATCTATCCCATAGATGTGTGCCCCGCGTCGCCCTCTCCCAGCCCTCTTCTCCGGACTACAGTGCTGAGTCGTCTGCCGCCAGGCGCGTTCTGACAGAGAAGTTTTATTTATTCGTCCAAGTGACTGTCGCAGAAACTGCCGCATTCCAACTTTTTTTAAATTGGCAGTACTTGATAGTAGAAGAGATGAAGAAAACAGCTTTGCATCTTTCTACTTTTTAACTGCGGCAAACTGTAAACAATGTGAAGACAAGATCGCCTTCAGCGGCGAGGGGTCGTGACAACAAAGTGGATGCTGGGAGGTGCGGAATGTCGGGCTGCTGTGCCAGTTTGACAGCTTCGCAGTTTCGGGCAGCGTTTTCTCTTCTCGCACTGTTTGTGACACTTCAAGTGCCCCGTCGGCTCCTTGGACAGTGGAAACCTTTGTGAATGAGTGTAATCGGCACCATCGCAGCGTGACTCTCTTGGTAAATTGCGGTGCACAGCTACTTACTGTCCCTTAAGCTGAGTTCGGGTCACTAAAACCTGGCAACATTCAAGGTTGCTTTTGTGATTAATTCTTTTAAGAAGATGGAGGGTTTACATCTAAGAAGATGTACCGACCTCTTCATGTAAAGTATTGGACTTGGGAATTGCTTGGACCTTCTGCCCGTTAAGCACGAAAAGGCAGCGTCCACATTTCTCAGAATAATTTTTCTCTTAAATCACAGGCACGTAGTGCAAGGTTGTCAAGCAGGTAGTTTACCCGAAACTACTGCAGTAGTACTCAATGTATCTTTACTTCTTAAACATTAATGTTTTACTGTTGAATAATTTATACACTTCTTATATATCATTCAAATTCTCTTATGGAAATGTTTTACTCTTTAATAATTTATATGCTTCCTATATATTCTTCAAATTCTTTTATCAAAATGTTTTACTACTTAATAACTTATTTTATAAATACTACTTTTTTTTTTCCTTGCACTCAGTGAGCGAAGCCACTGGGTAATCAGCTAGTATATATATATATATATATTGTCAGGGATGCCAGGGGCCATGACCCGGCCGGGACGCCTTGAGGGACCGGATGTGGGTCTGGGCCCACCCTGGATCACGTGGGGGTTGCCTTCCGGGTTGCTTTGGGGGCCACGGGTACAGGGCATGGAAGCTCCACCCTGTAGGGGCCCGTGGTCACCGCCAGGAGGCGCCCCGATGCCTTGGGGACTTGTTACCCCAGCACTTCCGCCACACCAGGAAGTGCTGGGGGGAAGACTTATGACGGCGCCCGGAGAGCAGCCGGGAGGACAGCCGGCACTTCCGCCACACTGGGGCGTGGCCAGAGGAGGATTGCCGGGAACACCTGGTGCTCATCCGGGAACCCTATAAAAGGGGCCGTCTCCATTCATTCGAGGCTGGAGTCGGGTGGAAGAAGGACGAGGCTCGTGAGGAGTGTGGAGGCGGCCCGAAGACAAGGCATTGCGTGGCCAGGACTTTGATTGGGGTATTATTGTGCACGTGACTGGGTCTGAGTGACCATTGCGGGGGTCTGGGTGACCCGTATATATATTTGTAAATATTGTAAATAAACGTGTTTGTGGGTGACATGAACGTGTCTGCCTGTCTGTGTCCGGGTCAACTTCCACAATGGCCCCCAACGTGGGGCGATCCGTCTGGTTCAAGACGGGGACCCCCAAATTATAAATATTTTGTGGATGGCCCGGTGCAGCAGGTGCGCCCACACACGTTCCGCGGGTGCTGCGTGCACACAGCCCCGCGGAGTAAAGGAACCCCACGGACCGCCAGGGGTCCGCAGGAAGGCTATATTTCCCTGATGCGGGCGGGCGGCGTGCCTACCAGGAGTGCAGCGGGCTCTGAAGATCGCACCGTTGCTGGAGGCGCCCGGGACGGCATGGCGTCAAGAAAAGCCACGCCGAGGAGTGGTTCTCGGTTTGACGAGTCCGGGGAGGTGAGTTCCCTGCCTTGTGGCAGCCAGCCCGTGGGGGCCGGGCGTGTATTTTCTTTTACAGGCAGGGACTTCCCGGACCCACGTCAGTGGCAGGCGCATGCTGGTCTGCGGGGCTCCGGCAGCACGGCGGCAGCCACGGGGGCTGCGGAGAAGGAGACGCTGCAGCTCGATAAGCGCTGGCAACAACACGGCTGCCGGCAACCACGTCGCCGCCGCAGAAGGGGATGCAAGATGGCCGCGGACCAGAAGTCCCTCCCCCTGACAGGCACGCGATTGGATGGTGTGTCTTGTGTGCCCGCCAATGACCGTAGAGAGGCGGGTCCAAGGAATGTCCATCACGGGCAGGGGGGAGACCCGATTGGGCCGGAGGAGAAGGCCCACAGGAAGTGGCCGACGTCGGAGGCTGACAGACAGGTAAGCTCCGCGTCGGTTAACTTCCTGTCTTTGCCGGCTGCTCTGGCGGAGCTGGAGATCTCCCTTCAGCCCACGGAGCAGCGTGTTTTGCAGATGCTATGTGCCATCCGGGCTGAAGTGCTGGTACTGGAGAGGAAGGCGCTCGCGGCGCTGAAGACGTTAGCAACAACGGGACGGCGCGACGCTGGAATCTCCAGCCGGAGGGGTACAGCGGAGGCGGTGAGTACAACCGACTCCGTACAGCATGCAGGAGGGTCTGCTGAACATGGCTGTGATGCTAAGGATCAGCTTCAAGTAAGCAGCCCTCCGACAGGAGGTGCGGCGCCGCGGGCTGTATGCGCGGTGAGGGGGGAGTCCGAGAGGATGCTGAATGGACACGGGCTGCTAAGTGCCCCGGGTCCTAGCGCCCTCCGCCCCGAGTCGGCTGCGGTCTCACGCCGCACTGTAGGGACGCAGACGGGAAAGAGGCGCCTTCTTTTCCATAAGGAGTCTCAAACCGTCATGGCGTCCCAGAGCGAAGGGAGGAATAACAGGCTGGGTGCCGATTCCTCCGATATGTTGGGACGCGGTGCTGGGTGCACGCGTCCGGGTGCTGGCGGCCCTCTGCGGCGACAGAGGGAATCCCTGAGGCCGGCGGAGAGAGTGCAGGCGGTGCCGGCGGTTCCACCATCAAGAGGGGCACGGAAGCCGCGGAGAGGGTGCTGAACAGGCAAGTGCCGGGGTGCCGGTTGGAGGGGGGAACGCTGCCAGTGCGTGGCACAGGAAGGGTGCCTTGGCAGCGGTTCTGCCCCTGTGTTGTTCTCTTTTGTAGGGACGGACCCCGGGCGAGCAGTAGGACCCCCTTCGTTGGGGACCTGCCCTCTGATGTCGAGCCGTCTGCGGAAGGATCTCTCTGCTGGTGTGCGAATGCCGCCACGGCTGGAGGAGGCTGCAAGGGAGCGAGTGGCTTCGACCAAAGGGGCGCGGAAGCCTCGTTGGGGGTGCCGAACGAGGAGGCCCCGGGGTGCCGGTAAGAGGGGGGAGCACAACCTGTGCGAGGCGCAGGGGAGCACCAAGTGGTGGTGCTCAGGCCGTGTCTCCGCCCCTGTCCCTGCTAGGAGTGCGGGGCCGGACCCCGGCTATCCTCGAGTTGGACCCGCTTCGGGGCTGTGCTGCCCTCGCGGGACAGGCCGCTCTTTACCCCGAGTGGTCTTCGCTGGCTGTGGGGCAGTGTCAGGGATGCCAGGGGCCATGACCCGGCCGGGACGCCTTGAGGGA
>JANRMT010062837.1:669448-695120 GCA_026402145.1 Polypterus bichir lapradei
TTAATTAGCCCATGAGTCCAATTAAAACAGAAGCTGGTTGGAACAAAAACCTGCAGCCACAGTGTGCCCCCAGGACTGAGGTTGGGAAACACTGTCCTAATTGGATGTATGAAATGGGTACAGGGGCCGCTGAGGACAAGAGGGACCAGTGGGAAACTTGAAAATGGGCCAGCAAAGCAGCTGGAGGAGATATCTGTGTTTCTGTGTACCTCTGTGTTCTGTCCAAAATAACCCCGGTGAAATCATTTATACTCTCGATCGTTTCTTGTAATGATGAAAGGGCTGTCTTCTGCCTGAATATCGTGTGAATAGTGGTGAATTAGTTGTTGTGCATCTTTGGAGGGCGCGCTCCCACAAATCTCACCCCCTACTGCTCAGGATCACCGGTAGGACTGTTTAATTCATTTCCTACGGAAGCTGTTCCCATGATCGTCGCTGTCATCTTTACTCCATACCATTTCATCCTATTCTGCCTCATTGGATCTGTGTTAAGGACATTGTCATGAGTGTTGACTGTTTGGGTCTGACTGTTTTGTGTAATATTTGTATCGCCAAAGGCGAAGGGGAGGGTTGTCTGATCTGTGTTGTTTATATTTAATTTTCCACTTAATATGTTATTCACTCATTTGTCTGATTCGTGGCTTTCTCTATGAGTGTGTGTGGGTCAGCAGGCTGGGTGCGTTCCTGGAATCCCCACCAAAAAAATAAATAAATCACTGTCCTATTGACGGTGTGAATCAAGCGGCACCGGACCACTACAAATGACATCCAGCAAAACAGTACAAGGATTTTAAGTCATTGTGCTAGAAAGTCCATACGTATACAATGTTAAGATGCTGTCATGTATTGTATATTGTGCTATTTCATTGTACTTACCTTTTTATATTTATGGATGTAACACCAAGAGATACTCCTGGAAGCTATGTTGCCTGGCAATAAAGTTCAAGTACAGTTCAGCTCTTATACTGTAATTATATTCAAATCTTACTATTAATCCAGTAAACAGTACAAACCCCTATATGTCCTTTCTTATTCTTTTTCTCTTTCTTTCTCTCTCTCTAACAAGAAATATTTCTGCAGGTTCTTGGCTGCATGGATGATTTTGTGCCTGACCTTCAGCAATAATTATGTTTTGTAGTCTGTTTCTGTACATTTACATTTCAAAACAACCTTTCTCACAGATCATATACGATCTATAATTCTACCTACAGCCTATATGTAGGTTAAATCTATGAATAGATGTAATTATTGCAAAACATCACATGTCTGCACAACCGATTTAAACATACATTACACAGATGCAGTGATGTATTATTGATTTATTTATTTTTTACTGCACACTTTCAGTAAGGAATGGCATAAATGGGTGAATAAATATTACATTTTACTGTGATACTCTGACTTAAAGCTCAGTATTTGTGAAACACTTTGGCACCAACCATACTGAGAATTACATGTCAGGAGCAGACAGCAGTTCAGGCTATTAAAACCTTTAAAAATGTCATCTTTGACATGACACTCAACAACAGCATTGACGTCCTAGAAACTTTATAAAGTAACAAGTTAATATGTTAGCCTGTACTATTGCATAATATGAAACTTGTGTAATAAAATGGTGTTAATACTAGTTGTTTGTGATATTTCATGAAAAATGCATGTATAAGGCCATGTGACACATGAGAACTAATTATCTCTCACATTTGCTTAGGAGTCTTTTATGATATGCTCATTTTCTTCTATTGCCTAGGTGACGAGAGGAAGATTGCTACTGTGTGATAAATCTGTTTGATTTGGTTTTGCTCTTATGTACTTATTATGGGAACCGTGAACCCAGAAAGTTTAAATTTTTATAGAATTTCTATAAAGCTGGAGATTTTTCTGCGCTTCTAGAAAATCATCGTTTAATGTGTCTCACGTATTTCTAAATTGCTAATTTTGTTGTGCGAGTACATATTGATGATTTTATGTTTGCTAGTTTGTTTATCATTCTTAACCATATAATGTGAATAGTTTTAAGATGGTGCTGTTTAATCCTATAACGGCCTCTAGTTATTTTCAGAATAAAAGGTGCACAGTCGCTTTAAATTAATCATCTTTGTCATTGTTAATATTCTGTAAATTTACTTCTCCTTTCTTTTCTGTTTTTTTAGCGTATATAGACTGAATCATTCTCTTCTGACAAAGCATCATCCCTTCCAAAATTTTGGTTGCTCCTCTAGTTTTTATCTACTAAAAGAATATCTTTCTTGTGATAATGAGAAAAATACTGAAAACTGTTTTAAAGAAATAATGAAAGCACATTCTACCATTTACGTATTACCTTAGTACACGTAGACCTTCAACCATAAAATGCATTTTATTCTCTTAAAATAGCTTTTACTTAAATAACTTGAGTGTTGTTTATCATCCCCATGAAGGAGAGGATCTTGTTTACACACACCCAAACTGTTTAGACGTCAATCAGTGCAAATAACTCATTAGCATCAATTCAGAACAGCCAGTTTAGAATTCCCTAAAGATCAGCTCTATATAAGAACCTCAGCCAAGCAAATTGATTTATAGCTATGATTTTTTTTTACCATGCAAAACACAAGGCACATACTAAATGTATTTTGTAGTCAAACAAAAAAAGATATGTATGACCCAATTAAGGTTAGTTTTTTCATTGTTGTTTTAATAATGGAATATTGAGCTGCACTGTAATTACTGTATATAATATTTTGAAACAAACAGTATTATAAAAGCAATGATTCTGGCTGTGTGAATTCCCTTCAATACGTTCCCTTTTTTGAAAGGCAAATTACAAGAATAAAAGCATCATTTAGTTAGGACAAGTAATAGAGTTAGGTAAAGTAATCTCTGTGGAGATTCATACCTGAGTTTGTAATGAATACAATCACTTCCTGGGAACCTCCCTGTGTGGAGAGTGCTTTGAGTAGTGAGAAAAGTGCTATACTGTATAAATGTAAAGAATTTTTCTTATTATTATCAATTTGAATTAAAATCAATCAGTACTGTAAAACTGAATGCAAAGTACAATCATAGGTGTTCTAATTTTGTCAGTAACACTGCACGTTTTTGTTATGTATAGATATTCTATGGTTTCACTTTTTCCTCTGTCAGTATCTATTTTTTTCACTATTTTTTTTTAACCAGGTTTAAATCACATTTTCCTTTATTTTCGTTTCTATATTCTAGACCAGTGTATTGTTGGAAAATAATAAAATTATTGCTATAATAAATTGCTTTAGTGGCTGTTATGGTGAAAACAACTTCTGTATTTGATTTATAAATTTCTGAAACAATACTGTTCACTTTAAGCAATGCTGTCTACTAAAATACATGTGGAACAGTACATAGTGGAAACCTTTGAAAAATGTTTTCTTCATTTTTTTAATTTTAAATCCCTTATACTCTTCACACAATTTCTTGTGTCAGGAATTTGTCATTTTTCGCATGTGAACTTAATATATTGTAGCAGTCAGAAAAGTATTGCAATTAGAGATCGGGTGGTTCCAGATACCTACAGGTATCTCTGTAGCGTGCCTAAGCACTTACAGGCTGAGTGGAGCCAACTACCTCATTGGCAGTGAATTTTATAGAGGCATCCAGTGTCATCGACAGCTATCTAAAAGGCAATTCTGAGGGTAATTTATACAGGAGCTCTATGATTACTAGTCAATTTGGCTTTTCTGGCAGCAGGAGGTGAGAAAATCAAGCCTGCATGAGGAAGTCCACCAGCAGGAAGGAATTAGCTGAGGGAGCTGAAGTACTGGTGTGCAGATTGAAGTTAAATGGCTGGAGGAAGTTAGGAAAGACAGCATGCAAAGGGCAGTTGAGGAAGTCAGGAGATAGGAGGCCACAGGATGATTAATTTATTCTGAGGCACAGTGTCTTTGGCAGATATGTTGGTACTGTATGTGGTAGCTGGCTTGTTGGTAAGATGACTGGTTGAACCCATAGTATTTCTTATTGCCTGTACTATTCATAGTAACAGGAATCAATGTTATTACATGTGATACATGTGACAGATGATACTGGGTTTCCGATCAGACACTGCCACCTTTGGTTTTGCACCTATGCCTTTCCCTATCCCACAAAATGCAGATGAGATGCACCACAATTCTGCACAAGCTTTTGTTTGCTCATATGCGGAGCACAGCATAGAACTCTATGCATCAGGAAGGAGGCTGCTCTGTCGGCCAGTTAAGTCCTGTGGCATCGTGATTGCATATTTATGAAGTTGATTAGCGTGGTCTATATACGGTTGTTTCAGATTGACTGGGTGGGATTCGAGGTATGTTTGTGTATACACATTTTTCAGGATGACTCAGATTTATAAAGCTAAATTGCTTTGAAATTTGTGTACAACTGATTTTTCTTTGCTGTACATATTTTCCTATTTTTTGGTATACACATATCTTCATGCTTGAATCTATACAGTTTTATAAACGAGACTGCTGGCCAAATTTTAGCCCAGAGCTAAGGAACTGAGAGGCAACAGCATTAACCACTGTACTTCACTATTTTAATAAAAATGGAAACCACAATTTTCATCCAGAAAATTTGATGAGGATAACAGGGAACAAGAAATCCACACAAAATATATAGCGATGCATTCCAACAGTGAAATTATGCACTGTTAAGAATTCTCACAGAGCTTACGTGTATTTGTTGTGTGGTCAGTAGCTTGGGAGGTTTTTAAGTAATTCACGATCACTTCTTTATTGGGAAAGCAAATTTACATTTACATAAGTTTTACATTTGCATAACCATCTTAAAAAACACATAATAAACATTTATACAAAATACAATCAGTAACATTTATATCCAGTGAACTTGGACAGCTGCTAAATACATTTTATTTGCTTCTCAGTACTTGAAAGGAGTGTGACTTGTAAACAATGTGAATGTAATTCTTACATATTTTTTATCCTCATATGGAAAAAACAAAAAAATAAAAACAAATGATAAATCAAAGTCTTCAAGTGAATTAAAGCACAGCAGAAACACACACACATATGCAATGATCTATATTGAATTTAATCATAATTATTAAATAAATAGCATATGTAGAAGATTTTCTAACTGCATGGATAATAGTTTAAACAGAACACCATTGTAACTGGAATCCAGTAATTAACCAGTGTGAAACCATCCATGTGTTTATGGTCATGCATTATACTTTGATGCATAACAGCTCCAGGAATTAGAGTTGTTTATTATTATAAGTAACTCTATGGAGTTTCATATGTATACTCCAATAACCTTTCAAATCTAGAAGATGTTTATGTTGGATTAATTAGTGACAATAATTCAGGCATAAATCAGGAACATTACAGAATATATTCATATACACTTACACCAGGGAAGTTCAGAACCAACAAATAATATCAAACCTGTCATGCCATTCTTTGGGATATGGAAATAATAGTCAAACCAGTCTCAACACAGTGAGTGACCAGGTCTGGAATTGAACCCAGTTTTCTAAAGCTGTGATGCACAGAACTAAAAACAGCAGCTGGCACGTTGTGATTTTTTTTTTACTGTGAAGCTATATTAAATGTTAATTTTTTTCAACAAATGTGCATATACAGTTAGGTTCATAAATATTTGGACAGAGACAACGTTTTTCTAATTTTGGTTCTGTACATTACCTCAATGAAACAACTCAGATGCAGTTGAAGTGCAGACTTTCAGCTTTAATTCAGTGGGTTGAACAAAAAGATTGCATAAAAATGTGAGGCAACTAAAGCATTTTTTAACACAACCCCTTCATTTCAGGGGCTCAAAAGTAATTGGACAATTGACTCAAAGGCTATTTCACGGTCAGGTGTGGGCAAGTCCGTCGTTATGTCATTATCAATTAAGCAGAGAAAAGGCCTGGAGTTGATTTGAGGTGTGGTGCTTGCATGTGGAAGATTTTGCTGTGAACAGACAACATGCGGTCAAAGGAGCTCTCCATGCAGGTGAAAGAAGCCATCCTTAAGCTGCAAAAACAGAAAAAACCCATCCGAGAAATTGCTACAATATTACGAGTGACAAAATCTACAGTTTGGTACATCCTGAGAAAGAAAGCAAGCACTGGTGAACTCAGCAATGCAAAAAGACCTGGATATCCACGGAAGACAACGTGGTGGATGATCGCAGAATCATTTCCATGGTGAAGAGAAACCCCTTCACAACAGCCAACCAAGTGAACAACACTCTCCAGAGGGTAGGCGTATCAATATCCAAGTCTACCATAAAGAGAAGACTGCATGAAAGTAATTACAGAGGTGCACTGCAAGCTGCAAGCCACTCATAAGCCTCAAGAATAGAAAGGCTAGATTGGACTTTGCTAAAAAAAAAAGTCAGCACTGTTCTGGAAAAACATTCTTTGGACAGAAACCAAGATCAAACTCTACCAGAATGATGGCAAGAAAAAAGTATGGAGAAGGTGTGGAACAGCTCATTATCCAAAGCATACCACATCATCTGTAAAACACGGTGGAGGCAGTGTGATGTGCATGGCTGCCAGTGGCACTGGGACACTAGTGTTTATTGATGATGTGACACAGGACAGAAGCAGCCGAATGAATTCTGAGGTGTTCAGAGACATACTGCCTGCTCAAATCCAGCTAAATGCAGTCAAATTGATTGGGCGGTGTTTCATGATACAGATGGACAATGACCCAAAACACACAGCCAAAGCAACCCAGGAGTTTATTAAAGCAAAGAAGTGGAAAATTCTTGAATGGCCAAGTCAGTCACCTGATCTTAACCCAATTGAGCATGCATTTCACATGTTGAAAACTAAACTTCGGACAGAAAGGCCCAAAAACAAACAGCAACTGAAAGCCACTGCACTAAAGGCCTGGCCGAGCATTAAAAAGGAGGAAACTGGTGATGTCCATGAGTTCAGGACTTCAGGCTGTCACTGCCAGCAAAGGGTTTTCAACCAAGTATTAGACATGAACATTTTATTTCCAGTTATTTAATTTGTCCAATTACTTGTGAGCCCCAGAAATAAAGGGATTGTGTTAAAAAATGCTTTAGTTGCCTCACATTTTTATGCAATCTTTTTGTTCAACCCACTGAATTAAAGCTGAAAATCTGCACTTCAACTGCATCTGAGTTGTTTCATTTAATTGTGGTAATGTACAGAACCAAAATTAGAAAAAAGTTGTCTCTGTCCAAATATTTATGGACCTAACTGTATATATAAACAAGGACTGTACTGAGGTTAATTAGAGTCAGTCAATATAATATGCACATCTTTGAGGTGTGGGAAAAATCCTATTTATGGGGAAGTGATGTTAAGGATGGAGCTGCCAGGTAAGAGTTAAAGAGGAAGGCCTAAGAGGAGGTTTATGGATGTGGTGAGAGAGGACATGCAGGTGCTGGGTGTCACAAAGCAAGATGTAGAGGACAGGAAGATATGGAAAAAGATGATCCACTGTGGCAGAATTGATTCTGGTCTAGGAAATCGTGAGAAAGTGTTAGTCATTATTTCATACAGCTTGGAAAGTTATTTTAATAGGAAATTAATTTTATTTGTTATTGTGTATGTTGTGGTACATGCATACAAATTTCAACAATGGTATTAAAATGCATGGGGAAGTTACCAAAATACAAACTAGTAAGTATGAATTTGCAAACAGAATAGGTGTAATATGAATAAAAACTGAGTAAAATCAATTTTTTATTGCTATATTTTGACATCATACCTTTCAAAAGTGGCTTCAGAAGTTGAATAGATTCTGGTCCCTGTATTTACTGGATTAAGCAGGTATGAGAATGTTATGTTATGTAATAAGTTTATACAGTGTAAGTACATGCACTTGTGTCACAGCTGAAAATTTATCCTATACCTCAAAAGAAACCTTAACTAAAAATCAGGCTGTCCTATTTAAAATCACATGTAAAATCACAGTGGAAACCTTGTTAAATTAGCATTTTAATTCTGCAACTGGAAAAAAGATTGATTTACCTGAATATTTTGAAGTAAACAGTTGTGGACACCTTAGAAGAAACAAGCATTTTAGAATTTTATTTTTAGCACTAGCAAATAATGAGGAGATGTCAGGAAATGTAAAAGGTAAGGAAAATATGTTGTAAGAGGTCAGTCTTTAAGTTTAAAACAAAGGTGCGACACTTATGTTCTGTTTTATCCCTAAGTAGCACTATAAATAAAGGTTTTTTTTAAGAAAAAATGGAAGCTGTGGACTACCATTTTTTATAGGCAGAATAAGATAACACACACTGTCACATAACCTCCATGTCATTGTGGTACAGTGGGTCCACGGCACAGAAAAACGTAGCAGATTTTTATAAATAATCTTGCTCTGAGAAGGTTCAGGCTCCAATTGTGTGCAGTTGTGCATGAGTACACTTCGCTTTTCAGTTAATTGGGGAACTGGCTAACCATGCCAAATACATGTGTCAAGGCAGGCGACTCAGTCAGACACCTCAATGATGCCATGAAAGGAGCGGCTCCTCAATTCCATAACCAATTATGAAGCAGAGGATTAAAGAACCTGCAGGGTACAGAAGGAGGAGAATCAGAGAGGAGAAAAATGATAGAAAAAAGAACCAAGGTTAAAGATGGAACTACAAGAAACAGACATGAGTGAGCGAGAGCCGGTGCAAGACAAAAGGAAGCAGGTGGACGCGAAGGTGAGTGCTAGGAAGGAGCGTGTGGCCGATGCTCAGGAGGGGCCTGTGCAGCATGAGCGGCCATTATGCACAAGGTGCACTCTTGCCAGGAGGAACCAGTGATTGGCAGCAGTGGGAGGGCAGTACGCTCTAGCTGGGTGGATTCAGATATCAGCAACATTGTGAGTGGAGAAGGACTTGGCTGCTTCCCGTGGAATGATATGGGATCGGCTGCAGGAACACGAGCCAGAATAAAAGGTTGTCTGCACCTGTTGGATGGACATCTCTCCGAGTTGCAAGGCCTGATCATGGTAAGACAGACAGATGTCAGTTTTAAAAGGAAGGCACCAGTGCCTCATAATTGTAAAGGCCAGTTTTCTGCCTGTATTTTTAACCTTGTTTTTATGGGATCTATTTATGGAACATCCATCCATCCGTTTTCCAACCCGCTCAATCCGAACACAGGGTCACGGGGGTCTGCTGGAGCCAATCCCAGCCAACAAGGCAGGAACCAATCCCGGGCAGGGTGCCAACCCACCGCAGAACACACACACAAACACACCCACACACCAAGCACACACTAGGGCCAATTTAGAATCGCCAAACCACCTAACCTGCATGTCTTCAGACTGTGGGAGAGAAACCGGAGCACCCGGAGGAAACCCACGCAGACACGGGGAGAACATGCAAACTCCACGCAGGGAGGACCCAGGAAGCAAACCTGGGTCTCCTAACTGCGAGGCAGCAGCCCTACCACTACGCCACCGTGCCGCCCATTTATGGAACATTTTAACCTTCAAATATTATTGGAATATTTATTTATTTATGGACTTTTGAACACTGCACTGTTTTGGACACAGCTATTGATTTTGATTTAATAAAGCAATGTCAGTATTTCACCTACCCCTTGCTATGAGTGTGTGCATCCTCATCTGCCTAGCTCATGCCGGTTACGCCTCTAATCACATTTCTCATGAACACCCCAAATTTGTGTAGGTGATGCTAATTCAAACTTTTGGTATTTATTTTAGTATCATATACTGATTTCATACAGATAATTACTGCTTAGATAATTAGCATTAATTATCATTACACATAATTCTCTTGTGTGGTTAAAGATTTTTTGGTAACACTAGCTACTGCAAAAATGCATCCATTACTCGTGTACTCTTTATGTAACAAAACCTTAACAAAGGCTTTTCTTGGTCTAAACAACACTGACAGTATAAATAATGAGAATAGCTCATTTAAAATCTTTGAAAATGGAACAAAATTACACCATAGAGATGGTGAATTAGGCAATTATAAAACAAAAACTTGGGTTCAAACTAACATAAAATGTATGTTTTTATGACACAAGTTCTTTGTTAGTTAATCATGGTGCAAAAAGGAAAGCCATTTCATCAGTACAGTAATCCAATGTAAGGGTTTATTATTTCTTTCAACAATTAGAAGTCAAGGCAATATTATATAATGTGAATAAAAATAAAAAAATGAACACAACTAAAATTATACGCTAATATGCAGGATTCTGTAAATAAATCAGTATAGATTTCTGTGATACACATAAAGTAATGATAAAAAATGTTTTCAGTATTTCAGTTCCATTTCCTCTTCTTCTTCTCCTTTCGGCTGCTCCTATTAGGGGTTATCAAGGTAAAATTTGAAAAATAGCCACAGTATTCAAAGCACCACAGCATAACAGTAGCATGGTTAGTAAAGTTAAACTTTAGGGAAGGAGGGTTGACAGAGAAGCTTCTTCTCAGTTTTCGCTATTACTCTTAGTGTTTTTTTTTTCTTGATCTAGTCATATTTCTTTCCCCAGCCTAATATGTTATGAAAAAATCTCTTCCTCATTTAATAAATGTATAAAATATTTATTAGCAAACTTAGGTGCATGTGAATTCAGACACTTATATATATATAAATGAACACAGAGAGCCATCTAAAACACAAGCAAATCAAAAATATATTCATATGCAAGTGTCATAAATATACTTTATCACATGATTTGTAAAAAAAAATATGCAAAGTGTTTACAGAACTGTGAGATGCAAATAAGTACACTTATTTCATGCTTACCTGTTTATATGACAAATTAGGAATATCCATTCAGTACTGAGGTGAAAACCTAAGTTTGTTGTGTGTTTAGAAAGGGAAGATTGAACACAGAAATAATAGATTGATTTATGTTTATACATGCATTGAATCTTAATAAATGTATAATTCCTCTAAATAAAATTTTAAATACAAACCTTTTTTAATAAGCAAGTGCTAGTTTTTAATTAAACAAGCTTCACTACACAATTGATACCGGTTTCAAGGGAAAGTCCACGTTTTTTGACAAAAAAGCTCTAAATATCAGGATCAACGTTGACACCCTAAATTCTTTTTTATGATATCACCATGATAACCTGATCACTAACAATGATGAGACAGCATACAGAGAAGTGGTCTAGCTGCTGACTCAGTGGTACCGGGGCCACAATCTCACCATCAGTTTCAGTAAAACCAAGAAACTCATTATGGGCAGACCACACTCCCATTTATATTGGAATGAATTTTTCTTAAAGTATCAGCAGCTTTGACGTTCTTGGATTGACCATCACTAATGAACTAAAGTGGCACAGCACATTTCGACTCTTGTCCAGATGGCTCACTAATGCCTTTATTCCCTCATATGCTTGAAGTAAATATGGATTTCTTTATCTGTTTCACTAACATCTACAGATGCATAGTAGAGTCCATCCTCACTCTCTGCATACCAGCCTGGCATGGCATCTGCTCAGCTCAAAATTGTAAAGCACTGCAGAGGGTGGTAAAGGATGCACAGAATATTACACCCAGCTGCCTTCTTTTCAGGACATATCGAACACTCACTGCCTTAGAGAGGAAAAGGTAAAATTAAAGACCTCGGCCATCCTACACTTTTCTCACTTTTTCCTTCTGGCAAATGGTGCAGTGCCATTTTCACTTGCCCCACTAGATTCATGGACAGTTTCTTCATACAGGTCATAAAGTTAATGAACAGCCAATTATAGTAATAAATACTAAACATGTCCTTGCTTGCAACATTACTGAAAAGCGAGTCATAATAACAATACTGTACACTCACCTAAAGGATTATTAGGAACACCTGTTCAATTTCTCATTAATGCAATTATCTAATCAACCAATCACATGGCAGTTGCTTCAATGCATTTAGGGGTGTGGTCCTGGTCAAGACAATCTCCTGAACTCCAAACTGAATGTCAAAATGGGAAAGAAAGGTGATTTAAGCAATTTTGAGTGTGGCATGGGTGTTGGTGCCAGACGGGCCGGTCTGAGTATTTCACAATCTGCTCAGTTACTGGGATTTTCATGCACAACCATTTCTAGGGTTTACAAAGAATGGTGTGAAAAGGGAAAAACATCCAGTATGCGGCAGTCCTGTGGGCGAAAATGCCTTGTTGATGCTAGAGGTCAGAGGAGAATGGGCCGACTGATTCAAGCTGATAGAAGAGCAACTTTGACTGAAATAACCACTCGTTACAACCGAGGTATGCAGCAAAGCATCTGTGAAGCCACAACACGCACAACCTTGAGGCGGATGGGCTACAACAGCAGAAGACCCCACCGGGTACCACTCATCTCCACTACAAATAGGAAAAAGAGGCTACAATTTGCACGAGCTCACCAAAATTGGACAGTTGAAGACTGGAAAAATGTTGCCTGGTCTGATGAGTCTCGATTTCTGTTGAGACATTCAAATGGTAGAGTCAGAATTTGGCGTAAACAGAATGAGAACATGGATCCATCATGCCTTGTTACCACTGTGCAGGCTGGTGGTGGTGGTGTAATGGTGTGGGGATGTTTTCTTGGCACACTTTAGGCCCCTTAGTGCCAATTGGGCATCGTTTAAATGCCACGGGCTACCTGAGCATTGTTTCTGACCATGTCCATCCCTTCATGACCACCATGTACCCATCCTCTGATGGCTACTTCCAGCAGGATAATGCACCATGTCACAAAGCTCGAATCATTTCAAATTGGTTTCTTGAACATGACAATGAGTTCACTGTACTAAAATGGCCCCCACAGTCACCAGATCTCAACCCAATAGAGCATCTTTGGGATGTGGTGGAACGGGAGCTTCGTGCCCTGGATGTGCATCCCACAAATCTCCATCAACTACAAGATGCTATCCTATCAATATGGGCCAACATTTCTAAAGAATGCTTTCAGCACCTTGTTGAATCAATGCCACGTAGAATTAAGGCAGTTCTGAAGGCGAAAGGGGGTCAAACACCGTATTAGTATGGTGTTCCTAATAATCCTTTAGGTGAGTGTATGTGATCTTGTGTACAGTATGTACTGTATGTGGGTATTGTATCTTTCATTTTACATGTGTATGCTTTTTGTGTGTGTGTATTTTTTATCTGTGATTACTGTCACTGTTCTGAGGAGATTTCCAATTAAGAACTTTGTTGTGATATGTACAAATGACAAAAACCATGAACTTCCTTATATATCTGTTGATCATCCAAAAAAATACTATTCAGCAAACGTCCACTGCCCAATGGTTCCTGCACAAATACCTCCTCTCATATATGTAATAAACACTCAAAATTTTAGTGTTAGTAACTTTTTATTTTTCTTTTTTTCTCTACTGCGCCTTATAGTGACATTTTGTATCATTTTCATCCAGTTATCCTTCTAACCTTGGAATGCCATCTTATAATGAATATGCTTTCCTCAATGACAAACTGGGCATTAGGCCTTTAATATCAGTTGTCCTAATAAGTCTTCATTGGGAAAAAAGAAGTCCACAGATTACACAGTGAGTAAAGCTTGTTCAGTGATGGCTAAAGAATAAAGTTCAGTATTTTTGAAGTGAGTTATTTTTAGTGTACTTCATGGTGTACATTAATTTCCCATGAGAAGTATAAGTCCCTATTTTAAACTGCATACACAGGCATTGTATTTATAAAAACATACTTCACTTTAAAACCCAATTTCCCAAGGCAAAATGATGAACACCAAAAACATTGCACTTATCCATAAAAAGTCAGAATAGTAATTTGAATCTATTGGAGCTTTTTTGGCAGCACGATGGTGCAGTGGGTAGCACTGCTGCCTCACAGTTAGGAGACTCGGGTTCGCTTCCCAGGTCCTCCCTGCATGGAGTTTGCATGTTCTCCCCGTGTCTGCATGGGTTTCCTCTGGGTACTCCGGTTTCCTCCCACAGTCCAAAGACATGAAGGTTAGGTGCACTGGCGATCCTAAATTGTGCTTGGTGTGTGTGTGCCCTGCGGTGGGCTACCGCCCTGCTCGGGTTTGTTTCCTGCCTTGCGCCCTGTGTTGGCTGGGATTGGCTCCAGCAGACCCCCGTGACCCTGTAGTTAGGATATTGCGCGTTGGATAATGGATGGAGGGTGGTGCGGTGGCGCAGTGGTAACGCTGATGCCTCGCAGTTAGGAGACCCGGGTTCGCTTCCTGGGTCCTCCCCTTGTGGTGTTTGCATGTTCTCCCCGTGTCTGCGTGGGTTTCCTCCAGGTACTCCAGTTTCCTCCCACAGTCCAAAGACATGCAGGTTAGGTGGATTGGCAATTCTAAATTGTCCCTAATGTGTGTGTGGTTGTGGGTGTGTGTGTCCTGCGGTGGGTTTGCGCCCGGCCTGGGATTGGTTCCTGCCTTGTGCCCTGTGTTGGCTGGGATTGGCTCCAGCAGACCCCCGTGACCCTGTGTTCGGATTCAACGGGATGGATAATGGATGGATGGAACATTTTCTTCAGGTTAGAATAGTCAATAAAATAAGTCTCATCTTCTGATGTATTGTTTGTGCCTTAGCTGTAAGCATAAATTGAGGAATTAACTACTTTCTTGATATTCATATTTTCATTAATGTTTTTATTTTAATATGCTTTCATACATATCACATGTACAGTACTGTAAAATTAGTGATCATCAGCTTAAATGACAATAATTGCTGTCATCACTTCTCTAGCTGAGAACACAGTGAAGCAACTAGTTGACTTAGTCAGCAGCTGCTGTGGTAATGACATGCAGTTCAACTTTCATGTGAAACTTGAGAATTAAATCATGCACATTGCAAAATATTTTTATTTTCTTTAGGTTGCACAATATTTGTAAGATACCCTTCTAAAGGACAGAAATATTTGGGTGGTGCAGTTTAACATAGCATTTTAACTAGCAAATTTACGACGCACTATGAGATTTGATCGGATTGCCCTTTCCCATCCTTCCTAAAAAGTGTCAAAACATTAAATGGAAAGAATTGCATAATTGTGTTATGTTCATATTTAAGCCCATGAACAATTAATGATAGCCTCGATCCTTACCTATTATGGCATAATATTTTAACTGTTAGCCAAGCACTGTTAAGTGTTCTGAACATATGAACAGTGTACAGCCCTATACATGAATAACAGAGGTGGCATTAAACTTTTGTATCTATAATATAAAAAAAAGAAAAAAACATAAACAAAGCCCCAATCTGTGGTCTGACTAGGATCCATTATCTGGTTTAAGATGACTTTCAGTTTAAGCTGTACATAGTAATGTGTCACAACCTAAAGATACAACCTAAAATTATTAGGAATATACAGTATTGTGAGAGAATTCAGCATAATAATGTGCAACTATAAGTAAAATAACAAAGGAATGGGTACAGTATGCAGTTCCCAAAATGTAAAAGGAGATTCTACCTGAGTGGCAGTGTATTTTAACTGTGGTACATCTACAATTACATAGAGAAGCATTTGTATTACTGTAGCAAAGGATCACTTTATCTTTAGTATGTTCAGGACTTATAGTGTTCACTCCGGAGTGTCGATCAGCACACTGGCAAATGATGCAGAGAATTCCACACAGCAGCTTAGATTGAAATTGAACTCATTTATTTGAAGATATACACCTGTATTCGAATAGGTATAGATGTATTCGTATGTGTGGTCTACAATAAAAAAGAATACATAAAACTTATTGATAAAGTATCCAAAGTCCACTAGATGGCAGTATTACTGAAATTAAGCACTAGCTTACCGGCAGTATAGAATCTAAATCAATAACGTAATCAGTACATTTAAACGACTTTACATCTTAACATATAAAAACATAAAATACAAATAAAATGCAAACGAACCCACCTCTGGTCATCAACGCACACTTATCTTAACTCGGTACACTGCTGATTCTTACTTATAACAAACAAATGCTTCTCTTTGCGGCACTCGTGCACCTTCTTCGCTTTTTTAACATCCCATAATAGACACTCTCGTGCATGCTGGGAGGTGCACCTTTAAATGTGATCCATGTCTCTTTATAATTGATATCTCTCTACCAATTACAGAGGTGCCATTTTAATTTGGTGCCAATGTACATGGATAGGACTAACATGTCGAAAAGCAAGCTATTAAGTATTGCATAATGGGAAGGTAGTCTTTGGAGCTGGAAGTTATTGCTGCAGCATTGGGTGCAAAAGAAGAATCATAAATCGGAAATCACTCTATTGTAAAATATAGTCACACTTACTCATACTTTGGGACTACAGAGTTGTGAATTAACCTAACATGTACAACTTTAGGATGTGGGTGGAAGCAATGAATAACTGCAGGAAGCCCTCAGCAAAATGTCACTCATAGCTTTATTAAGCCTGGAATCAAACTCAGATGCCCTTGTCTTTCAGGCCAGAGCAAAAATTACAGATAGTATATGAAAATTACTGTACAGTTACACTCTATTAAGTATACCTTATTTTTATAAACATATCTTAATTTCCACTTTTGGACAAATAATGCCTGTCTTTAAGATGCTGATGTCTTGTATCTATTGTCCACAGAATTGCTCTTTTTATTTTAATATTTTGTTATCTTTTTACTCCATAAAACACATGTACTGGTACACAGAGTCTGAGGAAATGCCTATTATATAACTTTGCATTGCTATTAATTATAGAGAAAGTGAGCTTACACATGTTTTGATATAAATTGAAGCCTGTACAAATTACCCATCCTTGCCATGGAAGTGATGAAGTAAAGGGCTTGTTATGGCCAATAGAAGAGGTAGAAGCACTCCACAATATGAAACTGGTAAAGACAGAAATTTCTTTGGATTTCTTATGTAAAAGAAGTAGTCTCAACACACGATAAAGGTTTGGGGCAGCCACCCGTATACTGTCCCTGGATGCAAAAAAGTATAGAAAACAAGAATGATGTGCTTAGGTTGAGTTCCAAGACTGAATTGATGAGGTTTTGAAAAGATGGCGGCTTTATAAGCCAGAAAGCGGAAGTGATGTCAGTTGGCTGGAACCAGAAGTTATGTCATCTGGGCAACGGATGTGAAGTCAGTCTGGGCACTGGAACCGGAAGTGTTTTCAGTCTGGGTGCCAGAACTGGAAGTGATGTTAAATCAGGCAAGTGTTCCCGTATTTGGCCTGCAGAGATAACAGAGGTAGGTTTAATGCACCCCGCCACCCCTTGGCCTGGCAGGTAATTACCTCCACTTGGTCCACTCAGCTCCTTCTAAGTCTCCGTGTGTGACGCTTATCATTAATAGAAAAAGCTGTCTAGATTAGATAAGACTTGCACCAGTCACTCAATTGCTTTAGATTTCTTACCGTTAATAGAAAAAGCTGGCTTGTTTAGGTAAGACTTACACCAGTCACTCAGTTGCTGCCTGTCACTGCGTAGGGAGCAGGGCTGGCTTTACATAGTTTATTTACCATAAATGTGTATTAGTCCTCCTCTGAATCTCTCAATCTGCAGTGTGTCTAGCTTTACCTGCCTCTGTTGCTGTACCTGTCGTGTTGCCTTTACAGCTGGGTTAAAAAATGGTGAACAATTTCTCCAGTCGCTTCGTGAAAAATGATTTTTGAATGGTTACTTTTGAACTCCCTGGAAGCACAGGCTCAGTGAAATGAGCTGTCTCATGTAAGCCAAGCCTTTGCTCTGCTGCTGGAATTACCTGAACATTACATCAAAGTCAGTATTAGTGGACAGCTGAATAACATACTGTATTCTTTATGAATCACTGTATAAAATCATTTATGCCGTATTGTGTTGTTGTGAAATGTATGTTGTGGAAGGTATTATATGCTATTATTAGTTGTACAGTATATTGACGCACTGGGCATGGACATGGCAGGAGCCAAATTTGTGAGAACATCAGGGAAGGATTTTGACATCTTCATTTTGTCATCTTTCACTACAGAAATAAGAACCATGACCTAGAAGATTTCCTGTAAGTCTTCCTCTGAACTGTCAATAGCACTACCACCCCTTCCAGTATTTAGGATAATATATGAAGACATACTAAGATGGTGTCTTGATCAACCAGAAAATGACAAAGGCAAGTGTTAGTGATTAACTTGGGGCATCTATTGGTATTAACTTAGGACAGCTGCTGAAGTACCATGACTTATTTGACATTTGTTGTGTCTCTTGTTTTACAGTATGTCATTGTAAATTATTACATGCAATGCATGCTTTCTTGCTTTATTGAGGATTTACAATATATGTGTGACATGTTGCAATAAAGAAATAAATAACTGTCAAATTAATGATTTTAATGAGGTGTATGTGTTTTTTTAAAGGCACTCATAAGAAAGCATGGATTCACCCAAGGATTTGAAGACACATATTTTTTGATCTTTTATTATGGTAACCTTAAATCCTCAGAGGAAAAGTTGAGATACAAGACCAAACTGCACTTGGAACTGTGACCAATTTTGTTCTTTGGCGTCTTCAGTCTTGGCATAGGCTGGTTTTCATACAAGTGTGGATAATGTCTTTGGATCTGAACATGAAGCTATAACAAGCTATATTTCTCTTTAAGGGATGCTGCAGTAACACTAGTTAAGATTGGGGAAATGTGAAAATAAAATGCTGCTTATTATACTAGAATGTGAATTATATAGTGCAGAAAGGGTTTAAGAAATGCATTAAAGCAATAGAGTAACATCTGTCTGGAAGGAGCAGAGTTCCTCTCCTATAAAAATGTTTTCTAACCTTTCTGAAAAAATGAAAAGCTCATTTTCAAAATATGGCTAGTGAATTGCTTTTCCAATTCATGTACTTTCTACCACTCTAAGTTACTCTTCATTAAAATCTTTATGAAACATCTTAGTGTATCAATTCGTATTATCGTTTTTCTTGTTGCCATGACAATAAGCAATGCATTATTACGAAATTGTCTGCATAGCCAAGAAGGGTCAGTAGTTAACCCAAAATAATGCAGTCATTTGAAAGCTGCTGTTGGCTATTATAATCATATATTTTTATTTAAAGGGTCTCATGAACAGTAAGCCTTCATGGTTGTTTGTCTATGAAGATTTCAAGGTTTTGTTTGCAATATGCTCATGAACCTGTTGCATCTGGGGCTTACTGCTGTTTGAATGAAAAATACTCCATTGTTCAGTAGTACTTTGGGCTTATTAAATGACACATTTCTGAATCCTTAACTATAATTAAAAAAACCTTGTTAGCAACAACGCAGCAACTTCTAAAAGAATAAGTGTGTGGCACATGAAAATATGGGCTCTGGCAGTGTCGCAAATTCCAAAGAATACTGATAAATACCAACTTAAATAAAGAAAGTCTAAAAACACAATTTAATAATTATATTCTTCTATGTACATATTATATGATGAGTTTATGTTCAGTATTGTGTTTTTTGCATAACATTTTGTGTTTAATTTTACCAATCCTTTATTTCTACATGTTTTAAGCATTGTAAGTTTGCAAACAGAAGTGAAGCAAGTTAAGAATAAACTAGAGTTAGGGTAACTAATTGAACTGAAAATCCACTTTATTATCTGGGCATCAAAGGCTTGCACTCTGACAAGCTTAACTGTCAGAGGTAGGGAATTAGGGTTAGGCTAAGGGTTATTTAATGTTAACCTTAGTGTGCATATTACTTTCTCTGCTGACTTTGTTTTTCTTCATAATCAAATTTATCATTGTTGATCACTTAAATTATTTGTTTTATCAGGAGCTACTTATGTTCTGCATATAACAGCTTAGGGAGTTTCTATATGTGTAGTATTTGCTTTAGTGGCCAAAAGTAATCTTCAAGAAAAATATGTTAATTGCTTATTCAATAATTTTTCTTTTTTTTTATTTTACTTGTTTTTACATGGAAGGTAAGCTATACAACAGCAAACAAGTAGTATTTCAGCCTATTTTCTTGAAAGAATAGAGTGCCTCAGATGTCAGGGTATGTGTCCGTGAAACTTGTCACCTTCTTCTAAGTCACCTATGTGACAGTTCAAAACCCTTTATTATTGCTTCAGAATTAAAGATGCAAAACTGCAATAAATGTCACAGGTCAGAAAATAAATAACATTACGATATTCCATGATAATTCTTACATATGTGTATGTATGTGTGTGTATGTATATACTATATATACAGTGTATATATATGTGTGTGTGTGTATGTGTGTGTGTACATAAATAGGAGGAAAGGAGGCCTTATAGGTATTAATATTCCCTTTAAATCTGTTACCTTTTCTTTACCTTGCCTTACTGCTACAATTTTTCAGATAATAAATAAAACAGAACTGTACAGTAGAAAAAAATGAATTCATACCCTTGAGGAAAATTAATATCCTTTACATGAAAGAGACAGGAGTGTTATGTTATAATTATAATTGTGCATGTCATTTTGTATGTAAAGAACACCATTAAAAGGGGAGAAACAGAATGTAAATCATCTCTATAGTTTCCTCTAGGAACAGTGAGTCATCATCCCCTTGAGGGTCTTGAGATTTAGGGGGGGAAGGGAGATGGCAAGGGATTAGGCTCATTATTAAAGAAGAAATTCAATAAAATTCTCATCACTGTTTCTTAGAGAGAAAATGACTTATTGTGCACACAGTGCAGTTGTTTGAGTGGAGGCTAAAATGCAATGCTATTAGTATGAAATCCATATAAATCTGAATGGAAGAAAAGTAAGCGCAGATTTTGAAGCATCTAAATCTATAACATATCATCAATATGTAAACATGGGCATGTACATTTATTGAACTGAAAAATCTTTTTTCTTGCTTCTACCATGTTATTATTATTATTATTATTATTATTATTATTATTATTATTATTATCATTATTGCATATGTGGTAGGGGTCTTTATCCTGTGCGATTTACAAGATCAGGCTACACTGCATTTTCCATAAATATTTTTAAAGCTTTGCAGAAAAATGATGATAATTTGAGATCATTTTGTTCTACAATAGCATTATACATCAAAAGTGGAGGAAAATAATCAGTGTAGATTTTAAAGCATCTGAATCCATAACATATTATCAATATGAAAAATGGGAATGTGAATTTATTTGTTTGCAAAATCTATTTTTCATGCTTGGACAGTATTATTATTGTTATCATTATTATTTACTGCATATTTGGTACGGCTCATTTACAAGAGTAGGCTACATTACAATTTCCGTAAATGTTATTAAAACAAATAGAAAAAGTATTACAGTTTGTGATGATTGTGTTTTATAAGCCCTTTATAGAATGCAATTGGAAGAAAAGTAATCAGTGCAGATTCTGAAGCATCTGAATACATACCATAACAATTTAAAAATTGGCATGTAAATTTATTGATCTGAATAATCTTTTTTCCTGGTTTTACTATATTATTATTAATTATTGCATATGTGGTAGGGATATTTATCCAATGTGATTTACATGATCAAGTTACATTACTATTTCCATAAATATTTTTAAAACAGGCAGAAAAATAATTAGCATGTGGACTTATTTTGTTCTATAATGCTACTGTTTTCAAAAAACTATGCTATTTTAAACAGCATGATCCTATAAACCAAATTACCAACAGGGTTAGCCTGCTTTATTTGATTTCTGGCTAGCCATACAGTACAACAAAAAGGTTAAGGCTGAAATATTTACAGGCTATAAACATTAGCCCTTTTTCCAGGCAATGCTTTTATCCTGCATTTTACAAAGAAATGCATTTTCCTCTCTGTGCTAGTTAACTTTCTTGTCTATTCCACAGATCTCATTTTGAAAGCCTATGCATTGGTGAATAGTGAATCTTAAACAGGAAATAAACAAGCACTCTCAAATACTTCAACAGAATGCTTACAAAAGGGTTACAGATTCTTTGAAAATGCAGGGCATTTTATAAACCCATGACCTTCACATCTGAGACTGTGACTCTATTGTTGTAAATCCGTAATTTGTTCATTCTGCAGTGCCTGAGTAACAAGATCAAACAGCAGTGTCAGGAGCCCAGAGCGCTGTTTGTCATCAACTTTTTATTCCCAGGCAGCTGAATAGGAGAGCAAGCTAGCCCTTCCTCACACAGAGACAGAGGCAGTCTCTTGTTGGCAGGCCTTTGCTGCAGAATGAATGCATGCTGTGAATGTAGACCATTTGTCTGCTGATTACTGCAGGCCCTAGGGGACCTGTGTTGGCTCTCATTTCCAACTCACTCTTTTTCACAATGTCTACTTTCTCTGATATCCCTTCCTGCAGTACATCGTTTTTTACTTAAATCTAATTTATGTTTGTTATACTTGCTATATGTTCTTAACTCTTTATAAAATAAATACAATATGATGGTTTGCATTGATCTTATAGATATTAAAACATCTACAACATTTTTATTTTGTAGAAAAACTACTTTCAAATGAAAAATGATCTCTACATTTGTTCATGTCCATCAAAATAAAATATCCACAAAAATAAACTATGCTCTATGATTATTCTACAATATTTTTTTCTTAAATCACAAGCTTTATAACTGGTGTTAAAAGACTCTACCAGGAATGAATATGTTCCAGAGTAAGCTGTACATTTTCCTTCCACCCTTCCAATGTTGCCACTAATTACTACAATATACGTTTACAGCAAGAAAGATAGCATACAATCTATTATTTTTAAATGTGCTGTGTAAGCTATCTCTTTAGTCTTCAAGGAAATATTATGTTTAAAAATCATTGCTTAAATACAGATGAATGCTCTTTGTTGCATTCATTTAAACATAGGCTTCTTACCAATGATTATTCCTGCCTTTACCATGTGCTGCCTTTGTTCAAAGGAAGTTGATCTTATTGCTTTTTGTAAAAATGTATTTCTTATGAAACAGGAAAATTTCCTATGAAATAAATAATGCCTTGTTGCATCATTTGATAAACATTTATGCTGAGGAAGCCAATGTATTTCAGTGCCATGAGGTGGAAGCATCCCAGTGATATAAAAGATATATATGCCAAATTTCAAGAAGACTGGATAATATTTAGAGGTTGAACACTTTGATCAGTTTTGTAAAAGTAGGCAAAAAATACGATTTTTCAATGTTAATTACTTTTATTGGGAAAACTAGAAATCACAAACTTAAAATAATATTAAAACTAGACACTAAGATTAATAGGTAGAATGCAAAACATGTGTTATATTAATCAACTTTGAACGATGCAATCCCTTCTTTTGTTCGCTTGGTGACGACTTTTCTGTGATACTTGACTACCCTCAACAAGAATTGTTTTTGTTGTTCGTCCCTGACCAATTCGTTAAACTCTTTTATCAGAGCAATTCCTCTTTCTGCGGTATCATTGACCACCTTAAGAGCGTTCACATGGCTTCTTAGAGAATCACTGCAGTATTCTGTCACGTCGTGGATCCCAAACAATTCAAAGAATGTCTTTGTTTTATTAGTAACAAAATGGCTCAGGTCTTTTCCTTCAAAAACTAGGTTTTTACCCTCTAATCGTTTCATTTCCTTTTTCTTTGCAGGTTTGGTTTCTAAATTTTTAGTCATATTTTCCTTTTCAGCCTGAGTAATACGTTCGTCCAAAAAAGCCAATCCTACGATTGTTTCTGACAGATACCAAAGGTGTCTCTTAGCAACTGTGAGAGCACTTTTTTTGACATCTGCATCTGGGTAAGTGTCTCAGAAACTGTAGCATACCCAAATCATTCTTTGGAGCCCTTCGACTTACAATTGCCTTGTGCCAAAAGCGAACATATATGAGGCTGACAAAATGTGCAACCCGTTTCATTCCTTTCAATTCTCGTTGAGGAATATTCAACTGTTTAGTGAAGACGACAATTTTAAGTGCATATATTGCCTTTGCCATCCACCTTGCTTGATGCAGAGCCCTTGGGATCCTGAAACTGAAGTTGTTTTTAGACCAAATCCTAGGTACAATGTAATAAAAGTGATCAATGTGTGCAACCCCTAAATATTATCCAATCTTCTTGAAATTTGGCATACAGTGGAACCTCGGTTCACGACCATAATTCGTTCCAGAACTTTAGTCGTAAACCGAGTTGGTCGTAAACCGAGTTGGTCGTGAACCGAAGCAGTTTCCCCCATAGGATTGTATGTAAATACAATTAATCCGTTCCAGACCGTACAAACCGTATGTAAATATGTAAAAATATGTAAAGATTAAGCACAAATATAGTTAATTACACCATAGAATGCACAGTGTAATAGTAAACTAATGCAAAAACATTGAATAACACTGACACAAAACACCCAGGCTCCCTGATCAGCTACACGAGCTGGCTCGCTCGCGCTCTCTCTTCCTCTCTCTGTAGCACACACACCACCAAAGCCCCTCCCTCCCTACCTCAGCTTCAGGAGCAGCCTGGCTCACGCGCGCTCTCTCTCTCTCTGTAGCGCGAGCGCGCGCACACACACACACACCTATCCCCCCCATCCCTTCCCTGTCAGCTGCCCGTGCTCTCTCACTCTCTCTCTCTCTGCGCTTGCTCGCTTGTGCTCTCTAATCTCTCTGTAGCACGTGCTCACGCAGCATTTTTTTTTAAATGAGTTAAGCACAGCAGAAAAAAAAAACATCGCACAAATCCGAACTGCATTTAAAAACCAACTCACAAGCAACCAAAAAAGTAACATTGCAGGAGATCACGCTATTAAACTTAAAGCCTGATCGCTGTAAACAATGTTTTTAAAATGAGTTTTAAGCACAGCAGAAAAAAAAGGAACAAATCCAAAGCACATGCAAAAACCACCTCACAAGCAAACAAAAAAGTAAGATTGCAGGCAGGCAGGCACGCACGCACGCGCGTGCAGGAATGAAGGCAGGCAAGCATGCACGTGCAGGATTGAAGGCAGGCAAGCACGCACGTGCAGGATTGAAGGCAGGCAAGCACGCACGCACGTGCAGGAAGGAGGGCAGGCATGCACGCACGCACGCACGCACGTGCAGGAAGGAGGGCAGGCAAGCACGCATGCACGCGCAGGAAGGAGGGCAGGCAAGCACGCACGCACGCGCAGGAAGGAGGGCAGACAAGCACGCACGCACGCGCAGGAAGGAGGGCAGGCAAGCACGCACGCATGTGCAGGAAGGAGGGCAGGCAAGCACGCACGTGCAGGAAGGCAACTCACAAGCAAACAAAAAAGTAAGATTGCAGGAGATCACGCTACTGTATTAAACTTAACGCCTGATCGCTGTAAACAATGTTTTTAAAATGAGTTTTAAGCACAGCAGAAAAAAACATCGCAAAACATCCGAACTGCATTTAAAAACCAACTCACAAGCAACCAAAAAAAGTAACATTGCAACAAATCACACGATGAAGTCCTCCATGTAAACAAATTTTTTAATGAGTTTTAAGCACAAGGAAAAAAGCGAACATTTGAAAAAAAGAGAAAAATAACATTGCAACAAATCGCATTATGAACTAAAAAATTAACTTTTGAAAAATCCGTAATACAACAACCACCAAGAAAACTAACCTTGCATGAGACGAGTTCTGGCATGAAGTGTTTTCCTTCAGGTGTTTTCTCTCTTGTGATTTCTTGGGTTTCTGGTGCTTTTAGCTGTTTAGCTGGTGGGAGTGAAAGCCTCATGCAGCCATTCCAAAAAGAAAGTTCTTGTGACCCTCCACATTACTGGCAGTCTGGCTTTGTTTACATTATGCTGCTTGAAAGCACGAGGGTTCTCAGATTGGTAAATGAGTAAACTGGTAAACAGTTTTTCCACCTCTTGTAATTTCTTTCTTTACTTCGATTTCAATTTTCTTCAAAACTTTCTTCT
>JANRMT010062837.1:704660-721923 GCA_026402145.1 Polypterus bichir lapradei
TATTTATTTATTTATTTTTTAAATAACCATGGCACTACTGTTTCCTGTTACTAAGCCCACGGCAAGTCATATAATGTGAAACTCATGTTTTGTTTTGTCATCATGGCCCACCTGTATAAAATGGTGGGAATGCATGGCTTAGTGTCCTAGATTTGACCCAAATGAAAACCTTACAAACTGACTTAGTTACAGTTAATCAGTCCAAGTCAGTGCTTGTACTTTTTTTGACATCAGTTGCTGGTCTTGTATATTAGGCTTTGACAATGTGTATTCTGAAGATCACTGGTGCTTTCAGCTTCTTTCTATTCTTGACCACATATAAGTTTTCTCCCTTGTTAACAATCCATCTCCTGGTTTTTAGTCTTTCTTCTCTGCCTTTACACAGGCAGTGCCTTTTACAAATTCATAACAGTTATGTTCTTTCATAGCTTCCATTTTATAAATGTTACAGGGTGCTATAAATATAAGCACCAGCTTCTTTTCTATGATCCTAAAGATATATTTGTTTATATTCCCTGTATATTCTGGCACTTTGCTGATTTCTTCAAAGGAGAAAACTAAAGGGAAATATGTAAAAAGTTTTTTTTGAAAATGTCTTACCTATGTAGTTAATATCATAGAAGCTGAAGCACTTTATTTCCTCTTTCTTCAGTCTCTTTCTACTAAAATGCTAAAAGGTGAAATGTAGGTGTATAAGGTTGATGTGTTTATTAGCAGTACCATTCTTCTGCATTGTTTTTTGACATTTCAGTGGTTAATCCCATGTGCCCATGAACATAACAAACAAGTAAACCCATAGCAGTTTTTTTTATATTGAGATGGCCTTTTTAAGTTTTTTTATTGTCTCCTTACTTAAACGCTAAGAAGCATTAGTTCTTAAGCTCTTTTAATAATTTGTATAAAATAACCCACCATTTTTAAAGTATTCTTTTAAAAGAACAATACTAACATTCACTTAAAACTTTATCCTAAAATATACCACTTTGAAATTAATTTCAAAATCTTTTGCATTCAGGAGTGGAGTAACAGAAAGGCTCAAATACAAGTAAGAAGTTCACTGTACTCTATATGAAAATAATGGCACTAGAAATCTGGAAAACTAAAATGCTACAGCCTTTGTAATCTGGAAGTATTCAAATGTCAAAAAAACTAAATTGTTGGTTGTCTTTTTATAAAGCAAAATATCATTCACTCATATGTACATTGTTGCCAGATTGTAGAGGCAGGGGTGAATTTCATGTTACTCAAAAATAATATTTCCAGTACACTACCATGACAGGTCAATCAGTCTACTATGGTCAAGAAATTTCAGCAGAAGTTGTTCTTTCTGAAACAATTAAGAAACTCCAGGGTCTCATGGGAAACAATTACCATTTTCAATAAGTGGAAAATAATATTGGTTGCCAGATCTCTACTGTGATTCACTCTACTTTTTCAGACTGGAATGTAAAAGTCATCAAGATATTTTAGAAATTGTCACACCCTGTTTATCTTCTGCTCATTCGCCTTTCATCTGGTAAACAGCTCAAAGAAAAACTGAGACTAGTAGATTTCATAATAGAACTCCAAAAGCTGTAAGCTACAGTACATGACCTTAACATCTTCACCTTGAGTGTAAACTATAATAATTTGATCAATGTCTCTAAGTATGTTAAATTGGTTCTTTGAGGACGTTTGAAGAATAACGATTACTCAATACTGCTTGTATTGATGATTTATTTGTACCAAACTACATTCCATGCAGTCAATGTTGTTAAGGCAAAGTATCTACTTAATGTACTTTAAAAGACAACACAACTTATTAGCTTATTATTACTGCTACTGATTCCTAATGCTTGAAAAATAGCTTTATATTTACTTGTGATATTTGTGCTATTTAAACAGCCCTAGATATTTAAACTGATCTACTAAGATAAATGGGAAGGCGACTGTTGTATTCCTCCTGTATTCCGCATTAAGAGGTATTTAATTCCGTTTAATAACCACAAACTCTCACTCAAGCTCTTGCTCAGAACAGTGTCTTTTTATTTTTTATCTCCCTTTTTTTCTCCTCCACTTCCGGTTCCATCTCCTTCCCATAATACCTTTCAAACCACCTGACATATGGCATATTAACCCTGGATATGACATCCCCGCTTTACTTGGCATTAGACTCCCAGTTAGAACAACAACGAAATAAAATGAAACTGGACTGCATGAACATCCATTAAACTAATCAGCATCACAGCTTAACTATCCTCAACAGTATAGATTCTAAGTTTCTCTAAACCATCAGCACTGTAAAACATTACCATGTGTGGTGTCGTGCTGAATGTTGTTGAGAACTTGTCAGTCTTGTCTTGTCTCAAGAGTACAGTGTCACCGACACTGACTTCTGACTGCCGTGCCCCTCTGCGCACGTCCGCATACATTTTGCTCTTTGCTTTTTGTTCTGTGTCATGATCACATAGTTCCTGATCAGCGTGCGTCTCCAAGAGTTCTGGCAGTTTTCCTCTTATCTTCCGATTGAAGAGCAATTCGGCAGGACTTTTACCAGTCGTTGCATGGACAATGCTTCTGTACACCATCACATATTTCCGTAATTCTCTTTTCCAGTCCAATCCCTCTGCTTGAGCAATCCTAATTCTCTTCATAAGTGATGCGTTTTGACGCTCAACTTCTCCATTGGCCTGAGCATATTTTGGTGTGGTTTTCACATGCGTGATTCCATTTTCAACGCAGAAGCGTCTGAATTGTTCTGATCTAAACTGAGGTCCGTTATCTGATTTGCATATAACCGGCAGTCCATGTCTGCTAAAGATTGTCTCCATGCTGTCTATGACCTTTTCTGTTGTGGTGGTAGTCAAGATGTCATACTCGTAGTATCGACTGAAGTAGTCTACTACTACCAGAATGGAGTGGTTTGACGGGAGAGGTCCCAGAATATCAACTGTGATGTCCCGCCAGGGTCCATCGGGTAGCGGTGTCGGTCTCAGTAATTCAGGTGGGTCAGGCTTAGCCACTATCTGACAGCCGTGGCAGGCCTTGCAATGTCTTTCTATCCATGCCAGGCCACCACACTTTTGCTCTGAGATGTTGCTTTGTTCCCACGATACCCTAGTGTCCTTCATGGGCTAGTACAAGCGCTCGTGCTCGTAGGACCTGGGGCAGTACTATACGCGTGCCTCTCAGAACAAGATATCCTATTGTGCATAGCTCATTTGCAATAATCGCATACTGTTTACACTTCTCAAAATGTCCAGTCACTATAGCCCTGCGCACCTCACATAATTCTGGATCGGTGGCTGATGCTTCCTCCACTTCTCTGGTGGTCAGTGCTTTTGGAGTTGCATTCACTGCTACAAATCGTACATATTCTTCAGCCCCATGTTTGTGTTCGACACGTTTCACTGTATTTGTCAGCAGTCGTGACAGCGGATCAGCAATATTATTCTTCCCTGCAATATGGACCACTTTGAATTCATATGGCTGTAATCTAAGAACCCACCGCTCAATCCGTGCACATGGTTTGGATCGGGGACCATATATCACCTCTAACGGCTTATGGTCTGTGACTAGGTCAAATTTTCTCCCATAGATATATGGATGTAATCTTTCGCAGGCCCATACTAGGCCTAGCGCCTCTCTCTCTGTCTGAGAGTATTTGCGTTCGCAGTCAGTTAAACTGCGGCTCACATAGCACACCGGAACATTAATCCCCTTTTGGTTTTGTACCAGTACTGAACCTAATCCCACAGGACTTGCATCCACTATCACCTGTGTTGGGGCATCTTTGTTGAAGTAAGCTAGAGTTGTAGTTTTAGCTAGCTCTGCCTTAAGAGCACTGAAAGCTTGTTTCTGTTCTGGCCCAAATCTGAACGGTGTGTCTTTCCTTGTCAGGCGTCTCAGTGGTTCACACATGGTTGCAAACTGTGGAATAAATCTGCTGCTGTAACCCACGAGCCCAAGGAAGCTGCGCACCTCCGTCACATTCTCTGGCTCCCGTGCTTCAGTCACAGCTCGCACTCTCTCCTCTGTCGGCCCAATTCCCTTTTCTGACAACAGGATTCCCATAAAAACCAGTTTGTCCATGTTGAACTAACATTTTTCTGGGTTCAGCGTTAATCCTGTCTCTCTGAGCCTTACCATGACTGCGTGAAGTCGTCTGTCATGTGTCTCTTGGTCTTGTGCGTGTATGATTACATCATCTGATATATTCTCTACACCTTCAATCCCAGCTAGGGCACTAGCTATTTCATGCTGATACTGTTCACTAGCAGATGATACCCCAAACAACAGTCTTTTGTACCTGTACACCCCATTGTGAACTGCAAACATGGTGATTTCACGTGACTCAGGGGTCAGCTCAAGTTGGTGGTAACCCCATTTCAGGTCTAGCTTGCTAAATATGGTCGAGCCATTCATGCCCTGGAGCAGCTCATCCACAGTAGGGATTGGAAAGCGTTCCCTCACTATGGCCTCATTGGCCCGTCTCATGTCTAAGCAAAGACGAACATCATTCCCTGGCTTTGGGACGATCACCACTGGATTCACCCACGGGGTGGGTCCATTCACAGGTTCGATGATGTCCAAGTCTATTAACTCCTTTATCCTGGATTCCACTGCCCTTCTGAGGTTGAAGGGTATGCGTCTAAGTGGCTGAGCTACAGGTCTCACCTCTGGGTTAATGTGTAGCCGGACCTGTTTCGTTTTCAGTTTTCCTACTCCTACGAACACGTTGGGGTACTGCTGTTGGAGTGCTTGCTTAATGTCAGTTACTGCAGAAATGTTGGCGCCTATTCTCAAAACCCCCAAGCGCGTCGCTGTTTCTTTCCCCAGCAGTGGTTCGCCATTACCTCTGATTACGATGAACTCAGCATGTTCAGTTTTATCTCCTATTGAAACCTGACATGTGAATGCACCTTTTACAGATAGTGGCTGGCTGGAAGAATATGAATAAAGTTTCCTTTCTGCCTTAGGGATATAAGAGTGACACTTAATATGTTCTGACTTCAGCTTTTCCCACGTGTTTTCTCCCATTACATTGCTTGTAGCACCTGAGTCAATCAACATTCTTATGTTCACTCCTCCAACACAGAAGGTAAGCCTCTCTGGCATGTCACCTTCATTAATAGTAAATGCAAAATCATCATGTGCATCAACACTGTTTACATTTTGTTTTGTTTTTGAACCTTTTGTGCGGCACATTTTTGCATAATGGTCTTTTCCATGGCACTTGTGACATATCTGTCCACGTGCGGGGCATTTCGGATCTCGCCCTATGTGGTCAGTGTTCCCACATCTGTAGCATTTTCCATCATTTTTATTGTCTCTATTTTGTTTTCTTTTTACATTTTCATTTCTGTATTTTGCCCCCTTTTCTTTCTGGAAAATTCGGCTGACCGACTCTGTGGTTGCTTTTGCTGTGTGTGACATGGCCGACATTTGCTCCTCGATGCTCTCACAGCGCGCCGCTATCTCTAATGCACAAGCCAGCGTTAAGCCACGCCCCTCTTCCAAAAGTTTTCTGCGCACATATTCAGATGTCCCTTTACTTAAAATTGCATCCCTGATCTGATTGTCTGAGTCGTCACCGTAACCACAGTCTTTCACTGCCTGCCGCAGGCGTGTGGCAAACTGCTGTACAGTCTCACCCAGCTGCTGGTGTAGCTTTTGAAATACGTGTCTCACCAGCGCTGAATTAATTTGAGGCACAAAGTATGTGTTCAAAGCATCGACTGCCTTTTGATAGTCTGTTGGCTCACCCGTGTCCGGCAAAGTTGAGAAGACATCCTGCACGTCTGCTCCAGCCAGATGCAGTAGTAGCGCGCGTCTCCTTTGCTTCGTAATACCGGTTGTATCTTCGTTTATTATGAGCCCTTTACCGTCCGCATATAGCTCAAACGACATTAGCCATCTTTTCCATCTGGAACCTAGCGTGGCTGGATCCGTGTAGCATGCGAAGTTCTGGATCCCGGATTTCTCCATACTAATTGACTAACTGATCCAACTAGTAAAATTAAAGTACTCCTCGTCACCAATGTTGTATTCCTCCTGTATTCCGCATTAAGAAGTATTTAATTCCGTATAATAACCACAAACTCTCACTCAAGCTCTTGCTCAGAACAGTGTCTTTTTATTTTTTATCTCCCTTTTTTTCTCCTCCACTTCTGGTTCCATCTCCTTCCCATAATACCTTTCAAACCACCTGACATATGGCATATTAACCCTGGATATGACAGCGACCAGTCTAGTACTGTGTGCTAAAGAGTTCTTTGGAAAAAGCACACTTTTATTCAAGTTAATTTGAAGTCCATATATATCTTTTAAAAATCTGCTAGTGCTTTTACTACTGCTGGCACTGACTTTTGTGGGTCAGATATATTACAGTACCATATCATCTGCATATAGTGATATTTTCAGTTCAAGTCTTTCTCTGATAATCCCCTTTATCTTTGATGCATTTTGAAAGTGTACAGCCAGTGGTTCATCGGCAATTGCAAAGAGCAAAGGTGATAAGGGGCATCCTTGTTGAGTACCATGTTCTAGTTTGAAGTAGTCTGAGGTAATGTTGTTAATACGAACTGAATAATATACATTCATTTGATCCATACACATATACTTCAGCTGAAACCAAATTTGTGCAATATGGTAAATAGGTATTCCCATTATACCATATCAGATGTTTTTCTGCATCCAAAGATAATAATATCTCTGGGATGTTAGATTTAATGGGTGAATATATTACATTAAACATACATTGAAGATTTTGATCTCTAATGCTTCAATAATATTTATATTATTTATTCTTTGTGAATTATAACAGAAAATAGGATAGACTTCTCCTCTTGTTGATACATTGGAATACAGAATTTAAAAACTTTGCCTAGTTACTTTTATTATTATTATTAATTCCATGGCTGTATGTTCTCCTGTGTAGAGTGTTGTCCAGGTGTCAGAATTTGAGATGCCTTGAATTTGTTTTTCATTGTTATTTTTCTGCTTTCACATTTTTTTTCCTTCCTGGTACAAAGTCCTTTTCTCCTAAAGTGGAGGCAATGCAATGGTGTAGCTGCCATTATCATACAAGTTACTCATACATCAGCAAGTAAAGTCCCATTCACCATTTTTTATTAAAGATGAATGTGCTGAATGTCTGTGCTAGAACTTTCAACTGTTCAGTGCTAACTGTCAATTTTACTTTGAGGTAAAAAGAAAGAAAATTTGTCAGTTCTGTTTATACTATGACAGACTGCCCAGTTAGCATTTTGCATAGGTGCAGCAGGGGATTGGCCCCAGTAGAGTCCATATCTAAAAGTGGAGCCCACACAGATATGATACTTAGGATAATGCTCTGATCTATTTCAGTGTTAAAAATGCTTACAACTTCTCTGCTTACAACATGCCTCTGTGAAATTAAAACCAGGATGGAACATAACTCTTTAAAATTAAACTGCCACAAAACTGAAGTCACGCTAATTGGCACTAAGGCTCAGCTTAACAAAATTAGCTCCTTTTCAATCAATCTTGGTGATGAAGTCATCTTCCTCAATGAACCTTGGTGTTATTTTTAATTCCTTCTTTCCTTATTTTGCCTATATAAATCACATGAAAAAAATATATATCCTTCCATCATAACATATCCTGTGTTCACTCATTCCTCTCCTTTTCTGATGACGAGAAACCTGTCCATGCTTTATTACATCCCAAATTGACTGCTTTAACTGCCTTGTAGCAGTTATCACAGCTCCGGTTGGTTCAAAACTCTGTTGGGAGTCCTTACAAAGACCTACAGCACTAAGCACATAACACCCATCCTGCTCCACTTTCACTGGCTTCCTGTGTCTTATAGGATTGAATATAAAATTTTGTTACTGAAATTTAAATTGCCTTGCACCAGACTACATCAGTAATATCCTCCATTACTATGTTTCTGTTCGCCCACTAAGGTTCTCTGATTCAGGCAATCTCATTGTACCCCAAACTAACCTGTGCTCTATGGGTGACAGAACCTTCAGCTCTATAGCACCCATGCCTTGGAACACGATCCTGAAATTAATGACATCAGCTGACTCAATTCATTCTTTAAAAAAACAAATTAAAACTCTTCTTTTCAGGAAGGCGTTTAACTTATCATGACTTTCTGATCTTTCCTTCAGTTCACCCTCTCTTTCCGAGTGCTCAGAATGATTTGCATTTGTGTAACAAATTATGTTGTTTTTCAGGGTTTTCATGTAGTATTTTGTATTTTCATTCTGGATTATTTTATGTTATTCCGATTCAAAAATTTGTGTTTTGTGTATTTATCTTTATTTAGTGTTTTACATGAATATTATTTGTTTCCATGTAGTTGTTCATTCTGAATTTCTGTGAAGTACTTTGAGCATGGGAAAGGTGATATATAAATAAAAAGTATTACTATTATTATTATGCGGTAACTGGAGAGTCCTTCCATATGCCAATGTTGGTGAAGG
Source organism: Polypterus bichir lapradei (assembly GCA_026402145.1). Taxonomy (NCBI): domain Eukaryota; kingdom Metazoa; phylum Chordata; class Cladistia; order Polypteriformes; family Polypteridae; genus Polypterus; species Polypterus bichir. Next base: position 713,114 of record JANRMT010062837.1, read on the forward strand.
GTGTGGCATGCCATATGTATTTAAAAGTTGCCCTGTAAGTACTTACTCCTGTTTACTGAAATACAGAGATCATTTAAACATTGGATAATACCAAATGGCACCCACATGGAAGCAAGGGCATCTGCCTTTAAATTGTAAACTGAGACTCAGGATTGCTGGTGTACCTGTGCCAGGGAAATGTGGCTGCGTTAGGACGGCCTGGACATTTATTACTCTTAAGTGATTCTGACACCTGTGAAATTAACATCAAGTGAAACTTTAGATACCCATGTAGGAGAACTAGGCCAAGGGCTCTATTAGAAGAGAAGTAATGTGGAAAGAGTGGTGAAAAAAGTGTAGGAGGCAGTATAGGAAGTAAGTTGAAGTGTTCTGTACTTGAGACAGCATGGTTTTGGGTGATGGGCAACCCACCCTCCTGTTAGACAAGGATTGTGACCTGAGCAGTGAGCCTTAATTTGGAGGCTACAGTTTATTTTCTCATTTGTTTATTTGATACTTTTGTGTTTTTCCTTTTAATTATCTCTATTTTATGCTTTTAAGTTAATTAGCTTTTTTTTTTTTAACACAGCTGTATTTTGTACTCTTCACTCCTCAAGGCTATATGTTGTGACAATACAAACAGTTTTATAAATTTCAGCTACTTTGTTTTAATTTGATAACTTTGTCTTTTAGCACCCACACTCACAGATGGCAGGCACTACTGTTTTTTTGTGTGAAGAATTTAGATTCCCTTGAACAGCCAGAAATAATCCATTTTTATTTCATTTGACAAGTTCACCCTACTATAAATGCCAAAAGCCTCTGTTCTCGTTTTATGGGCCACAGGACAGACTTATTGCTTATGTGACTCTGTGGCATTTGCTTTTTTGGTTTTGACACTTATGAATGTCTAGTTTTTGTTCTGGTTTCATCCTAAGACACTCTGGTATATTTGACTTTCAGGTTTTTAGGATACCAGAATGAGATGTAGATGTCACTGAAGAACTATGGTGTTCAGGTGGCTGATTTAAATGTATTGAAGTATGCCTAAGCACCTTCCCTTTATTTAGTAGTGTTGCTGGACAGTAACAACAGTGGTAGTGACTTCCCTTTGCAGTACTGGTTATATTGGTTATACAGGTAAAATTCCATTACAACGAACTTCCAAGGACCTTAAAAAATATTTAGTTGTAATGAGATTCTGTATTTGTAGCTATAGTGCTTTCTTTAACTTTCGTCCAGGCGTTTCGATAGCTTCTTTCGCATTAATTTTAATCTCCTCCTGTCAATAAGGTATGCTGACGAGAATTTTTCTCAGCATTTCCTTGCGATAATAGACTTTCAGGGTGCGAATGATGCCCAAATCCAGTGGCTGAAGCACTGAATTCAACGTGAACATTATCTAAATGTGGAAGCATGTTGTGAGCAGCACAGTTATCAATCAGAAGCCGAATCATCCTTTTCTTCTTCTTCATATTGTGAGGTTTCTGAACTCTTTTGGGATCCCAAAACAGGAACGTCATGCTGAAGTGCATCCCAAAGCGTGATTGCCACGTCTGTGTAAGATTGTTTGTACATTGCTGGGGCAGGGCAACAGCAGGCTCACAGCGGTGCAGTGAGGCACCACAGAAGCGAATCCTAAAAGATCGGGGTCACACTATAAGTCCCTGTCTTACACCCCAAAACATGAGGCTGAGTCTCAGTACTTTAGCAAAAGCAGCTTTATTTAGCATGAAACAGGAACAGCAGGGTTATTTATTGTAGCGGGATCTACCACTCTCCTATACACAGACACAGCAGTCAGAGAGGGTTGTGGTCATGTTAGTGGCCAAGTAATCCTGTTACCTGCATTTACATTGTTCCTTGCATCACCCATCGAGATCTTTTCTGTTTACTTTGGTGGAGAAACACAGCAGAGCTGTGAGCCTGCTGTTGCCCCGGCAACAGATAAACAGTCTTCCACAGACACGGTGATCGCACTTCGGGAAGCTCTTCGGCGTGTTGTCCAGTTGGGGGAGGTCGCATGAGAGTTTAGAAATCTCACATTTTCTTGAATGAGTGCCACATTAATAGGAATTTTTCTTGAACGAGCATCAATGAACCACATAAAAATGGCTTTTTCGACGTCTCCAAATGCAGCAGATTGCACACATTTGAAACCTGAGATTTTTCTTCTTTTTTGCTCAGTCTTTCAAGAAAGTTGACAGTGTTGATGGCACAATTCCAAATTCACTGGCAACATTTTTTTTTCTTTTTGCCGCAATTGAGTGCTGCAAAAATATAAAGTTTTTTTTTTCTAATATGAGCTGTTATAATTTTTTTTTTGTGTCTGCTGTTTCTATAGGAGGGTAACAATGAGTTAAGTTCCAATGGATGTTTTTCTAATGTTGATGAGCGATAAGCAAAAGGTATCACTGAAAACTACCGAAAACAAAAACAGCAAAAAAAAAAAAAAAACAGTAGGGGCAGTTTGAAGAAAGAAATTTTTTTACAATGTTTCTGTTTGGGGATTATTGTGTACAACTGAGCTGCGACCACAGAACTAACTGCTCTGTGGATGATTCATTCAGGCATTTCAAGGTCTTTTGTGCACTTCGTTGTAATGAAAGTATCTGCTGAATGTACTTCGTAGTAACAAGATTTCTATAGACTCGTGTCATATGGGGAAATTGTCAGGACCATAAAAATACTTCGTTGTAATGAAAATTCCGTTGTAAAGATATTCATTGTAACAGAATTTTACCTGTATTTAATAAAGGTGAATTCTGAAAAATGAAAAGATAAAACACCAACCATAATAAGGTTCATAAAAATAAAACAACACCCATAAAAAGGTTATCAGTAAATGCCCTGATATGTTATGTGTAAGGCTTTCATGTCAAAACTACTGATTCTCAGTCTGAAGACTTGTGTTAGGTTCTCTAGATACAAATATAATTCCACAAACTATCATCTTGATGATGAAGGTGAATTCTTAGCAATTAGAAAACTTTATAAAGTATTACAAATAGTTTATCCAAAAGAACATGTAACCAATGTGTTTCTTTGTTTCACCAATGCTTTGATGTGGATTTGTATGTGGTAAAACACCCAATGAGTCTCACATGTGTACTAACTGAACACATAACGGTTAAATGCATACATTTGTGTTGTTTTGGACCACCCTCTCCATCCATTCTGTCACTTGCCTCTGCAATTTAAGTAACAGTTTTGAGGTTAGAAATGTAAACTAGCTCCTCTCCCTTCATCAAAACTCATCCAAGTACCCCTGGCATAAAACACTTAATTTTGTATGCAACATTTGTGGTTTTGAGCAAAACACGCCTGTCTTACCCTTTGTAAATTGAAAAGTCTGCCTTAAATAAGGCTATAGCAGTAGAGTGTTGTACCGTTTTAGCCATAGATTGATACAGGAGAAAGTAGTGTGAAATGACGCCTTTTATTGGCTAACTAAATAATTTACAAATGCAAGCTTTCGAGGCAGCTAAGGCCCCTTCATCAGGTAAGGTGTAACAAAGAAACTGAAAAATACTCTAGCTTATATTGGGGCAGCAAAGTGATTTTTTTCTTTCATCTTAACAACCTTTTTGTTCAAATGTTAGCAAAATGAATATACCTGAGATGAATTAACCCTGAAAGAAGAGAACAATGAACTAATAAAATGTAGAGATAAGATAACCATTACTAGAGAAAGTCCTGTAAGGTTTTTTTGAAGTGCATTGTCTGTAAGATAGGCCACTGATGTAGTTAGCTACATCGTTCAGTTATTGAGGTTTTATTATGTTTGTTAAATAGGTTATATTAACAGTGTGAGCTTAACGTACATTGCAGAACTACAATTGAGACAAATGTGGACAGAATGAGTTCAGAATTAAGAATGGGCGAGGAGTTGACACTTGGTATTTAAGGGCTAGTGTCAGTTATTTGCTCTTTATTAAACGCTAACTGGGGCTCCTTTATAACAATCACAATACGTCTGCATAATGACTCATTGTGACTGTCAAGTCAGAGGATTTCTTTCTTTTTAAATTTTGTTTCTTTTTGCTCATTCTGGTGTGTGTCAGACTACAGTAAGTGGGTATGTATGATTCTTGGACAACCTATGGCACTTGGGTCAATCAGTATATACCGTAAGTTAAAGGTGCTTCTTTTGTTGTAACTATAAGTAAGGAAATAAGAAAAAAAAAACAGAAATTTTAGTGACTGGCAAACATAGATATAGTAAAGGCATTAGAAATAAACTTGACCCTTTAGGTTTAAAAATCAAGGTGGTGGTAAAGAATGTGGGGTAATTATTGACTCTGACCCAAACTTTAAATCACACATTGACCAGATTACTAGGACTGCATTTTTTCACTTAAGGAATAAAGCAAAAATTAGACCTAACTCTACACGATGCTGAAAAATTAATTAGTGCTTTTGTTTTAAGTTGACTAGATTACTGTAATGCAATCCTAACAGGACTACCTAAGAAAGATATCAATCGGTTGTAATTAGTGCAGAAAGCAGCAGCCAGAATCTTAACTAGAAAAAGAAAATTTGAGCACATCTCTCCAGCTTTAGCATCATTACATTGCTTACCCATGTCATTCAGAATTGACTTTAAAATACATTACTACTAACGGTTTATAACCAGCCTTAAACTATCTTGCTCCGTCCAATATTTTGGAACGCCTGTCCCCTATACTCCAAGTCGTAACTTTAGCTATTCAATTGGGGGTCTGCTTATAATTACAAGAGTCAAGCTTAAAAGAAGTGGTGAAGCAGCCTTTTGCTGTTATGCACCTAGAATCTGGAATACTTTACTGACAGAAATTTGCCAGGCTAGTACTGCAGATCATTTTTAAAAACTGCTAAAAACACATTATTTTAATATGGCTTTTTCATAGCTACATTTCAGTTGTATTCCTAATAGACTATACTGTATACTGTAGGTATAGAATTATTATATTCTTCAGGGATCTACAATCTGTACGAATCCCCCGGGTATTTTCTGCTGTCTTTTCCATTTTTTCTGTAATGAGCAGATCCTGATCAAAGTACCATACATCCCCCTGAGATGATGGCATGATGGCCGGTGTCTCAGCTGTCCACAAGACCAGCTTCATCAAATCCTAAACTGTGAAGCATCAAAACTAAGTTTTGATTTAGGAACATTTATGTTACGTAGAATGCCCACTGGGGGCTGGATAGTCTTTTGGCTTTGGATCCCCTGCTGATTTTGTTTTTTTTCCAGCCTCACTGGTGTTTTTTCATTTTGTCTGTCCTCCCAGCCATTTGACCTGACCTTGTTTTGTTGTTATTTATTTTTTAATATTATTGCCTAATCTAAAGAATTGTTTTTCTTTTCTTGAAACTTTCTGTTTGTCATCTTGTGAAGCACTTTGAGCTACATTGTTGTATGAAAATGTGCTATATAAATAAATGTTGTTGCTATATCAGTCATTCATTAAAAAAATCATTCTGATCTTCATAAATTCCAGAGTATGACCTTTGAACTAAGAGTCTACAGTTTAGGTTAAAGTAAAATTTTAATATAAAACCTTTCTCCTTAACTAGACAGAATCATGGACTAACAACTTGCAAAAGAATAGGACTACATCTAAAGAGGAGTGACTGGGCTGAAAAACAACAATTAAAGTAGCTGAAAGAGGACAGTAATATATAACACTTTTGTATTATCAATTAGTGATGGTAGTCTGATACACAGACACCAGTATGTTTGATATATTTTTCTACGTTTTGTTATTCTGGCAGGTTATGACAAACATGTTTTGAGATTTTTGGATAAGGAAGACAGAGGTTTTGAGGTAAGGGTATTCTGCTCAGTAATTGTGGCCTCAGAGAGTGGTGACATGTTACATATTGATTAGCACATGCAAGTAGGAATTTCACTGTACTCATGCTCCGTGTACACATGACAATGAAAACCCAATAAATCAAACTAAACAGGTAGCTAATCCAAAACACTGTACAAATTCATAGTCAAAAAGAAAGCAAAAGATCTGTAACCAAACTATCAAAAAGGATCCCTAATCAAAAATAAGGTAACAGAGATGTAGTGTTTATCCAAAAGTTCACATACTTCATAGACAATGGTGCTATATTAAACAGGCAATGTGTGATGACATCAAACTTTTTATCATGGTGATCACATGACTGCAACTGGTTTTATCACCTTGGCCATTGAAAACAGCTATAACGTGGTGACACTAACAACACAAATACACTCCAAAACGACAGTGGAATAACATAATCATCATCACCTAAACATAAACAAATATGAAAACTTTCAGATATTAAAAAATAACGCCCAGAACAGCAAAAAATATAAAAAATAAAAGGAATGTGAGTAAAATCTGGACGCACAGCAAAATGAAGCTTTTCATAAGTATAATTATAAAAGTGGTTCATAAATGGAGAGTAAGGATGACTACATCTATATGCATTTCAGGTTAGACTATGTGAGAAAACAAGGCAAACTGCACTTCACACCCAAATGTTATTTTAAAAAAGACAAATTATTAGCAATGCATGGTGATAACACATATTTTTCTTACTTTCTCAGAATAATTTCAGGTCTACAAACTTCACAGCCAATGTGTGGGCGGTGGAGATAAACATTTAACTTGCCCAATGTTTTGCTGCAGCCTATTCTGACTGCTGTAGTGAAGAGTATTTGCTTTTTAGAACCTTTTAAACTTTCACAGTACCAGTTCTTTACCTGGCAAATGCTTCTTTATTAAACTCAAGAGTACACCATATTCCTACACATCACTTTGTTCACGAATGACTTGCTAAGCCTTTTCCCCCACAAGTTATAATTTGTTAACTTTTACAGTCCTCTTAACGTGTTTATATTCTCTCACTTCTGATTTTTGTATTATTTTTTAAAGCCATAAACTGTCCACATTTTTATTGCCTTTCACTGTACAGGGTGGTCCAGATCTAATTATGCAATTATGAAAAGGCAAGCACATTGCATCCGCTGTTCGACTTACAACCGTCTCCCCGCCATTTTGGAATGCAGGGCAGGTGCTGCCATCTATCAGCAACAAAAAGATTTTTTTATGAATTCTCTATGTAATAAACTTAATAAGTTATAGCATAATGAAAATTGCATAATTAGATCTGGACCACCCTATATAGCTTCTGGAATATACAATTGTAAGTGTTGTAAATGGTCTTTATTTTTCATTTTTGCATTTTCTTTTTTGTGTGTTCATTTTGTCAGTGTTTGAAGTAAGTGCACAAGACAAACTTTAATTATGGTTTTACTGGCACTTACTGCAATAAAAGACAGACATTGTTTTTGCTCCTCAGTTCTTGTTTGTATCTGTCATCAACTAATGGTTTCTGGTCGGTCATGAACTACAAGATACACAGGGTTTAATCTGGGCAGGGGTTCAAAAGCATTGTACATCACACACAACCAGTGCTTCTGGCACTGCCTTCCCTGTGGTGAGCATATCCACCAGGATTTAGAGTTTCTCAAAGTACTGTTTTCTACTCTGAAAAATATCTTCATTTGGGGTCAGCAGTTTTCCATTGTTGCTGAGAATAGCCTGGGCCAGGTCTCATCTACTCTTCCTGAATTGTCAAGTAGTTTGCCAGAGCCTTTTCAAGGCCATCCAATAGTCATTCTCTATAGTGTTACTGTGACAGTGCTGGTCAGCTCCTGGCTCCCTCTTCTATTATGGGAGCATCTTGAACCGGACACCGTCGATAACGTAACTGGATGAGCATGGCAGATGAGGATAAGCCAAACTTGGAGCAAGAGGATGGTGTAAAAGTGAATCAGAGCTTTTATTAAAAACCAAGTCCAAAACAAGTGCTCAAAAACTGTAATGCTTCATCAAAAATAAATAATCCAATAAAAACAAAGGTTAGGTGAAGGTTAAAATCAGGAAAAATAAATCCATTAAAAATGGAGTTAAAATCAACTGGCAGGAAACTTTACTAAAAAAACATAGTGCCTTCTTCCTCACTGGTGGCTCCTCTGCTTATCCCATACAGGCCTTGCAGCAGAGGAATTGCCCTGACAGTAGACACAGCTGACCTTCCTCACATCTGTGTCCCTGCCGTCCCATGGCTACTGAAAGGCTCCCTCTCCAGATCTCGGCTTGGGTCTCCAACGGCCAGGACGCTCACACTGGGGCTTACCTTCCAAGCCTATTCAACCCCCACTGCCTTCCTGGTCTTCAGTGGTGAGCTGTCTAAACTCACCGTCACTTCCACTCCTCAATGCAGCTCAGCCGGAGTGACCCATTCCAACCGCCCCCCTGAGTGTCGACCACACACACCTGTTAGGGACTCACTTTCCAGCTGCTTGTTCTCTTCAGATCACTCACTCGCGCGCCGGCTACTTCCACCTCCTGCCTTCTTTTTATCTTTCTCATTTTAACCTCCATCTTTACATTTTTTTCCTTTCTCGATTTCTGATTCTCCTCCTTGCACTCGTGCTTCCCCTTTTAAAATGGGGACATGGCACAGCTGTGTCAACTAGCAGCTCCCAGCACCAATTAGGGTCATGGACGATTTTACACCTGTGCACTTTGTGTACAGCTGTCCACTCCCACACTCTACTCTTACCACGCTACCATGCTGTCTCCTACCAAGATGCGAGTGAAGCGATTATTTATTTAAAAAAATGCCAATCAGCCACAGCCTTCCCTTTACCACAATCACCCAGATCCACCCACAGACAGTATTTCAGTATTTCACTTTAGCTGTTTCTACATCCTCCACCTTTTTTGGCTAGTGCCTTCCTCTCAGGCATATATATATATATATATATATATATATATATATATATATATATATATATATAT
>JANRMT010062837.1:721933-786418 GCA_026402145.1 Polypterus bichir lapradei
TATATATATATATATATATATATATATATATATATATATATATATATCTCCTCTTGCTAGTATTGCATGGAAAGTCTCTTTCTTTAAATTGACAGCTTCCCTTATTTCTAGTGTCATAGAGTTATCACAATGGCAGGCACCTGAACCCATTTCCTTGTAATTCCTTCCACTACTGAGGTCATGAACAGCCCACTATAGCCCTGTGTCTCCTGAATGTAAGAACATATCTTGTAAAAGGAACAGATGAACTATCAAAACTACAAGTGTGTATTAACACTAGAATTACCAGAGCCAACAAAAAAACTCATAGATCCGTCCCACCTTAAATCGTTTCTCACCTCTCTGTCAGCGTCTTTTGTCCTTTAAATGTGTTGATAAGCAGCAAGCAGTCTGTTATCACATCCCACCCCGGCGCACAGTTTTCTCAGCTCAAGTCTGTTAACCTGCGTGTCAGTTGCTTGGAGTTGTATAGAGTGAGAATTCAAGCAAAATCACACCTTTTATAAATACTATATCGTTATTTGTAACACATGCATTTCATGTGTGTTCCGTGTCTACAACGATCTATGTCAGGGGTGGCCACACTTTTTCGGCTTGTGAGCTACTTTTAAAATAACCAGTGGCCTCATGTATAAACGGTGTGTATGCACAGAAATGTTGTGTAAGAACGTTTCCATGTTCAAATCGCGATGTATAAAACCTAAACTTGGCGTAAAGTCACGCACATTTCCATAGTACCTCATACCCTGTCGTACGCAAGTTCTGCGCTCGGTTTTGCAGACTGGCGGCACCCAGCATCAAAGCAGTGCTACTGTTCCTGTGTGGTTATCCTTTCTTTTTTAGATCAACATCCCTGACGCAGCTTTTTAAATACACTGAAATTAACCGCATATTGTTTATTAGTTTAATGCATCTCATTGTAATTAACCAATAACAATATAATGGTCCACGGAATGGTCAAACTATTCTAAATACGATAGCTGCTTTAGCGTTGTTACTCTCACTGCACCTTCTTCTTCTTTCAGCTGCTCCCGTTAGGGGTTGCCACAGCGGATAATCTTTTTCCATATTACTCTCACTGCACCACTCAGAGTATTTACTGTATATCACTGTATCTGAGTGGGGAATCAAAGATGTATAGAAGCTGAGAAAGAGAATTATCGGTATACAGCATCAAGCACATGCTGCCTCAGCCATGCTGTCTATTGAACTGCTTTCACACGGCAAACGTTTTAAAGCCTTTCCTGTATGGACCTCGCGGTTCAGAATGAGTTTCATTCCAAGAACTATAAACGCACTCAATTAAGTGCTCCTTGTAGAACTGTCTGTACTTATAATTAGAATTACCTCACTGTTAACTTGCACTACAGTTACAATATTGCACAACCTAAAGGCACTTCATAAAGCGCATATTTACATATGATGACAATATCATTTTTAAGATGAAATGCAGCAAATATGTTTATTATATTATACAGATAAAACTTTAACTTCATTTAAATAATCTATATTGTCAATAATTAAACATGCCAGGACATGGTGGCGCAGCGCTAGCTATTAGCTTGCGCTCCGTTCACGGATTGTTCCTGCCTCGCGCTGTATTCTTACTAGGACTGGCGTGACATTAGAAGGATAGATGGATAGAATAATTAAACACGTACTACGAAGATATTTCAATGTTCCTTAAAAGTTTTGAAGAATCGGTGTTCTAAGCTTACAGATGGCTTAACGTCTATTACAGAGCTGATTGTGTGGCGATTGGGTATTTGGAGAAAGAAAAGTAAGGACAGGAATTGAAGGTTAGTAAGTTTAAAAGAGACAGTAATACTGTACTAAAGCATTTCATCGAAGGTTGCGCATGGGACATCTGAGACATGAACAATCACTGTGCCACCGTGTTCCCATGTTTAATAACATGATTTAACTCCTATCATCATGAAAATGATATCACATATACATCTCAGTATTTTAATTATTCAGAGAGCTGTAATATCACGAATGTAATGGATTCTGTGTCCTGTCGGAGGAAAAGAAAGCCAGTTTAAGAAGCATATAGTGATTCACACACATAGAGTACATAGAAGATCAAATACAAAACAAAGCATTTAACTTGCTACTTTAGTTACGATGGTATTTGAGAAACTAATAAATTAAACAATTTTAAGATGAAGTTTATGATGTTTTACTTTAATGACAAACTAAACTACGTGATTAAAGTGGAAATTTCAAGATTAAAGTTGACATTTTGTGCTTTTTTCCCCACCATGTGCCTATTTTTTTTCTTCACTGTATCCTAATAAGCTTTCATATGACACAGCCGGTGGGCTACGACTCGCCTTTTCACGGCGACTTTGACATGTGACAACATCTTTTTTATTTCGGGCACTGTGCGACTTTGTGAACTTTAGCTTTCGAGTTTTTCTGACACAATATGTCACTCGATCGACTTCCTTTTGTTGTTTATACCACTGTTTAAACCAACAAATACAGTAGTACGTTTTTCCTTGCCTCCACTTGGTATTTGCTGAAATTCTTATATTTTCCCATGCTTTTCCCATTGTCTTTTCCATGAGGCTGATCTTAATGGCTATTTATATTGATTTGCATAATCAAAGAGGCGTAATTCTGGGAGGAGTTAAAGCGGGTCAGCAGGCGCATGCACAAGTGTTACTTTTCATGCTGACCGGGATTTATGTAGCAGAAGAATGTGGAAGCTGGCGAACGCACAGATTCCTGCATCAGGAATTCTTTGTGCGTAAGCACATTTCGGCTTTTGTGCTTACGTCATGTTATATTGCGAATTCTATGCACGGCATTATGCATGAGGGCCCAGGTCAAAATGATCTACCTACATTAAAAATGCTAGGCTCTGGTAATTCTAGTGTTAATCATTTCCAGCACATATGCACTAAATATTTGGATCTTACAGATGCAGATCAACTGACACTTAGCCCCTGTCTTTCTCTGAGTGTGCAAAACACAAGGAATTAGATCAGATGGCATTATAAGAAATCCTGCCATAAACCTTTACCCCAAGGTCCTTTTGGCAAAAGTACACTTTCGAGCATCTTTGTGTTGGAACATTGCATTCGTTATTGATAATCCATGACTACTGCAAAAATTAATGTTCAATTCACCACTCTGATTTAGATCAGTAATTCCATTTGTCCCAATCACATCCCTCTAGGCATCTCTGTCACTCTCCAAGTAAGTTTTGAAGTCTCTCAGAAGAGCTAGTCTCAGTAAAAGGTAAGCTTACCAGTACCAATTCCAGTATTGCTAAAATGACCAAATACTCTGAATGGTGGTTTGTTCCATACATAAGGGGATCCAAAAATTCATGGAACTGGTCAATAGTGTAGTTATCAAATATGCTGCTAGGTATTGTATGCCTACAGTGTACCAAGTGGCACCTATGATAATGTAATTGGGTGTGTATTTCTGGGGTTTATTCTACAATCACACAGGTGACTTTAGTGTGTTTTTTTTTTTTTTTTGCTTTTTTTGTTTTTTTCTCCAAGTCACAATGATAGATTTTCAAGAGACAATGATGATTTCATTTTTCAACAGTGACAGATTTGTTAATGAAGAGTTTGTTTCACGTGGATAGACATCAGTGACATTATATGTGCAAAAAAGCATCAGGAGAAAAATGTCCAGAAAAGTGGCACATGTAAAATTGCATTTTGAACCATGACAACATACTTGCACACATCGCGTTGTCAAAAAATTTTTGACCCAAAATTCCTTGATGGTAGTTGTTGCTTTGCAGTCCTCATATTTCGCCAGATCTCGTGATATTTCTTCTTCCTGAAATTAAAGTTAAGACTGAAATGAAGATTTGCTACCATGGAAGAAAAACACCAAAAGATTAGGAATGTTTCCAGGAATGAGAGAAGTGCTGGGATAAGAGTATTCTATCTCAAGGACAGTATCTTGAAGGTGACTAAAAGGGAACTACTATAAGTTTTATAATAGAGGTTTTTTTTTGATAGATCTCAGAATTGTTGGGTTGCCAATGCATATATGCAGACACACTCAAAATTTCAAGTCAAACCCATATTGAGGTGGCCCTCTCATCCTTCAAAACAAACACCAACTATATGGCACCTCAGCCAGGTTCAATAGAGTATCTCCCCCGGGATCCTGTCCCATATGGCATTTCAAGAGTAGGACAGAGACCACTCTTTTTCCAAGTCTGGTTACAAAGCCTATGTTGTGAATATACTAACTATATTTAGTAGGAGGAGTATGTTTCAAATTCCTGCATGGCCTCTGTGTCCTCCACCACCTGTGAAGTTACGATTGATATGCCATGAGATAGCTTCCATTTTCAAGATCTAGTATTCCTGGATTAATACCATTTCTGCCTATTCCCTGTGTGCAGAAACCATGTTTTTTCATAATGAGCTCAACTGGGCTACCATAGGCTTCTGGGCACAAGATGGATGATGGAAAACACCATTTCAGGATTGAATTTGAGTATGCCTGCTCCATGTGATGTTATCTAAGAATTAATTGTAATTATCATGTCTGTAATTTAGGATGCTTCTTTGTTCTCCCCAAAGCAGTTTGCTAAATACAAAACAGTTAGGAACTTTGGTTTTTAATCCAAATCATATCATGCCAGTGCAGTTTGTCATGACGGTCTGTCATTTCTTACTGATCGGTGTGCCACCTGTGATTTTGCCCAATTCTGCATAATGGATAAACACACATACACACGTGCATGCACGCATACACACACACAAATCCTCTTATTTTATATAGTGTTCTTCCACAGTCCAATGTTGCTTTGTAATTACAGACATATCATTCATTTGCTTAAAAAAGCAGATATCAAACATTGGCAAGTTAAATTACTAACTCACAGTTATAAAGAGAGTCAAGGCTTCAAAGTGGAGCCTTAAGGTTTAAGGTCCACTGCCTCAGCTTCTGGACCAGGCTGCCAGCACTCATTTTTCGAATGACTGAGCAATTACAGTATTTTGTGAAAACCAAGTTCTTAAACATTTAATGGCAGTTTCTGCTTCGTGAAAGTGGAAAGGGAACACACAGTGAAATATTTAATAGTTAGATAAATTACAATGCCCATATTCAAGACCTAATTTTTCACAGTTATTATTTTTGCTAGAGCTATGATAGATAAAGTCTCAACAATAACTGTATAAGAAAAAAATATAAAAATACATTTTGATGAAAAAGTAGTCTGTGGAATATTTTGTTAATTTATCTATCAGGGCTGTTTTATTTATTATTTGTTTCTTTTTATTTATTTTGAAGATGCACTATAGTGTTATCGCTTTTTGTGATTACTTGTTTAAACAATACATTTTTAGTAGTCATCTAGTAAATGTCTGGTATATTTGATAATTACAATATACAGTAAAGAGAGAGTATTTAAAATTCTAGGAAACTTGACTAAGACATTTAGATATCAAGGCAAAAAGTTTTCATTCTTCCCAAAAACATATATTTTGACCCTTTTTCCTGCCATTACACATGTTTTTATATTGTCATCTTAAACTCGCACAAGTTCCACATTCACATATGGCGGATGACCATCAGAAATATAAGCTTCATACAACCTCTTGCTGCACAGGTCAGGTACACTACCTTATGTCCTGGAGTGGCTAAGAAAACAGGAGAAGGGGTCTTTCTATAGATATATATACCCCATTTGTTTTCTTAGCTGTAGACATTTGGGATGAAGTAGAGGAGGCTTTTACACCATGTGGTGTAATGTTATTCATTTCTTTGTTTTTTTCAGCATTCTACATGCTTTTTCAGGTTTTTAAGGTCAGATAAACTTAATGACCTGTAATCATATGCATTAGTGTGTGATATGACCATAACCTTGTCAATAATGCATTTGTTTGTAGGTGCTTTTATCAGGCCAGAAATAGTTATGTTTATACTTGTATTTTCTGGTTTGTTGTTATACAGGTTAATTTTGAATTATAATTATTGTTTTTATGTTATTTCTGTTAGGTTTCTTCATTATTCTGTATTGTTGTACCATAGCTCGGAATGTTCTGTGATTGTGTTTTGTGAGTAGAAGCATAGAAGGTGGGCCTTGCTGATGTCACTTCTGCCATTATGTTAGGGTCAGAAAGTGAGTCCCAGTATAGGATCATTAAGTTTACTGAGTTTAATGTGAGTACAGTAATCCCTCCTCCATCGCGGGGGTAGCGTTCCAGACCCCCCCGCGATAGGTGAAAATCCGCGAAGTAGAAACCATATGTTTGTATGGTTATTTTTATATATTTTAAGCCCTTATAAACTCTCCCACACTGTTAACATTATTAGAGCCCTCTAGACATGAAATAACACCCTTTAGTCAAAAGTTTAAACTGTGCTCCATGACAAGACTGAGATGACAGTTCTTTCTCACAATTAAAAGAATGCAAATATATCTTTTCTTCAAATGAGTCTCTGCATCAGGAGCAGAGAATTTAAGAGAGAGAGCGCGTGCTCGCAAAGAAAAGCAAACAATCAAAAAATCAATACGTGTGCTTTTAAGTAAAGCGGCATTTTTCAGAGGAGCGTCAGTATCTTCTAAGCAAGCAGCCTCTGTTGAAACAGCCCCTCTGCTCAAATCTCCTCCGTCAGGCGCAGAGAACGTCAGAGAGAGAGCGCGAGATTAAAGCAAACAATCAAAAAATCAATACGTGTACTTTTAAATATGCCGAGCACCGCAATAAAGCGGCATTTTTTAGAGGAGCGTCAGTATCTTTTAAGCAATCAGCTTCTGTGCAAACAGCACCTCTGCTCAAACTCCCTCTGTCAGGCGCAGAGAATGTCAGAGAGGGTGAGATAGAGGCAGAGACAAGCAAACAAAAACCGCGCGGGATGCATATCTTATAGCATTGAGGAGTTTTAGTTAATATGTAATACATGCTCTGATTGGGTAGCTTCTAAGCCATCTGCCAATAGCGTCCCTTGTGTGAAATCAACTGGGCAAACAAACTGAGGAAGCATGTACCATAAATTAAAAGACCCATTGTCCGCAGAAATCCGCGAACCAGCGAAAAATCCGTGATATATATTTAGATATGCTTACATTTAAAATCCGCGATAGAGTGAAGCCGCGAAAGTCGAAGCGCGATATAGCAAGGGATTACTGTATTGCCTTGTTTTGTATTTTCTGGTTTATTTGATTAATGTGTCTGTTCTGGGATGATTGATTTTGGATTGTGTATTTAGACTTGGATTGTCTTTCAGGCAATTTTTTTTTTTGACCTCATGTTCTATTTTTGCTATTTTCTCATTTTTTTAACAATAAATTGTCAGTTTATGATGATACTTTGTTTGGGCCATAACTACATACCTGAGGCTTGTGTGTTCATTTTTCTTTGTAAGATTTTTGATATTCTATGGGACTTGCATTTTATTCTGAACTTTTAAAGCCATCTTCTCATGTTGGTGCCTGCTTAGGCCAAAGCCCGTCACTAGTAGTTGGGGGTTGGTTGCCTGGGGTGTAGCCTTATCTAGGTAGGGTACTGAAGATCCAGGCCTGATTTGTGGATATTATTGGAGTTCTCACACTTCTCTCACCATCTTTGTGACTCCATTATACAACGTAAATAAGGCTAACAATATCTACTGTGTTCCACTTGTGACTAACTGGAATGTTTTTCCCTCTAGATGTGTTAGCTTTTTCATTGCCTACTCAGGATCCTGACAACATCATTTTCAAATAACTGTCTTCTGAATGTTTTAAAGGATTCAGTATATGGTTCTTTCAATAACAAAGAGTATTCTTTTCATATTAGATGCAGTTTATTTTTTTATGGACTGCCTTTCCTCTTGATTTCTGTTTTACAGCTGTTTACATGCACTACAGTCTTCCTCTGGCCGCAACAGTGCCAAATCAGCCAAGAATTATGTAATGTCAATGATATAGCAAAATTATTACTCTGCATTGTTTTCTGCTTTACAATGTATATGTTCGGTTCACCTTTCTACAACTGTCAAACAGTGGACATTTTTAAGATAATCAAAGAATGAGGCTAATTAAAAAGTACAGAGGAATATAGTAAAGCAAAATCAAATTTGCTGAGGAAGTATAGGTTAAATACGCAACAAAGAAAAGAAAAATGAAACAGGAAAATTTCAAGATTAAGTAAAGAAGCAAGTTCATGTGAGCCCCGGATTGTAATTCTGAGTAAATTGTCTATCCTGGACTCAAGGTAGAGTCAAACAGAAAATGTAATCATGTCATTCATTCTTATCACACATATAAATCAGAAGTGAGCTCTTCAATGTATTGAAATACACTGATCAGCCACAACATTAAAAGCACTGACAGATGAAGTGAAAAACATTGATTATCTTGTTAAAACAGCACTTGTTGTTCTGCTGGGAAACCTTGGATTTTGGCATTCAAGTGGATGTTACTTTTATGCGTACCACCTAACTAAGGATTGTAGCAGACCGCATATACCTCTTCCTGGAAATGGTAATCCATGATGGCAGTTGCCTCTTTCAGCAGGATAATGTGCCCTATCACACTGCAGAAATTGTTCAGGAATGGCTTGATTAACATGGCAAAGAATTCAAGGTGTTGACTTGGCCTTCAAATTCCCCAGATGTCAACCCGCTCGAGCATTTGTGGGATGTGTTGTAAAAACAAGTCTGATCCATGGAGGCCCCACCTCACAACTTTCTGGATCTGCTGCTAACGTTTTGGTGCCAGCCTTGTGAAGTCCATGTTATGACTGGTCAGAGCTGTTTTGATGGCATTAGGTGGAGCTACATAATATTAGGCAGTTGGTTTTAATGTTGCAGCTAATTGGTATAAATGTTGGATGGCAGATGAAATATGTGATTCATATGTTAATGTAATAACTGTAATTGCATTTAGCTAACAAATTACCTTAATAAAAGTGAAACAGGAGGAGTCTGATCCCATTTAAATGATAGACCATATCGAGCAATATATGATTTTACACTGGATCCCAACCAAAAGATTCCGCTGTTAATATTTGCTGTAAAATCAGAATGGTGGCGCAGTCAATCTCAAGAAACAGACAATTTATATTATTTTGCTCAGTTACATTTTTTTAATGAAAAAAATCTGCTGAGACATAGAGTATCTTAAAATAACAATAAAAATACAATATTAAAAAATTGTCTCCTAAGTATTTCATCATTTAAAATTGGAGTCCGATACACAGACAACACAGATGGTTAGTTTGGCAAAGTATCAATCAAAATATCATATTATGAATTCAAGCACATATGGAAAGTATAATATGAGGAGGTAGTTTGTATTAAATGATACTATTAGGAGATGTTCTTTTTGCAGCTAGATCAGTAAAATAATGTTGGTATAAAACACTAAGACAAGAATAAGTTACAAACATTGTTAAGAAAAAAAAGCCACAAAATACTGCATAACACAGTAAGCGGTCATATTAATCAAAATGGTGGTAATTCCTTTAACCTTTATTTTCATGAATTATTAAACAAAATAACCTTAGCATTACAGATGGAGCCAAGCATTGCAGGTGACATGATGCAGAGTTATTAGCTATCTTTCAACATTCCTTTTACTTAAACAAAATGTAATCTCCTTGTCTTTAAGACACAGATTACATATTTTGTACAAACATCACTAAAATTTTACAAAACACAAAATTAGTCTATTAATTTTTGATCAGGTGTGGACTGCTGTCTGCTGTAGTTCACACTTGACTGCAATTGCATATTATTTTCAAAGTAGAACATTTAATCTAGCAGTTGTTATAGAAGTTACTGTATGTTGCTATCCATATGTGAATTATTTTCTTTTGCTTCTCCAGATAACTACACAATAATCACAGAAAAAATATCACTTATGATCACTTGCATTGTTTCAGTATACAGGTATATAATAAAAAAAGATCATAGAGCAAATAGTAGGCCTTCCAGTTATTTCAGTTGGGTATAAATTTGTATAAACTCAATTGAAATGTGTCTGATACAGCTTCAAATGACAGGCCATTTTAGCTGTCCAAGCATGATGAATGCCAAGGAGTCTTTGAAAATATTGTAGATCATAGACTTTGCTGGCTCTGATGAGGAGGGTTCTGATATTGACTTTGAATCTGAGAGAGACATGTTCTCTAATTCCAAGCCTGAATTTGAGTGTGTACCACAGTAGGAGCCTGGGAGTGAGCTGGAGTCTTATGCTGTCACATCCTGAGCTCCCCCACCTCAGAAGTCTCAAGCCAGCACTTTTGAGCCAGCATTGGTTTCCATGGGAAGAAAGGAGAAAGAGCTTGATGACACAGAGTGTATGGCATAAGTCTCAAGCACAGAACATGGTGCTGGAAGGTGGCCCGCTCACAATGTTTATACTGCTGTGCCAGGTCTAATGATTTATACAAAAACAAGAATGACCAGTTACCTTGTCAGTTTCCTCTGTTTGTTCAACATGAAAATGCTAAGGCACATCCAATAATGCATTGGACTACCAGTTTTAAGTGTTTGACAACCAAACTACAAACTCGCAAAGCTAGGCAGACTAGCAGATATTTGGGATCTTTGCAATATTTTCCTAATTAAGAGCAATTTGATAAAAACAAAAGACCCAGTTTTTTAAGTATGATCTTAACTTTCGTGTCACTTTCAAAGACAGCTGTTTAAAGTGCACCAGACTGCCATAACCATGCACACCCTCTAGTAAGCAAGATAGCATAATTTTACAGAAAATCTATAAAGTAAGCAAGAGAATCAATATTGTAGGCTGAATATTATCTGGGGCAGTGAAGGCAAGAAGGCCAAAAGTTGCATTGCTTACCACAATATACTGTAAATAAGGCAATAATTAACTGTTACTTTGTTACAGTTAAAAAAAAAAAGGACAAGACAAGGTGAGATATTCTACTACTGCTTTAATACAAGCTACAAGTGAAAGTAATTATAATTACAAGCAGCATTATGACAAAAATAAATGGAAAATAACATTTTAGATACTAAAAGAAATTTTCCCACAGATTAAATATGAAGGATTTTTTGCACAGTAGCAATGACTGCAGAAACGGAACAGTATCACCACCATGTCAGAGAATGTACAGTGCTGTATGCAGAGAACATCTAGAAACCACATATAAAAGTGTCCCTTTCTTTTTAGGGTTGAAACATTGAGAAAGCACAGTAACATTGGACTGTTACTGTATCAGTCAGACTGCAAGATCTAACAAATGCTGATACAACGTGTGTCATTTCATGAAAGGTACAATGTGGAAACAAAAATGTACACTGACGCAGCAGGTAACCTTTTTTCAACTGACAGGGCTCAAATGACCAAAAATATTTAGCAGCTTGTTGATCACATATGATGGTTTGAATGTTCCAACAATACTCCTGTCAAATGTTCAGCCTTAGGAAATGGGCATTATTGAAATCAGAGGGCTGTATTCCATATCAAGCAGATCTTGCCTTATGCAGTCATGGAAAGGGCACAAGAGGAATCTCATAAAACCGATGTGAAGATGCTTTTTCAGGCCTAAACCTCATTTTTAACAGCATGTGGACCCACTTGTTCCAACTGTGACAAATTTTAAGCTGTACACATAGACCTCTGGATGTGGTCAACTGAACATCTATGACACTGTTAGGGCATATTGCACCTCACAATGGCCCTTAAGGTCAAACCTGATGATATTTTTGACAGAGAAACTAGTTGGTGGGGCTACATTAGGCCTAAAAACTAAATTTAAGAATATCATTTTAATGCAATAATATGCCATCATCCTCCAAAAAAAACATTTATTTCCTAAAATATTCTCTTAATACTAATGTACAACAAAACTTTACAGATAAACATTGCTGTAAAATGTTGTAGGTAACCCTCCACCCTTTATGCAAAGCTGGGCTACCAGAAAGTGTATCTGCACATCAGGTTTGCAAAGCTGGCAGCCCAGTTTTTATTTACATTTTTAGCACCCCAGCTCTGTGTCTGAAGCCCAAAAGACCAATGCAAAGTGGAATAAAATAGCAGCTTTTATTGCTATTTGCTATGTGCACATAGTATATGGTGAGAAAAGCATGGATATGGAAAGCTATGGGTCAAGGAAATTTTTTTAAAGAAAACATACCATGGAACTGACAATGACAAAGACTCCATGCAACTACCAGGAGAACTGCTCAGAGACTGTGGTGCTGTGACTTGAAGCACCATGTACCAGCAAATGAAGTAGTGTCAACATGGACATTTTTTTATACTCATTTTCCCTTGCAAACCACTTGGTTAAAAAAGCAAGCATTTTTGGTAAAGTGAACAAAGTGAGATGAGAGCTGCCTCCATCAACAAAAGATAACACACAAGAACTTTCTCAAAGGCAGTGATGATGACTGGGAATGCCACACTTACTATTTAAGTACACACCAAGAAAGATTATCTGCCTTCTCAGCACTATGCATTCCACTGCCAGCATCGGTACAGACAAAAAAAGAAAGCAGAGATTCGCAATAACTACATGATGGTCAGGTTGGCTGCAGCATCAAACTAGAAAGCTGCTTTTGTGATAGCCTTGCTTTTGGTCACTTTTGTTGACATTTTACAAAATCTTCGTATATAATACGATACCGTGGCTGTTCGTTTGTCCAGGATTTTAAATCACCTGTAGCTCGCAAACCATTTCACCTATTGACCTGACATTTGGTACACATATACTACGTGACGTCTACTATCCACTTTTGTGGCGATGACGTCTATTTCTCTTTTTATTTTTATTTAATTTATTGTAGAATCAACTCTCAATAGCAGGGCGGCCGAGCATCGCATGCGTACGTGCATTGTTCTCATTCCTACCACCTTTGCGGTCACTTCCCCTATCTCTTCATATCTTTAATCATTCTTGAGGCAGAATGAAGACTTAAGTGCCAGCTTAAGTGAAAAATTAAGAAAAACATACTAAGTAATTGCAACACAAAAACTAACTTAATCAGTTTTAACACGAAAAGATGACAACGAGAAAAGAGAAGCAGCGGGCCCCTAGGGTGGAGAAAAGAAGAGCTGCTAAGGAAGCAGCAAGCACATCAACCTCTGAGTAAACAGATGCTAAACGTACAGAGAAAGAGGATGAAAACTATGAATGCTCAAGTCAAGAGTATTCACTGCACGTTATCGTGCAGTACGTCATTACTGGTAAATTTATAATGAAACAAAGACAAACTGTGTAAAGTGCCATTTTGTGTGTGGGAGCTTCCAAGCGAAGCAGCAAAGAATTTGTATTGACAGTTGACAATCACCTGTAATCACCTGGCCAGCTGGTTGCCATTTACAGATGTTTACATTAAAATAAATCCTTGAGTAATGTGAGTATATTTAATAATTAAAAAAGCATTACATATGAACTAATGCATTTATTTCATGTGGCCAGCTGAAATTTGTAACATTGCTTTTGATAAATAAATATTTTAAAATGTCATTAATTCCAAGCATTAGCACAACTTTCAAAACATTATTTTTAATTGAAAAGGTATTCTAACAATATAATACAAACTGTACTCAAAAAAGAGGAGCTGGTGAATACGTTTATTTTTATGTGCAATCAAACTTTAGATCACTTATTGTTAGGCAATCTACTATTTTTTGGGAGTAGGCCATAATGGGTTTTCATTATCAGAATGATTATTGCAAAATGCATCTGAAATATAATCTCCATTAATTTTGGTAACTATCAATGATTCATAATTTAGGCATATAGATGAATAGAAAAATAATCTTTACTCTCTGCAGATGGTAGCAGCAGTTTGGAGAGAGAATTGGATTTGGGAGACAGCTGTGGTTATATAAAACTACCCAAGTCAAAACTGGAAATGTGAGAATCAAGTAAACATGGCCAAGACCTTGAAATAATAATCATAGTTAAGATTCGAAATGAGAGGGTCAGTGTCTGGAGTCTACACACAAACTGAGCCAAAACATAAGTCAAACATTGTGGATAAACCAAAAATAAATTTTACATTCAATGAAAATAACACTGGGCTTTTTAAGTTGCATCCATAAATTTGGACAAGCAGGAATTGTATGATGTTGACCTTCAAAACTTTACTCTGGTAATGTCATACAGCACACACTTCTGGTTGTGTAAAAGTGCACTGAAATAAAGAAATAATCATGATCATTCAATTTCTTGATCTGTAAAACACCCAAAATATACTCCTCAATTAATAATTGGCATAACCTTCATAGGATCAACTGATAGGTTTTATTCCACAAGTTATTTCATAATTCAAGGATAATACATCATCCCCAAGACACTCACAATTCTGACTTAACAAAAAGATGACTATCTCGTCATTTTTAAGAGAATTTGAGGGATTTCCAAAATGTTCAACAGGGCAGTGTTAATAAAATTTTTGGCAGCAACTGAATCAACTAATGTCAACATGTTTTCTCCCTTTATACTCACTTGAACAGTCATAGAATTTTTTGTGTGGATCTGCATATTAAATCTCTCTTTAACCACAATCAAACTGTACAGCTGTGACAAATCATAACCATAGAAAAAGAATCCCTCTCTGTATTGAACTAACTGTCTAAAATGTATTCCCACCTATGTAACTGCAAATAAAGAATGAAATGGTAATAAAATGCATACTGTTTACCTGTCTTCAATTTGACAGTGATTGCCATCTTCTGCACCTTAATTCCAATGCCATTTAAAAGGCTCCAGTAGGAAACTTAAATGTAATTTTAAAAGTCAAGATACTGAACCTGTTACTCTATTTAATACTGGTCCATTTGATTCCCTTTGTTCTAAAAACGAATAGTCTAACATAGACTAACTTGCAATGTGATTTTCTGATTTAATATAAATATCCCAAACATATAACAATTAATTTATAACAGTCACAAAGCACAGTCCTAAACAAAGGGTCCTGTTTGGAATAATGTAAAAAAATTACCAAAAAACCAGTGTTTTATTTTTAAGGACCATACAATAATTACATGATAATAGTAATACTAAGTCACTAACCTAGTAAATATGATGATCGAGTGCAAGATTACCCAAGTCTGCTAAATTTATCTTAACTATTTCTCCTGCAGAAATTCCTCATTAACTGTATTTTAATCCAAATAATGGGGAACTTCTTCTAAAGGCAGTGATTCTAAAATTTTGTGTATACACAAGCTGAACATCTTATTCTTGCATGCAGTTTTTTGGATACATTTTCATAATTTCTTTCAGAGCTGGTCGGTAGAATAAAGTTTTGTTAGGGATTGTATTTTGTCAAAGTGAAGAGAATGTCCTAAAATGAACACTATACATCCTATGAGTGGGCTATACATGTTCACAAGGATATCACATTTAGTTCCAAAGAGTATAAATCATAAGAATACCCTTTTATTTTTTGACTGTGATTCTATTCTATTCATGTCCCTAAGAACAACACTTGGCATTAAAAAGGGGTTTATAACAAATTTAAAGGATGGTTTAAGTACCATACTAATCAATGCTTATTTTTACAATACATTATGCATAGTTGATGACACTTGTTACAAAGGCTACTAATTGTGTTGTAGGATGCATAGCCTCTCTCGTATACTAACTTTGTATGCAAAATTTAGATTAACAGAATAATTTCCCTATTTACCACTAGAAAATCAAATGTGAATGAATGAAAATGCTGTCCTTCCTCTCTGGAAAATAAGGACCCCTTGTAATGCATTCAGTATCATTCTACCAATTTTCAGGAGTCTCACTTTCTATTGCACTGTAACAGGGAGTAGCAACTAGCATTTTGCACTGTTATTGAAACTGAATTCTGCACCTGTATGTAAACTAAACCTCCAAATGCTCACTGATGCCTCAACCTACACCTGCCTGTTTATGCTTAAGATCTTACTCATTTACACCCTAGACTTGCGAACTAGATTTTCATTGTTTCTTCTTTCTGTAATCGTACTCATTTCATCATATCTGTGTTGACAAGGAAGATGATACAGAATACAGGAGTCAGCTGGAGAAGTTTGTTTCTTGGTGCAGAAGGAGCTGTCTGAAACTTAAATTTAGAAAAAACAAAGAAATGGTTATTGGCTTTTGCAACTTCAAAGAGCCTCTATCCTGGTCACTATTCATGGGGTGGATGTCAAGGTGGTGCACTGCTACAAGTACTTGGGGAACCACATGAATGACAACCTGGACTGAACTTGCAACGCAGAAATGCTATATAAGAAAGGGTAGAGTAGCTATATGTTACATCCTTTACATGTTTACTGCTCTGGGTAGCTAGTGTGATTTTCAACACTATCAACACTGGTAATATCATTTCAGGAGAGGCCCACAGCATAGACATGTTAAATAAGAAGGCAGATTCAGTCATGGGATGTAATGTTGACCAGTGAAAGGTAGTAGGAATGAATGAATTAAAACAAAACTGACAGCCATTATGAACAATGCTGTACATCTTCTCCCTGCCACACAAGCATTAAGTACTTTCAACAAATTATTCAGCAGAGGTGTGTCAAGAAACTCCACTGGAGCACCTTTACACCAATGGCAATATACTTGCATAATGCCTCACTGTGATTGTGACTGCTCTTTGCTCTTAGTTATTTTTCCTTTTAGTCATTCTGCTGTGTATCTGTGTATTACTTGCCCCTGGGGACAAATAAAGTGCTATCTATCCATTTATTTTTACTGTGGAAGATGGTTTTATTTTACTTATGCATTAAATTTTTTTATTCCAACTAGTTTCAGTATGTGAAGATTTTGCAGTACTTAGAAAACCTTTCCTGCTGCAAACATATTTCCCTCTGGGATAATAAAATCTATCTAACCTAACCTAACCTTTGCTAACACAGGGAGAATGTGCAAAGTCCATACTGAGAATTTCTTGGACTAGGAATTGAACCAAGGACTGTAGGGCCGTAAAGAAACAATCCTAACCACAATGTCACTATTGAAATATATGTTATCAGTTCCTCATACTACTCTAATACACAGTTTAATTATGTTTATTTTGGTATAGCACTATTCACTGAGTATAGATGCAGACGCTGTAACAAGTTCATAAGTTAATGCAATTTAAATTTTACAAATTACTAATTACATACTAGGTATATATAAAAAAAGATTTGTTGAAAAAGACATCAAAACAAAGCAGCTCAAAAATTATCAACATAAATAGAACCCAATGATATTTGCCCATTAATTAAATGCTAAACTATGGCTAATTGACAACAGAAAAAGTAAAAATAAAAAAATTCAGTCTGCAGACTCCCAGAAGAAAAATAAACCTCTGAGGGTCTACGGTCAGCTATAACAGGCAAAGTCAAAAGACCCAGGCCAGCTGGCCACCCACCCCCTCCTGGGCATTTTACAGTGCGTTCTGGGCTGTGCAGTCTAGTTGGAGAATAGAATCTTTCCATCCATCAGTTTGCAGTATCTCAGATATATTTTCATGGGAAGGAAAACAGCATGGAAGTAGATCACCAAGTGCCACAGCGTGATACTGAGAAGAAAAAAAGAATAGATTCTAACATTATTCTAATGCTTATATTTTTGTGTAGATGACTAAACAAAGATGTAATTATGCACAGGCTATCAGCAGGTCGAAAAAGAGTTTAGTAGTCTAAAAAAGTGAGTAATTAACCTGTTTTTAAAAGTTGGGATTGAAGGGGCATCTCTTATATAAACAGTCAGATTGTTCCACAATGTTAAAACCTAGTTTCTAATAGCTTGACTCACCACTCTTACTTTGTTGTTCCTATAAATCTTCAGTATACCAACATCTTCAGGATCTTAATGTGATCCTGGTTTGCAAACAGTGATAAGAAGCGATAGATAAACATTTATATATAAAAAGAAGGTCTTATAAATCAGTCCTAAGTTTAAATTGAAAGTAGTGTTAGTAGGTAAGAATAGGAGTTTTTGTATGTGGTTGTTCTTTTTAGTCCTTGTAATGATTCTTGCTGTAGCAATTTTAATTAACTGAAAGCAGCACATACAATGGTTTGAATAGCCAGTAAGTAAAGCATTGAAGTAGTCAATCCTGCTAGAAATAAATGTATGAATTCATTTTACAGTATCATTCATATTTAGAACCTGCCTTCATTTTAACTGTAAAAACTGTAGAGGTAAGAGTACTGAGCCCTACGGGACATCATATTTAACATATGAATATATTGATGGAGATTAGTCAATACAATTCTGTACATACTAAAATCAACTGAATGAATATTAAGGCCAGTGTCCAAGAGCCTAAACTAATTTTCAAGCTATGTAACAGAATAGGGTGGTCAGTAGTGTCAAAGGCTGTGGTTAAAGCTAACAGCACAATAACTGTGGAGTTTCCTTAATCACAGAATATTAGAAAGTTTTCGCAAAACAGGTTACTGTTATTTCTATACTGTGGTGCAGACAACAGATTGGAATTTCTCAAATAAACTGTAATGAGACTGATGGTAGATGGAAACTACTTTTTCATATATACTCAGCAAAAAAAGAAACGTTCTCTGACTTTCAACTGTTTTTACTTTCAGTAAACTTAATGTGTAAATATTTGTATGAACACTAAAAGAGTCAACACCATAAGACATAAACTAAAAATGTTTCACAATGTGTCCCTGAATGAAGGGAGGCTCAAAATCAAAAGTACCAGTCAGTATCTGGTGTGGCCTCCAGCTGCTTGAAGTACTGCAGTGCATCTCCTCCTCATGGACTGGACCAGATTTGTCAGTTCTTGCTGTGAGATGTTACCCCACTCTTCCACCAAGGCACCTGCAAGTTCCTGGACATTTCTGGGGGGAATGGCCCTAGCCCTCACCCTGCGATCCAACAGGTCCCAGACGTGCTCAATTCCTTCGACGATAAACACGAATCCGTCCATCACCCCTGGTGAGACAAAACCGTGACTCATCAGTGAAGAGCACTTTTTGCCACTCCTGTTTGGTCCAGCGAAGGTGGGTTTGTGCCCATAGGCGGCGTTGTTACTGGTGATGTCTGGTAAGGACCTGCCTTACAACAGGCCTACAAGCCCTCAGTCCAGCCTCTCTCAGCCTATTGCGGACAGTCTGAGCACTGATGGAGGGATTGTGTGTTCCTGGTGTGACTCGGGCAGTTGTTGTGGCCATCCTGTACCTGTCACGCAGGTGTGATATTCGGATGTACCGATCCTGTGCAGTTGTTGTTACACGTGGTCTTCCACTGCGAGGATGATCAGCTGTCCTTCCTGTCTCCCTGTAGCGCTGTTTTAGGCGTCTCACAGTGCGGACATGGCAATTTATTGCCCTAGCCACATCAGCAGTCCTCATGCCTCCCTGCAGCATGCCTAATGCACGTTCACGCAGATGAGCAGGGACCCTGGGCATCTTTCTTTGGGTGTTTTTCACAGTCGGTAGACAAGTCTCTTTAGTGTCCTGCGTTTTTAGAACTGTGACCTTAAATGCCTACTTTTTGTAAGCTGTTAAGGTCTTAACGACCATTCCACAGGTGCATGTTAATTAATTGATTATGGTTAATTGAACATGCATGGAGAACATTGTTTAAACAATTTACAATGAAGATCTGTAAAGTTATTTGGATTTTTAAAACATTATTGTTGAAATACACAGTCCTGAAAAAGGGACGTTTCTTTTTTTGCTGAGTATATATTAGAAAGAAAAGATACATTTGAAATAAGTCTATAATTTTTAGATGTATGAAAGCCTAGTTCTGAATATTTTTAACTAATGTTTTGATATCTGATAATTTCAGTGCATTGGGAATTGTGCCATTCAGTACTAGTAATGTGGGCATTCCATTACCTTCTTACACAGTTGGTGCTTCTCAAAACACACATCCACAACCATCCCCTGCCTAAAAAACAGTTAACAAACATATTTTGGAATTTGAGTAGGAGTCCCGTCTCTCCCCACTATTCCCTCAAAACTTGCTTCCTTTCACATTTGGAATTATTTTTAGATTTGTGTCTTTAGAGTTTGGATTTTGAAGAGAATCACCCACCATCACTGGTTACCTATGTCTTATAAAACTGAATAGAAAATTCTAATAATAACCTATAAAGTTTTAAATGGCCTTGCACAGGACTACATCATTAACGTCCTCTGTCACTGTGCTCCTATTTGCCCACTAAGGTCCACCAATTCTGGAAATCTTACTCTAAGCAAACTAGCCTGTGCTCTATGAGTGACATAACATTTATTTTTGTTACATGAAGGCTTCAGAATGACTTCTTTACATTAATAAGATCAGCCAACTTAATTCATTTTTAAAAAAACAACTTAAAATTCATTTGTTCAGGAAGGCAGTTACTTTACCCTAACATTTTTACCCATCTTTCAGTTTACCTTCTTCTCCATGTTCTCAGAATATGTTTGCATTTGTATCACAAAAATCACAAATTATGTTATTTGTTCTGTTTTTTGTAGTATTTTGTATATTTTGCATTTTTATTTTTTATTGTTATTCTAATTAAAAATTTTCTGTTTTCCGCATTTATTTGTATTTAGTATTTTATGCTGATACTATTTTTAGCTAGTACTATGTATTTGATCTTTCTTCTGCTTTTTCGATGTTCATTCAAAAATTTTTGGAAGCACTCTGAGCATGGGACAGGTGCTTCATAAAAAAATCTAAGTATTACTTTAGTTGATTAAAATGGTCCTTATGAAAAGGAATATCACAGCAGAACTACCCACTGTCAATCTATAAATGTGGGCCAACAGCAGCACCACAACTGGAATTAGTCTGAAAAATATATGCACATAAAAATATACCATGATGTATACCATAATTGTGATTATTTTTAATTATGTTATGGTATACATTTTTGGCCACATAGCCCACTCATACTACAGTGCATACAAAATTATTATAAAATGAATTAATATTTTGTGTTTTCTATTTGTAATTAATTTAGACCACTTTGCAGAGATGATTTCATGTTGATATTAAAGTGACTTTCTTTGATCAGTGTCAATAAGGTCAAACTAAATTCACTGTGATTCAGTGTTGTATAACAATAAAATGTGAAAAATTCCAAAGGGGGTGAACATTTTTTGTATACACTGTAAATAGGTCTCATTTTAGATATCAAGGTTATGATTTCCTTTACTGTTATTAAGCTAAAATTGCTAAATTTATTAATTACTAAAATGACTAAATTTGTGTGCACAAGGAGAGACGGGTTTGACACTGCAATATTTAGTTTGCAAGGTGATGCTGAAATCTAGGATCTTATATTGTCAATTTTACTATTAAAGGACTTCATAACTCTGCATTGATAATTTCAAGAAACCCTGGTATTATTATAACTAAAGAACTTATTCCTAGTAATTTCTGGTAGGATGAAGAATGCATATGTAGATTCCTATGTAAAGCATTTGAAATATGCAGTAGGCTTAAGGCTTTGCACTTCTGTTTTGTGGGTCTTCTTCCTTTACAAAGACACAATGGACACATTGCAAACAATTCCTTCAATGACCTACAAAATGCAACTTTTATGGTGGATTGATTCTTCTTAAAGTAGAATTCTGTTAAGTTTTTCTAGTTTGTTTCTCAAATTTAGAAGTCCTTCAGGTCTAGATTACATATTTAAATCAACCAATATGTGTCGCAATGTCCATCAAACTGGACTAATAAATTACCATCTTCAGAATATGCTAGAAAAAACCTTTTGAATTGAAATTTCCCTACTTTGAGTGTGTTTTGGATACAACAATCCAAGTTTCTTGCTATCTATCACTCCAACAAATACTCATACTGTAGGCCATTTGAAACAGGGGAAAATTAATAGTCAACAGATGAAACTGAAAACCTTTGACATTACCTTTAATCAATTTAACATTTACCTAATAAGCACATTGCCTTACCTCTATCACACTATTACTAATTAAAAAGCAGTTTTGGTTTTTTTTTCTACCAGACTGCAGTACTTTTTGGGGGGATGTATTGTAGCTGTAGGGGATTCATTATTGAAGAAGTATACAAAGTTTGCCTTTTACTGTGTAGGAATGCATTGTTCCTTGTGGGTAGAATGATATGTTTGCTATATCCAGGAGTTAAAGTGAGTGTACAACATAGTATTGTTATTGTTTAGTTCTGTGGCTCCCCGTTCAGGGTTAGTTCACGTCTTTTATCTGATACTATCAGGATAGGCCCTGGCCCCTGTGGGCATGAATTGGATAAAACAGGTTTACAAAGTAATTGGATATTGTCTTTTACTTCATTTAAAAAGAGTTCTGCCCTTAAATAGAAGTCATTTAATTTTGACAGCTTTTACTGACGTGAAAAAAAGATTTTGAAATGTTTTAAAAATCTATGACATAATGACAGTTTATAGCTTGTTTTGGAAGCCAATTATTAATATTTTCCACAGTAATATTTATCCTTCTATATGAGTTAAACACTACTGTTATAGTTCCATTTTACTTTTATATTTGGAAGAAAAAAATCTATATTCATAAAAGTAATGCTCCTACAGAAATTGAGTATAGTTTGTTTAAGTGATCATGTAAATGACTGAAGATGTAAGTGATAGCTTAGTCTATCTAGTGAAGGGAAGCTCTGTGATACTGGTAAGTAATTCTTCTGCTAACAGTATCAGAACTACATCAGTGCCTTTGCTAAATTGTTAGCCTGTATTTATAATTTAATAAACACATAACATGCATCAACAATTATTTTTTAAACAGAAAGTAATTCTTCTAATTATTTGCAAGGTATAATGAATAACAAATCTTAAACAGATTTCCTCTGAATGCCTGTTTTGCACTCCCTGTTTATTTTGATTAATTCAACTAAACAGCATGAAATTTTAAAAGACTTGGAAAAAATAAGGCATGTTTTACAACTTTGTTCTCATTATGTTAAATGAAAATTAGCATTTTTATTTAAAATAGCTTCATGTTACAGAATGGGGTATTGTCACCTCAGAGCAGCATAGCTTCAGATCAGCTGGGGTACTGTTTGGATTTCACATCTTCTTTTATCATCATGTGGGTGTTCTATGATGTCTGTAGTTTCCTTTATATGTTAACTGGAAGTTGAGTTAACTAAAGCAGTATGCATATCTGTTTATGGCTACCCTGTGATGGCTATAACAGTCTTTTCACAATTACATCAGGATATACACCAGCTCCCTTACTCCCTGAATTTGATAACCAGTTATTAAAATAAATGGGTAGACTATTGAGATACATCTCAAAATTAAAAAAGTTGTAAACGTATGCTTTTAATCTTTTAACAGCACCCTTACTATATACAATATGTATAAAGCTGCATTTCCCTGATGAACTTGATGCATGACTGACAATAAATTCTTGGCTATCTACAGGCAACCTAAGAAAACTGTTTTTCACTAATAGATCAATCTAATGTCCCTGAGGCCCAGAAAAATCCAACCTCAACAAAGAATTCTTTATTCTGTGGTTTAGCTGGCTTACAATACCAATGTCACTTAAGAAATCACAGCTGTTTCACTCTATATCTGTTCTGCATTGGTATTTATTAGTTCACATATCTGACTTGCTCCTGCATAACTACCGTCATAACTGTGTTATCTAGTTCACAACGAGGGTAACATCACAATATCAATTAATAACGTACAATAAAACCTACTTATTCTGCAAGATGTTCAAACTAAATGTTTTTATTTACTATGTTAGTTATTAAAGCTTATACTATACATATAAGTTTGCAATAAATAAGAATATTGCATTTTTTTAATATAGCAGCTATGCTCAATGTATTTCACAGAAATTCAAAATGAACAATGAGGCATATACAACAATTGATACACATGATATCTGCATACAAGATTAAATAATGTTAAATTACAGGAAACACCAAGCGTGGATAAATGGGTAGAGTTGGCCTCAGGAAAGGCAACCAGCCATAAAAATACTCCAAAACCAATAAGACATCAGCCCCCACACAGAAGCTGGAAGAAGAAGAAGACACCAGAATAAAAATACAAAATATACAAAATGATACAAGAAAACCCTGTACAAATAACATCATTTGTAATACAAATGCATAATACAAATCATTCTGGGAACCAGGACAGAGATGGTAAACTGAAAGAAGGGTCAGAGTGTTAGGGTAAGTTAAACACCATCCAGAACAAATAAGTTTTAAGCTGCTTTTTGAAAGAATGAATTGATCCTATTACTGTAGTGTGGTCTTTCCAAAGTCTGGGGGCAAAAAGCAGAAGTCTCTACCATCCATAGAACACAGGTTAGTTTGGAGCACAACAAGATTTCCAGAATCGGTGGACCTTAGTGGGCAAACAGGAGCACAGTTATGGAGGAGCTTACACAAGGCCATTTACACAAAACTTAATAGGTTATTAAAAGAATTTTATATTCAGTCCTATAAGGCACAGTCAACCCATGAAGGTAGGGGAGGATTTGTTTTATGTACTGCACTGCTGCTGTTTTTTGTAAAGACAGACTTTTGAACCAACTAGAGCTGTGATAACAGATTAGAAAGTGCAACTAACAGCAGGGGATTATAGTAATCAACGCGAGATGTAATAAAAGCATGAACATGTTTCTCAGAATTAGAAAAGAAGAGGAGTAAGCTAAAAATAGGATGTGTTATTTGGGATTTAAGTGAGTAGAATAAGAAAAGGAGGAATTAAAAAATGACACCAAGATCCTTAGCAGAAGAAGAAGGTCTAATCACATCATCAATAAGGGTGATTGAAAAGGAGCTCATTTTCTTGCACTGAGCTTTTAGTTCTGGGTTTTGTTGCATTTTAGTTATAAACAATTATATTCCAACCTGGTATTAATTTCACTGAAATAATATATAAGCAGAAAAAACTTGAAACTGTCAGTTTAACACTCAAATAGATTTGAGTATCATCCACATAAAATAACTCAGTCCAAAGTTACTAATAATATGGCTAAGAAGAAGGATACAGATACAGAACACAAGAGGGCCACAGACTCAACCTTGAGGAACTCCTTATGTGACTGACATTGAGCTGGACTTGCTGCTTTCATGACTAGCAAACTCTTGCCAATCAGTTAGATAGGACTTAAACCACTAGAGTGCAGTGCCAGAGATACCCACAATGTTCTTCCTTCTGGACAGTATAAAATGCTTGACCATATCAGAGGCAGCAATAAGGTTTAATGCTGCACTAAATTATAGTGTACCCTTGATGAACAGCTACATTTGTTTAGAGATTTTCAATTCACTTTTTAAACAAGCAACTGCATTCAGGCAGGAGTGGGTAACACCCATGTAGCTCCATCAGTTGAATCATCCTAGTTACTAAGGTGAGTTGCAGATTTTATAATCAGTTAGTCCTTACATTGGTTAGTGCTTTTGTCTCAAAGTTTCAGACCCTAAATTAACAGCCTAGTTGTAGTCTTTGTGGATATTTTCCTGGTGGGCTATAAGACAAAGTAGCATTACCCTTTTTTTTCTTTTTCTGCAGTTTTTATACCTAAGTTGCAATCCATGACTACACAGTTAAGATCAAACCCACATCACAGTCAAAGTTATACTCCTAATTAAACAAAAAATCTGTGGGTCTGTCTCATAGGTATGAAATATAGGTGGATCCTAGTCAGTGCAGGATGCCCAAATTACACTTTTGGACTGCCTGAAAGAATAAATAATAAAATTGTGAGGGTCCTTGAAAATAATCTTTAAAAACACATTTTGGCATCATAAATATTTCAATGCCCTGGCAGCTGTCTACAAGCTCCGCACAAACAGGGTAGAGCAAGATGCCTAAATCTCAGGGAAGGGAAGCATGCCCTTTATACCGTCCTCAAGTGGACCTCAGTGTTGTTGAATAGTGTGACAGGAATAGCAGAAAGTGACGGTTCCATGATACTGACAAAATTCATGCTGCAGGGAAAAACTGATTTACCCTTGAAATGACCTTCTGTTTTCCATGCAGCGCTGGTGAATTGACTCAGGGTACACAATTACCTTAATTTACATAATGATATAACCATTTTAGTCTACCATACATAGCGTTTAACTGTGTGTATCTACTGAAAAGTGGCTGTTCTACATAATGCTTGACAGAAGTACAAAAAGGTGTGGCTTTTAATTGTGAATTAGGTATCTCTGTATGATGCATTTCTTCTAACTAGGACATAAAATTCCTAACTGAGAGCATTCTGCATAGCTAATCCAGCGTATGTTCCATAGCTCCAGAGTAACAGTTCAGTGTTCATCATAAAAACTAACAAGTTTCACAAGCAATAGGAAAGCATTCAGACCATCAAGCTCAAATTGCCCCCAATATGTCATTTAGATACTTTTTAAAGGTTATTAAGGTTTCTGGTAAAACTACATGACTTTGTTTGAACAATTTCTTCCTGTCAACACTCTCACATACACGTCTCCTTAATTTCCACATTAGTATGTGATTTGGTGTTTAACTCAAAGAATTAAATTAGAGTAGGTCCCCACACCGACTAAAGAGGTTTAATTCCCTGAGCTTATTAGAGTGGGACCAGCCCTTTAATCCTGAGATGCAATTGGTTGCCCTGTTCACAGCTTCAAAAACTGGTGTTTTTTTATAGCATTGTGACAAAAACTGCACATAGTAATCTAGATGCTTTCTTACTCTTTTGTTTAGATTTGCTGCTGCTTTGCAGTAAGGAAATTTTGGGTTCACTTCCCGGGTCCTCCCTGCATGTAGAGAGCTTTGAGAAGTGAAAAAAGTGCTATATCAATGTAAAGAATTATTATTATTATTATTATTATTATTACATCAGCTATCTCCCAGGGACACAGTAGGCTCAAATTTTGACATGTCATACATACAAATATTCCTTCACAGATGAGGGAATCATGTCAAGTGTGCAGGAAATAAAAGGAAAAAATGTAAACCAAAAAAAGAGAAACATTTAGCTAATTTAGGCTAATAAACTTAAAATTTTATAAAAGCCTTTTAAAGCCAATATTAAAGAATGCTGGTTTTTTGAGTGTCTTTTGGAAAAAGATTAAATGTAGAAAGTATAATTTATGTATTTGAGCCTTGCGATGGAATGGCACTGTGTTCAGTATTGGTTGCTTGTTGCACCCATTGCTGCCAAGATGCCCTGAACGCTCCAAGACCCTGCATTGGACAAAGTCTGTATTGTAAATGAATTAAGTGTGTAATCCTGAAATCTTACCTCATATAAGATTACTGTAAAATCTCTTATACTGTATATATTTCTCTTCTGGTTCATCCTGCTTCCTCTTCAAAACCGGTCCCCCCCACACGCAGCCCACACGGCATTTCACGATTCCTATTGGTTTGTCCTGCTTCCTCTAAAAAAAACGGTCCCCCCCACACGGCATTTCTTGATTCCTTTTCCTCCTCTTCCAAACCCTTCCCAACGCTGCCTGCGGCCACCCATACACACCTACGCCGCTTTTCTCTATTCCTATTCCTCCTTCAGACTACCGCATTCCCCACTCCTCTCTCATGACCCCATTGGTGTCACATCACCGCCCTATATCTAACCTGACTGCGTGACCTTTCACTTCGGCCATGTGTGCACCTGGGAGTCTTTTCCGTAGCCTGCTACAGGAAGGTACTCTCTCAACCATTGCCATTGGTTTCGCTCCTTGCTATTTTCGTTATACTGCGACGGTTGTTTCCTAAGCCTTTGTTATAAAATTAATGACAGTATCTTCTCTGTCGACGGGTTTTTGTACAATGTCATCTCTATTCCGGGATCCGGCAACTGCCTGTTCCTATCAGTGGGTTATTTCTTGACACAAACGGTTGATGAAGGCAATGCACTTTCACTACGACATAGGGCAGCAGATTTCGTTGCATCACATTGGGACAGATTTGGAGATGTTCTTCCTGTTGTTCTTTCCAGCTCAAGTCGAGTTATTACAACAAGTCATGAGTACTATCAATACATGGCAACATCTGGAGTTTATGGTGGTGAAACTGAAATTCAAGCTCTTTCCGAGATTCTCCATGCTACCATTGTCATTTACTTCAGACATGACCCCAACATCCCGCCTTGCATTACATTTGCAAAGATTTGCGTTAATCTACAACAACCAGTCTTCAGCCACGGTCAGTTGTACGTGGCTTTTTCTAGGGTTAGGTCTTTCGACTCATTATCTGACGTCTCCAGCAAAACACCTATTCACAACTGCGTCTTTTAAGAAGTATTTCTTTCTTCTTGATTTCTGAATTCCTTTCTCACTGTTTTCCATTCCTGTTCTCACACCGCCGTATGCTACGGTGGGTGTCGGCTAGTTATTATAATTGTTGTAAATAAAAACAAACATTTCAGGAGGCATTCCAGCTTATGTCCCATGTTTTACAAATATACAGCCTGCTTTGCATTTTTTTATAGAACTGAACTTGTAAAAGTACAATGTACAAGCAACATTCCAAAGTCAGAGTGTAGTCTATCAGTATGTTAGGAAGAACTACAGAAGTTAACTTTGAATTGTGTGTTTAAAGTCATCACTGTAAGAGCCATTTTCCTAGTTCTATAAGATTCATGAATATTTTTCTAAGATGACAATGCATAATCTATGGGAGGTTCCTATAACCCCCATGAGTTGAGGAAAATTGGTATATTCTAGCTATTTCTGTCTGCTGTGACTAAATATTATTCTTCAGTTAGTGACCAGCCTTGCCATGTGTAAGGTGTGGAAGGCATATGGTTTTAAACTGTGCCTGGACACATGCCTACTTGCCTACTGGCCTACGGGCCTTTTGAGTGTGTAAAGTAATTTGTAAAACAGCATTTATTTAAGTGTTGAGCCGTACGTTTAAAGCGTACAGAAGAAGAGCTAAGAATCTTTACAGTAAGTATAGAAAAAGTTAAGAATTTTTGAGTAAAGAAGAAGTAAATAACTTTTAAGTAGAGAAATAGCTCAAGTTTCTGAAGAAAAGCTAAGTTTAGAGAAGATACGTTTTTCCTTTTTTTTGCCTTTTATTCTATGTGTGTAACTATTTTTTCTTTTATTCTTGTGTGGATTATTTGCTTTTAACTTTCACTACATATTTTTAAAAATAACTTTTGGACTGAGAGATTTCTTTCGGCACGCGTTTTACCCGTGCTTGATCTTACCTTACAATTCGGCGGCTGCAATCACTATTATATATGAACAACTGGGTAAAAATTAAAGAGCTTTACAAATTAAGCATGCTGTGAAATCAGAGTAAAATGAATTGTTTTTTACTTTGTGTACCATATGATGGCCTTATAATAATGCATAAATCTTATATATTATTAAGCTTCATCATGCAGAGAAAAATTCTACTGATGCCTGTATTAATTACTGGTTTGGATTTCAAGGGGTGTTATAGATCGTAAAACTTTCACTAATGTAATTAAAACAGAAAAATGCTTTGAACTAAATATGTAGACGTTCTGTAACTTTTATTTAAAAAAAATTAAAAAGCAATAGTCTTTTTAATAAAAAAAATGATATTATATTCATTAAACCAGAAGTTCTTATGAAATTATTTTCTTCAAAATCAATAGACTTCTAGTGTTTCAGGATTGTATTAAGAGAACCAGATGTATTTACACTCAGTTGATCTGTTCATGAGTTATCAATGTCTCTGATGAATGGAGACACAGGAGACACACACTAACAGAGACCATGCTGTAAACTGTCAAATTATATATCAGAAATGTGTAAATTCATTGAAAACATAATGTTGAACTTTTAATTCCATTGCAGTACTTTCCCCAAAAGAGAACAAAGTATTTATTTTTAGTTTGGCCAAAAAGTTTTTTGGCATGTAATTTTATTTTTTTAGCCAGTAGACTGGAACCCTAAATTGAATGCAAGCAGTCATGTCGAGAAAAGCTGCCTGTAATCTGTTAAGCAGCAGATGAAGTGTATTAGCACCTTTTTGCTTTCTGATATGGAATTTGTTTTGCTAAGTGACGCCTGTTATGTCCATCTGGATTTTTTCAAAAAAGCCCTGACTGACTAAAACTGTTAAATGAAATGTCAGATATTTTTGAAGACTTTACAAAAGGTGATGGTAGACATTACCAAGGCCTGAACACTATATGTCACAATATTGATTGTCAAACTCAAAGGAGTTCCCTAAGTAGATGTCAAACAAAACAAATCAAAACCATGACTTGCTAAAGTAAAATTTTGCAGGTTTTTTTTCCAAGTCTTTTGTTTATTATACAACAATGTTAAGACACTACTTTAATCATATAGTCTTCTAGTAAAACAAGGCCACTATGACATTACAGGACAGATAGCACATTCATCTTGTGCATAGCAACCATAGAATCATAGTGACCAGACACTCAAAATGGCAGTGCCCATGAAAAACAGGAAAAACATTTTGATGGCACCCATAAGCAGAAAACACAAAATTGAGGCATCCAAGAAAAAAATTTGGGGAAAATGATAACATCCCAACTCTTTGTCCTCATATTGTAGTAACTACAGAGAGATAAAATTCATCTGCAACAGCGTGGCATTATTGGAAAGAGTAGTGGAAGCTAGGTTAAGAAGGGAAGTGATGATTAGCAAACAATAGTATGGTTTCAAGCCAGGAAAGAGCACCACAGATGTGATGTTTGCTATGAGGACACTGATGGAAAAGTATAGAGAACGCCAAAACAAGCTGCATTGTGTCTTTGTGGATCTGGAGAAGGCATATGACAGGGTGCCTAGAGAGGAGTTATGGTATTATATTAGGAAGAGTGATACAGGATATGCATGAGGGAAGTGTCACAGTGATGAGGTCTGCAGTAGGAGTGACGGAGTGTTAAAGGTAGAGATGGGATTACATCAGGGATCAGCTCTGAGCCCTTTCTTTTTTCCAATTGTGATGGACATGTTCACAGAGGAGATTAGACAGGAGTCCCTATAGACTATGATGTTTGCAGATGACATTATGATCAGTAATAAGAGTAGGAAGCAGGTTAAGGACACCCTCCAGAGGTGGACATTTGCTCTAGACAGGAGAGGACTGAAGAACCAAGACAAAATATATGTGTGTCAATGAGAGGGAGGTCAGAGGAATGGTAAAGATGTAGGGAATAGAGCTAGCAAAGGTAGATGAGTTTAAATACTTGGAATCAACAGTACAGAGCAATGGGGAGTGTGGAAGAATGATGAAGAAGAGACTGCAGATAGGGAGTAGTGGGTGAGGAAGAGTGGCAGGAGTGATTGGTGACAGATGGGTACCAGCAAGAGTGAAAGGGAAGGTTTATAAGATGGTAGTGAGACCAGCTATGTAATATGGGCTGGAGATGGTGGCACTGACCAGAAAGCAGGAGATGGAACTGGAGGTGGCGGAGTTAAAGATGTTAAGATTTGCACTGGGTCTGACAAGGATGGACAGGATTAGAAATGAGTACATTAGAGGGTTGTTGTCCATCCATCCCACTGAATCCAAACACAGGGTCACAGGAGCCAATCCCAGCCAACAAGGCAGGAACCAATCCCAGGCAGAGTGCCAACCCACCGCAGGACACACACAAACATACCCACACACTAGGGCCAATTTAGGATCACCAATCCACCTAACCTGCATGTCTTTGGACTGTGGGAGGAAACCGGAGCCCCTGGAGGAAACCCACACAGACACAGGGAGAACATGCAAACTCCACGCAGGGAGGACCCGAGAAGTGAACCCAGGTCTCCTATCTGCGAGGCAGCCCTACCACTGCGCCACAGTGCCACAAGGGTTGTTGTGATGTGACATTTTGCATACAAGTTGATAATTATTTTGTACGTCTTTATTTGTAACTTGAACAAAGCAATGTAATATTAGTGTTACATTATAAATAATAACAGCAATGGTTTAAGAACCCTTTTCCCCCCTTTTAGGAATGAGTCTCTTTGTAATTTTACGACAGGGTTGGAGAAGTGCCTCAAACAAGTTTGGCTAATATTTCTCTGCTAAAGTCTCTCAGTCAACCCCCACAGGAAAGCCAGGCTGCCTAACTCCCAAGCTTTACCTTAACATATGGTTTGGAGGGCAGGTGTGAAGGTGTTCTATCTCCTCATTGGTCTGAAGTATGGCTGTTTGGAACTGTCTTGTATCAAAAGCCTTTATGTACCACGACGCCCTATTGACTCTAGGGGTTGGACAGAAAACCTATACATTTGCTTGGTTTACCTTGCTCTCTCTCTCTTCCCAAACTGATGAAAGACCATCTCACACCATGAACTGTAAAGGACAACACAATGAAGAGCACAGCTCGGCGGCCATATTGAGACAGGCATCTTGCCTGTTCTGAAGAAAGCTGACCACAAATTATGCCTTAACTAGAGACAGTCTGTGTGCCACCTGAAACTACACATCACCATTTATCAGGTTGTACGGTTGCCAATATTCAAATGTACTTTGCATATTGTTATTATTTATGAATATTATCAATAATACAATGTTTAAATTGTAACTTAACTCCTGCTTGTCTTTCACTATACCTAATTGCCTGAGGCTATACATGTAGAAGGGAAGGTGGTGAGAAGTTATATGGTACAATACCTTATAAAGAGTGGTAAGTCTGGGAGATTTGAGGCATTCTGACAAAGGCTACATATTAATAATACAAAAGGGGAAAGTAGAGTAATACATTACTCTACCAAGACAAAACAAGGGTCAACTCGGGTTGGACGATTTGGAGACAAAGCCAGAGAGGCGAGATTGTGTTAGTTTGGACATTTGCAGAGGAGAGATGCTGGAGAAGAATCCTAGGGATGGAGCTGGCAGGCAAGAGGAAAAATGGATGTGGTGAGAGTGGACATGCAGGTGGGGGTTGTGACAGAGCAAGATGCAGAGGACAGGAAGATATGGAAACAGATGATTGGCGACCCCTAACAGGAGTAGCCAAAAGAAGAAGAAGAAGATAACATCCCCTACTTGGGGGATAAATAAAGTATAATCTAACTTAATCTAATCCAAACTAATATAATCACCATGTTTACAGTAAAATAAACATGTTCCTGACAATGTCCCACTAGTATCTATGGCCATGTTTGTGTTTTTTAACAACAACAGTCTAACCCCACAACTTTCTGGCAAATCTTTATTTTTATTCAGCCACTCTGAGTTGCTGCAGATCTCTTCAAATCACAGCAGCAGACTTTAAATGTCTTAACTTTTCCTTACTTGTTATGTTTGCTAAACACAAGCAAATAGGAGCTGCTTTCGCATTTCTATTGTGAGTCCAGATGACCAATTCCACCTTGAGTATTCGTTGTTTGCATGTCTACCCTTCTAGGTGGCATTTCCATTTTGGTGGCACACAGACAGTAATTATAATGTGGTTTTAAGACCTGACACAATCTTAAAATAAATTTTGTTAGCTCCCTAGTTTAAGACTTTTTAATTATGTTCAGTGATTCTGATTTGAATGTATTTATCTAATAACTACCTACTCTGATTAATGTTGTGTTTCTTTCTGGGTTTGACTTCTAGGTGTTTCTCTTTTATTCCTCTGTCATGATCCAAAGCTTTGTGTACTATGAAGTTTCTTTTTTCAGTAATTTTACCTTTTTATTGTTGGAGTTTACTTATTTTTTATGTACATGTAACATTTCATTGTCTGCTTTCAGCTGAGACAGGCACAACTGATCCATATGGCTAGTTCAATGAAAACAAGATGGTTTTTCAACAATATGCTGGATTCAGTTTTTAAAATATTTAAAAACATTCTTTTATCATATTATAAACGCTTTCAGAACAGCTGATGAGGTGGCCGCTGTCATCATCCACTATTACTAACGTGCTGAAACAAGCGTTTTATTTTTTCATCTTATGAAATGGCAGTGAATTGTAGATGCATGACTTAGATAATCAATACTAATGTAAGTGTTTCATATCAAATTTAATTGAAGGCTGTAGTAACATTCATTGTTTTAATATAGTTATGCACAATGATTTAGATTAAAAAGAAGAGAAATATTCAAAACATTTGTCATCAGAATAACATTTCATGAGCATAATTATATACAATATAGTTGTCCAAAAATGACTCGGGTGTAATTGCTCCTTTCACATCAGGACTTACTCAAGTATAACATCTTTCATCATTTCAAACCTCTTATTAAACTAATTTATGTTCTCAACATTATCAGTTAGTTGTTAGCTAACTGAAGTTAGTTCTGAAATGTAATAATTCTGAAAAAGAAGTTTCTTCTTAAGAGAAAATTTTTAAAAAATTATTAAATGGTGATTGTGATTTAATGCATACGGTATGCTAATGGCTCTAGTTGCCCCAGAGTTAATGAGTAGTTTAGACTGAACATACACAGCATAAAGTCATTGACAGCCTATAAGTTTTAAGTGACAGGACAATTTTAAATTTGCTGCCAGCTCGATAACAGGTTTATGAAGAATTGTTTACTGAGAACTAGTGTTTAAAATCCTCAAAAATATCAATAAAATAAGTATAGTAGAGTTCTTTCATATGTGTGTTAATAGGTGGACTGTACTTTTACATTGAATATTATTAGAATATCTCTCAAATCAGCACTGGTTTACAAACACTTTTCTGTGGAAGGTTTTTTGGTATGGCTGTCTTAATATGTTTTGTAAAAATGTGTTTGCAACTGTATTCTGTTACAAAGTGGCTTATTGGAAGGGTACCAGTTATACAAGAGATTTCCTTTGGGAATTTTTGGGTGAGTGCCCTCCTGAGTGATAGTCCCCAATAGAACTCACTAAATTGTAGTGTAGTGATGACCAC
Source organism: Polypterus bichir lapradei (assembly GCA_026402145.1). NCBI lineage: Eukaryota > Metazoa > Chordata > Cladistia > Polypteriformes > Polypteridae > Polypterus > Polypterus bichir. Next base: position 756,555 of record JANRMT010062837.1, read on the forward strand.
TCATTTTTTTATATGACATTAAAAAATGGTAATCAGTTAATCCAGTATTGTCATTTTGTGGTTATTAGCCCTTTGAAACACAATGTCTCCCTAAGACATTTCCTTTCCTTTTTATTGCCACAAAAACAGCATTAATCTTTAATTGCTTTTTGCACAGACTGAGCAACAAATCAATAGCAACCTGTTTTTTTTTTCAAAAACTCCAAAAGGAAATACATGTGTACTGAAAGATGTGGGAAGATGTGCTAACACAAATAACTCTGAACATTCGCATAGCACATGAACACAGAATAATTAAACTAGATGGAATATTTATATATGAACCTATATCTTGACTAAATAATGAGTAGAATGAATGTCATTGTGACCAGATCAGTCATAGGTCAGTACTGGCAACTGTAACTACAGCTTTCAGGAAGGACACCTTTTGAACTCTACCATTGCATGATCAGACCAAAACAAAGTGAAAGTTATTACCATGTGTCAAACTCTTGCTGACAATCTGTCAACTGTGTAAGTATATTCTTGTTTGCTTTGTAAAATATTTTTTAATGATGTGATCTGTGTAGAATACTATGAAAAAGGAGTAATTGAATAACAATAAATATTCTGGTAACTGGCTATCATCTAATCGACTCTGAAAGCTGGATACTCTTATTGGAACAGTAGTGCCAAAACAAGTCCTTTATCAAAGATTACACATTTATTATGAAAAAAAAGATATTTGAGAGTGATGAACAGTTGGAGTAAAATGTAAAAAATCTATGAACAGAAAAGGAATTCCAGCCGCTGCGTTGGGCTTGACTGTACAGACTCTGGAACCTGGAAAACAGGTGGGGTAGCTCAACCACTGTCCAAACAAAACATGATGTAACAAGCACTAAGTAATTTTCCATTTGTTTCCAAATTATATGACATTCTCACACTTCCTCTATAGCCAGGACAACACTACATGCCAGTATAAATCTCCTTCTGCGTCTAAGGTCTAAGTGCTTCTTGCTAAGTGTTGCCTTAAGACTCCTGGTGGTAACTATTGCTGGAGAATGTCCAGGAAACAATTAACAAAGTCAGAAATGACTTCCAAAATTTGAGGATCCTTCTTCCTTGAATATCCCTTTGATGGCTCTGGTCTCCCTGAACTCTTAACTGTTCTGACATCAAGTGTCCTAGACTCCAATTATTTCTCATGAGTCAAAACTCTTTGCTGAAATTTTATGGTTTGGAGAGATCAATCATGTTTCCGGCCAATCTTTCCTATTTTCTCTTGAAGTATAGTTCCCTTGGAGTAACTACTTTAGGAACACTTCAGAAAACTGAAGTGGTACAGCCTTCTCAAGTGAATGTTTAGCTACACTAAAATGGCCATGGATTTCTCTATTTAGAGCTAAACGGCCCTGTAGCAGGTATAGTTCCCTTTTAGCATGTTCATGCATTCTCCTTTTAAACATAGGAAGCACACAGCCCAAAGCAACTGTTGACCTGCATTATTTTTAATGCAGTACTTACTAACAAAATGTAGACTGTATCAGGACAAAGTCCTGCTGTTTTGACTATATCCACTTTCAACTTTTTGCTAAGCCAATGCCATATAGCTATGTATAAACGCTGAGAAAACGGCGAATGTGAAGTAGGAGGGTCTTTATATATTCTTGGTAAACAATGCATATTGTTTTGGTTTTGGCAACACCAATTCCACTAATCTGGCATTTTTCATTAATTTTCTGTCAGATAGCACAAATAGTTTATCTATTACTATTATATTATTTAGTTAAATATATAAATATTGCATGCCAAAAGGAGATGAGAAGAAGAAAGTAATTGCAAGGTTACTATCAGTCATAGAATTGTGTAAATGTAGAGCAAAATATATATATTTATAAATTCAAAAAATGAGGCATCAAATATATATAATTAGACTGAATGTTTCAATTCCGTGAAAAGTTTTGTTTCTCTTACAGATTCTATGCAGTCAGTTCAATAATTAATAAATTTTCCCCAGTATCAGTTTGCATTGGTAGTTTGAAATGATATTTAACTAATGTAATTTGATTTAAAAGACTTTCATGTTGAAATATTAGGTATATCATATGCTTTCTTTGAAGTAGTATCTTGCTATTATTTTATCATTTGCTCAATTCTTAGTGTTATATGTTTTACAATTCATTGCAATTCCACATTTATAAACAGTAATTCAATAACTTTATCTCTTTTTAAATCTGTCACCATAAATACAGATTTGACACCAAAAAAATGAAGTAAAAAGAGGAATTACTGTATATATTCACGTTTAAGTTCTCCCGCTGATAAGTCAGGGTTTGTTTTTGCCGTATAATTTCCAGTATTTTACAATGTCGGTCTTATAAATCAAATGCGGAAAACTAATGCTATTGGTCCAAGAGATTATGGTATACTAACGCCCACCTGAGAGAGTAACCACAGAGCACACTGTCTTTTTTTTCTATGTATTGTGCCTATGTGACCGCATGGCAATACCCAAACTATTCTAAAGTGACATTTGCACTATTTTGTGTTTTTTGTATCTCACACCCTCATACACCTTTATTGTAAGAGCATCCCTTATCTATGATGGAGCGTTCAATCAGAAGAAAATATGAAATATGAAGCTAGTTAAAATTAAAAGTCCTCGAAGTGGCAAAAGAAATTGGTAACTGAGATGGCTGCAACAAAATTCAATATGTCTGAGAAACTGGTGCGAGATTAGAGGAAGCAAGTAGATGTAAAAAAAAAAATGTAAGTGTCATATTTTTGAACGGACGTATAAGTTGGGGTCTGATTTTATGATTGATTTTTTGGGTTTCAAGACCCAATTTATACACGAGTATATACGGCAGCACATTTTATTAAAAACAATGGTACAATTTAAAATAATCTATGTTACACAGTGGCATGTTTATCTTATTATCTGCTTTCCAATTAACTGCCTTAGTGACTGTGAAAAAAAAGTGTTTTGTATCTTTATATACACTGGTAATAAATAGCAGGCTTGGACTAGAAGAACAGCACAGTGCAAAACTCTTTCCAGGACTTCAGAGATAGCCAAAAGAAAAAATTCTTGTGCAACGTTTTCCAAAATGTACTATACAGATCATAAAATGAATTATTCCAAATGTCATATATACCTATGTCTCTCTTTTTTGTCAGTGTGGCTTTGACATCATGGGCCAGAAGGTGCACACTAATTCATTGTGAGCAAGAATACGGTAAAAGGAACAGACTCGACACACGTAGAAAAAGGTTTGGGGCAGCCACCCATATAATATTCCTAGCTGCAAAGGATTCTTTAAATTTCAACAGAGCTGTTGATTGTACGGAGTCCAAGACAGAACTGATGAAAGATGGAAAAGATGGCGATTTTAAGTGGTCAGACAGGAAATGATGTAGGGTCACCAGAAGTGATGTAGGGTGACCGGAAGTGATGTTTTCCTGGCATCAGCCTGGGCACCGGAACAGGAAGTGACGTTCTTCTGGGCGCCAGAACCAGAAGTGTCATTTTTCTGGGCACCGGAACCAGAAGTGACGTTCTTCTGGGCGCCGGAACCGGAAGTGACATTCTTGGTTCAGATAGGTTTTCCCGTGGCTGGTCAGAAGAGATAACAGGAGAAGGTTTAGTGCACCCTGCCCTCCCCTGGCCTGGCATGGAATTACCTTTACTTGGTCCACACAACGTCCCCCTACTCGCATGTGTGTGACAAGGCCCTCCCCTCAGCCCAGACCCGTCGGGTCGGCATACTGGTCCAAGAAGTTGTGGCATCTATAAAGGGCATCGGCATTGGCTTGCAGAACACCCCGGCGATAAACAACCGAATGCTTATATGACTGTAGATCCAAAAACCATCTCGTGACACATGGATTGGACTCCCTGTGCAAGGCCATCCACTGTAAGGGCGCATGGTCTGTCACAAGAGTGAGTTCACACCCCAAGAGGTAATATCTCAGCTGAGTAATCGGCCATTTAATAGCCAAAGCCTCCTGCCCCACTGCCGCATACCTAGTTTCCCGATCCAACAGTTTCCGGCACAGGTACATAATGGGGTGTTCAACTCCATCGACGCTTTGGCTCAGCACGGCTCCAAGATCTGTGTCTGTAGCGTCCGTCTGGAGAATGAAAGGTAAGGAAAAGTCCGGCGCTTTTAATATAGGAGCTGACGTAAGGGCCATTTTCAAGTCACTGAATACAGCCTCTGATATATCATCCCATACCACTTGATTAGGTCGACCCTTTTTTGTGAGGTTTGTCAAGGGCGCAGCTCTCTAGGAAAACCGGGGTACAAACCGGCGATAGTAACACACTAAGCCGAGAAAGGCCTGAATCTGCCTCTTGTTTATCGGACAGGGCCAATTCACAATGGCATCTATTTTAGAACACTGTGGTCTCACCATACCCCGGCCCACTAGATAGCCTAAATATTTGGCTTCAACCAACCCAAAGTAACACTTTTTTGGGTTGATACGAAGCCCAGTGCCAGTGTCCACAATATACAGTAGCTCCAACCTGCTGTATGTGTTCCTCCCAGGTGTTGGAATAGATGACAGTGTAATCCAAGTAGGCAGCACTATATGAATTATGAGGACGGAGCACTTTATCCACCAGACGTTGGAAGGTCACAGGTGCCCCATGTAATCCAAATGGGAGGACACGATACTGCCAGTGACCGCTAGGGGTGCTGAACGCTGTCTTTTCCTTAGCACAGTCCGTTAAGGGAACCTGCCAGTACCCCTTAGTCATATCTAAAGTAGTCAAAAATATGGCATATCTTAGCCGCTCGAGGAGGTCGTCCACTTGCGGCATCGGATAGTGTCAAATTGGGAGACTAGGTTAAGACAACGGAAGTCATTGCAAAATCTCCAACTTCCATCAGGCTTACTCACCATAATGATAGGACTGGACCAGGGACTATAACTTTCCTTAATCACACCTAGTCCCAGCATTCATCTGATCTCCAACTCCACTTTAGCCTTTTTTGCTTCAGGAATTCTGTACCAGCGTTCTCGGACTATAACTCCAGGTTTCATCACAATGTCATGCACAACCAGGGAGGTCCGACCTGGATTTTCACTAACTACCTCAGGGACGGACAGGATAACTGCCTCAAGCTTGCTGGTGAGTCAAATTGTCTCAGAAATTAAGGTGTAATTGATGAGCGAAGAGAGAGCGGAGCTGTCTGGAGGAGGGTTTGGAATCCCTGTCCTTCCACAGTTTCAGTAGATTAATGTGATAAATCCACTCGCTGGGTCAATGATTCGGTTGTTTCACCAAATAGTCGACCAGCCCCTTCCTCTCCTTAATTTCATAAGGGCCTTGCAAATGAGCCAATAATTTGGAATGAGAGGTATGAACTAAAACCATGACACCGTCTCCTGGACAGAACTCCCACAGAGACATACCACGGTTATAGCATCAGTCCTGAGCTGCTTGTGCCTTTTCCATGTGCGTTTTCAATATGGGTCTAATTTTCTAAAATCTATCGCATAACTGCGCAATGTACTCTAATATATTTGTTGACAGGAGGGCCTCTTCCTCCCATCCTTCTTTTAAAATGTCTAATATGCCCCGGGGTTGTTGTCCATCTAGCAATTCAAAAGGTGAGAACCCCGTGGAGGCTTGTGGGACTTCCCGATATGCAAAAAGGACGAGGAAGAGGAGCTTATCCCAGTTCCTTCCGTCCTCATTGACTACCTTTCGCAACATCTGTTTGAGAGTTTGATTAAACCTTTCTACAAGACCGTCGGTTTGAGGATGATATACCGAGGTGTTTAAATGCTTTATTTGAAGTAGCTTGCCAGTCTCCCTAAACGTCTGCGAGGTGAAAGGAGTCCATTGATCCGTCAGGATTTCTTTAGGGATTCCGACATGCGCAAATACCCCTACTAATTTCAGTGCGATAGCTTTTGAGGTAGCTGAGCGCAGCAGATTCCTCTTTTTACTTCATTTATGACCTTTGGCTGAGGGCTCTAGGGGTCCCACCGGGTCGACCCCAATACGTTCAAAAGGGATATCTATTAAGGTTAAGGGGACTAGAGGAGCATGGTTCCTTCTAGGAATTTGCCTCAATTGACATTCTGGACAAGATGAGCAAAAGCGGTGAACCTCCTCGTTAATCCCGGGCCAAAAAAATCGGAGCTTAATTCTCTCAATTTTTTTTTCAGGGCCCAAATGGGCTCCCAGCAGATGGGTATGTGCTAGTTCACAGACCTGTCGCCAGTAAGTCCGTGGTACTAACAACAGCAACCTCATCTGTCCCACATGCTCTGCCACCCGGTATAACAGATCATTATTGAGCACAAAGTGAGGACCCTGTGGCATCGGATGTGAGGTGGCCATCTATCAGAACAACTGCATTCTTTGCAAATTTAAGGGAGTTGTCATTCAATTGCTTCCTTTTAAATAAAGCCGGCGTCTGCCTGAATTGAAACTGCAGGCGTGAGAGAGGATCGGATTCAACCTCAAGGGGCGGGGTTTTGTCCCGAGTCGTCTGAGTGCTTTGCTGATGACGTCTCAGGTCGTGACGTCCTGGGTGTTTCTTCGTCATCACTAGAGGTTGAAGTCCGCTCCTCAGCCGGCTGTATACATGGCGTGGAGGAAGCTGAGGGCGCTGAATCCGCGTCCGTGACTAGACCTAGTGATTGAGGAGAAGAAGTGACTGTATTGCCGCTATTTATGTTGGCCCAATCTCTTCCTAGTATCACGGGAAAGGGAGGATTATTTGTCACTACCACCGTCAATCTTTTCACTACGCCGTCCTGACATATATAGAAGTAAGAAGATCGATAATACCGGACGTTCCCGCGAATACAGGTAATGCGGGTCTTATTCTTACACCATTGTTGCGGTAATATTAGATGGCAAGCAAGAATAGAAATGTTACTGCCAGGATCAAATAAAGCGATTACTTTAATTCCATTGATTAGCACTTCTCCCGTATGTGAACAGGCCAGTGGATTAGCGAGAGTGCACCATGCCTCCTCCCACATCACCCCGCAGACCCCTTCGTTGCTTCACAGGGCCTGCTGGTGCGTCCCAGGGTCCACTTGAATATGCTTCACATTATAGCCGCGGGACTCTGTATTAGGGATGAAAGCACACCCAGGTTCACACGAGTCCCGTTCTGACACTCCCAAGCCGGTTTCCGCCTTCAGGTGATCTATTGTTTCGACTAGCGAGGCAATATCAGTATACTACCAGGCCGGCTGGGCAATTTTCCCGGGTAGGCTTCGGAGCAATAAAGCGCAGGCCACCTGCTCTGCTATTTGGTGGCTGGATTTTTCATGGGGTTGTAGCCAACCAGCTACCTTAGCCCACAAAGCCATGGCCTGTTTCTTGGTTGCCTTAGCAGAGTTAAATTTCCGGGCCATTATGTTTCTCACCTGCCAGCCTGGGTTTCTCCCACCTTTATTAAAGGGCTTGCCCTTCGTAGGATATGATGGGGCAGTCCCCACACCCGGGAGGCCATAATAAGTACTCAATGCGTTCCCTGACGCACTTGGGTCTAGTCTGTGGGTCATGGGGCTATTTTTCCCTGGACCTTTAACAGGATGATGGGTCGAAGCATACTTAACCTTTCCCCGATACGCCCCGACTGACGCCTACTCGGCAACTCGGGAGCGGTACTTACCCGTCTGATATTTTGTTGGATTATGAGCGTGTGTCGAGCCTAGGTTTAGGTTTACCCTCCATTCTCTCCAGGAGGCTATCATCCTGCCGACTATGCCACTGTAAAAGGAACAGACTCAACACACATAGAAAAAGGTTTCGGGCAGCCACCCGTATAATATTCCTAGCTGCAAAGGATTCTTTAAGTTTCAACAGAGTTGTTGATAGTACGGAGTCCAAGACAGAACTGATGAAGGATGGAAAAGATGGTGGTTTTAAGTGGTCAGACAGGAAATGATGTAGGGTCACCAGAAGTGATGTAGGGTGACTGGAAGTGATGTTTTCCTGGCATCAGCCTGGACGCGGGAACAGGAAGTGATGTTCTTCTGGGTGCCTGAACCAGAAGTGCCATTCTTCTGTGCGCCAGAACAGGAAGTGACATTCTTCTGGGCGCCGGAACCGGAAGTGACATTCTTGGTTCAGATAGGTTTTCCCGCAGCTGGTCTGAAGAGATAACAGAAGAAGGTTTAGTGCACCCTGCCCTCCCCTGGCCTGGCATGGAATTACCTTTACTTGGTGCACACAACATCCCCCTGCTCGCACGTGTGTGACAACACTCAAGAATAAAACTGAATAAAAAAAAAATTCACATCCACAATCTTTCTCAGTCACGCACGCCACTCACACCCACGTCCACAGTTTTCCCAGTCCCAGTCTGGTTCATGCACAAGATCTGACACTGTTTTCAAATAAAGAGGTGGTATAACAAAACAAGTTTGTTTGTTATACCCCATTTTTATCTGAAAATGGCATCAGATCAAGGGTTGGTTTTGTGGGAGCATGAACGTGAGTGAAAGAATAAAATTGAAAAAAATGCTAACTTTGACAAATACTATAAATTTACACCAGCTGTTACAGATGCAAATCAAATGCATGTTTTTATTGTAAAATATTAACAACCGGTAATGGCGCACTGCAGTGAATACACTTGACTTGAGCATTCATAGTTTTCATACTCTTTCTTTGTATGTTTAGCATTTGATTGCTCAGAGGTTGATGCACTTGCTGGTTCTTTGCGAACTAAACTGCGGCGTTGGGTGGGGGATGGGATACCAGGCTGCTTGCTGCTTGAACTGATTGACACATTTTCAACACAAAAGACACTGATGGAAAGGTGCAAACAGATTTAAAGTGGGCCGGGATTACAAATTTTTTCATAGGCTTTGGTAATTCTAGTGTTAATTATCAACTTATACATTAATACAGGCATTTACATATTATTATACAATTGGCTGTTACAAATGTAATGTGTGTTATTTATAAACAAATGTGTAAAAGTAAATACAATGAGAAATAATCATTGCAGAATAGGTAACTTGAAATATTGTACAGTACTATATATAACATATGGTATATTATTTGCATAAACCACTAGTTAAAGTTATTGGGACTGATGTAGATAATCTGTCAAGTGTGCGTCAGAGGACAATGCTAAAGAAACTGGAAATAATCTCAACTGATGGCAGACATCAATTATATGTAGAATTTAACTTCAGTAAATCAGGAAGGATAGTCGTTTTGAAAACCCACACCAATTGCTCCAGAAATTCCCTTCTTCCTAGTCCCATCTGACTTTTTAATAAGGAACATCGGAGAAAAAGATTAAGGTTTGATATGTATCCTGTGACAATGTTTGTGTAAATATGCACTATCAAACTGCCTTACCTTAACCTGTTTTGTCTGTGTTTGTTTTGTTTCATTTCTTTCTGTCTTGTTATTAGAAGTAACTGGGAAGGCACATTTCATGTTTTCTTGTGTAAACATGACTAAATAAAGCAACCTTGAACCTTAAGTTAGTTAAGAGGCTAAGTAGTTGAACTGATATATTAGAATTTTTAGTTATTCCCAGTAGCTGTGTTTTTGGCGGTAAAAATTTACAAAGATTTTCTCACAAGAGATAAATCTGTAACAAACCTTACATGGCTATTAGACATACTGAAATATTTTTATTATCATTTTTTACAATCTATTAAAAACACACATAGCATATATTTTTTAACATTGTTTGATCTATACTTCTGCCTAGTGAAAAATAAGGAGTTCAAGTATGACTTTTGAGAATTTTTGTTTCTTGGAACAAACCGACCAATGATCTATACTAATGAGTGTATTTTAAAATTGAAGCAGGGAAAGTTGAGCACTGATCTTTTTTTCAGTTAATTGTGTTACTGTTACTATTTAGCTGAGGGAAAGGCTTCTGCTTGTTTCAGTAGAAGACAGTTACATTATCAAACCTAGCACGATTTCCAAGAACACTTAATATAAAGTGACTAAAAGTGTGTATTTTATTGGATGTTAATATGTCCAAAAGTTTTTTTTCTCTTTCCAGCTTGATCATTTTGCCAACACAGGCGTAGCTGCCACAATGTTTTGTATATTGACAAGAAGCCAACATGCTCCCTGCTGTTCCAGCATGTGATAGCTATCAAATTTGCCACCACCTCCAAGACCTCACAACTTAGAAGTATCAAAAACACAGCTGTTACTTTACTGGATGTGACCATTAGAGTTTTAACATTTGCAGTATTATTGTAACAGTTTGTTCAGTTTGCAAGCTAAATTAAAAACATTTTGAAGACAGCAGTCATTTATTTTTCTTATTCAGAAAGTACAACAATACACTGCATGTCTGATCTGTTCCAAATTAAGGAGATGATTCTTCTGATCTATATAATTGACTGCTTAATTATTGTGTTTATTCAGGAGACATATTGTTTTCTATACCTACAGTTATTGTACTGCATAGAGATTTAAGATTTAATTAAAATAAGAAGATGCATAGTCTTGTATAAATGTGTAATAGTTGCATTCTGTCAGATTTACTTGTACACATTCACAGTGCCAGTAATTAGCTCTTATTAAATTGACAGAAACCATGAACAACCTTAAAAGATTCATTTTCGATGTTTATAGTAGGAAGATATCATAAATATATTCATGTGTCACAAGTCCATTTCTGCCATTTAGAAAGTGTAATGAATTGAATATCTTAATGTATGTCTCCCAGATTCTTTTCTCAAAAAGCTGTACAACAGGGAGCCAGTAGCCTGAAATGAATAGCTTTCTCATTACTTCCCTCTCTTATGCTGTCTCTTTTTCCATTCTTTGTAATGTAATGGAGGACAGCTGTGGCATAGCTGTGAATATTAACTAACCAGACTGTCTGAGCAGACTGTGTAATAATTCTTATATATTTCTTCAAAATAATGATAGGTTTTTTTTTTAAATAAAGTAACAGAAAAACTCACAAAGTCTGTTTATTTAATGTCTGGCTAAACAGACAAGAAAATGAATTTGAATCATAAATGTGATTTCAAACAATAGTCTCCAACATGTACTTTTTTTAATGACAAATGCTGTAATATATATGAACATACATGCTTATTTATTTACTTATTTATTTTTAAGCACCATTAAAGAAAAATATATATAGAAAGAGAGAGCATGCCAAAACACTGCAGCTTAGAAAAAAGGACTGAGGTTGTGCATGTAATTGGCATATTCTTTGTGTAAACTGCTGATGATATGGGATAAAAATGAACAAATCTTTGTAGTATTATCACATTTTTAGCGCTATTTGCTTTAGCTTAAATAAGCATGGGGAACTTTTTAAATTATTACTATTGCACAAATGAAATGTTCACACAGTACTTCAAATTTAACCATATTGTACCAAAGCCTTAAATCAGAATTAAAGAAAATCTTCAAAGGAGTAAATAAAGTATTAAAGACCAATTTCTTTTCTATACACATTTCTAAGTTCAGTAGGGAACTGGTAAAGTGGAAATTACATACAAAAGATATTATTATTGATGTTATTATTGGCTTGTGACTGCCAAGACACAATTTTTCATTGAAAGTCTTTTTAAAATTAATATTTATGGCTAGGATTGGCTCCAGCAGACCCCCATGACCCTGTAGTTAGGATATAGCAGGTTAGATAATGGATGAATGGATGTAAATAAAAGTAAAATTATACAAGTATTTATTTTTCCACATCTAAAACCTGATAATTAATTACTTGTATATTAATAAGGCTAAATTAAAGAAAACAAATTTTTGTATTACAAAACAATTAGCACTATACCTTGTGGCACTAACAGTTAATTATTTTTATGTTAAGTATACAATTATGTTATATCTATTATAATAATTAAAAAAATTGTATCCAATGTTCACTTATGATATTTTTAGAAGTGCTTATTTATTTCTTCTGATATTTGACCTAATGCCAGTCACAATTTATTATGTAACATAAAACACATAAATAAATGGCAGACTGATGCTAAAAAGAAGATGTTTTATTCTGTTCAATCTCCTAATAAACATATTGAGAATTTAATAACCAAGGTATGCTGCAGTAAAAATCCCACAGGATGACAGGAGTCTGTTTCAATGTTCAAATGATAATGACATGATGAAAGTGGTGCTGTAAAATGAGACCATTTTCTTGAAATATAGGTTTAATTTTAATGATGAGGGAATGCTTTCTAAATTCTTCCTATCAGATGCCTATTATAAATCTGAAATCTATACTTGGCATGCTAGAACAAGGATATTAATGTCGCTGTAATGTTACAGTAGTAGAAGGTAAATGTATATTTTTTATGAGGTGTGGAGTAGAGAGGAGTCACGATGACTTACAATATCTTGCTTTAAAGATACAGTAACCGCTGTACAGAATTATGATGTAATTTTGCAATACTAATGGACAATAGCAGTTTTCAAATATTATATAAAAGTATCTGGCATTCTTTTCTGGGCAGGTGGGTGCAGATTGCCAAAACCTAAGGTCTGCTTAGACGTTAAACTTAATTGAAACAGTGATTCAAGGTGCTATATGGAATTTGGAAACGTATGCAGCTTTACCTGAGAATAATTGGGTCCACCACATTACTAATTCAAATGCAAAATTTAATTTAGTTCCTCAGTATTATGCTTATACCAAGACAGTAACTGGAAAACCCCTATAAACATGGGAATCTAAACTCTCCAAAAACATCACAGCAGAGGTAAGACTACTAAAATAAATAGAAGGTGTATGTTTCCTAATAGCCAAACACCATCAAAATTGACACAAAATTCTGTTTAGGGCAGATCATAATTTGCAGCCATGTCACGGGTAAATTGTGCACTAATGACAGACACAAATCTGCATGATTTTGCACAAATCACACAAATATACCTCAACCCGCTTTATCTTAGGCACAGCCAAAGTGAATCCCTTAAATTGGTCAAAGCATTGTCCAGAGAAAAGCAGTCATTCTGCCAGGTTCCACAGCCAACACTTTTTGACACTGCTTATGCATTTTTTATCATTTATCTTGTTCTTTGTTCTTTTGCTTGTGATCTCCCATTGTTTTCAGGGTATGCTCTCATGGGCAATTTTTGGAAACTTTAAAATCAGACCTGGTGGCATGGTGAGATGGATAGTTCATCTAATTTATTTTGGAAAATTTTCCATTTTTTTGTTTTATGATCTTTTTTGTTTATATTATTTTAATTTTTATTTTATAATGTCTTTGTGAGGAGTACGCATTTAAATTAGAATGTACTGTTATTTGCAGCAACTTATTAGTCACTGTTGTCGAGGGGAAACTGCATGATTCGTGTGTGTCATGCTTCATAGCATGTCAAACAATAGGGACTCGGAAGTGTTTAATCTTAGCCTCTCTTGGATAGGAAAGATTTGGGTTTGGGAAGGAAGGCAGAGAGGACCATTTGTATACATCTCATTCAACGTCTACATTGTTATTCTGAGACTTATTTAAACATATTATTGATAGCAGGGCAGCAGTGGGGAACATAGAAGTAAAAAAAAAAAAAAGAGATATTAATTTTCTACTGTTATCTCAAAAGAGAAATTTTTAAATATAAAAATGTCATTTAATACTGAGCACTCATTAAACTTTGCAAAATGGAATGTTAAAGGTCTACATCATGAACTCCAGAGTAAAAATGTGCTTACACAACTAAGCTCTGTAACTTCAGATCAACGATTTTTTGTAGGAGAACTATTTATATAAGAATTAATTGTTGCTGAAAAGAGAATTTCCTGGTCAAGTTTTTCTTTCTTAGTATAGTAAAAAGATCCAAAAGAATGGGGATTCTGATGTCCAATGAATTTCTCTTTGTAGCTACTGAGGAAATCTCTGACCCTGAATGATATTCTCATATGGGGAGCAAGAAAATACAGCAAACTAAAGGAATTCTTGTTAATATTATTTGCAGTGAATTTCTGTGATAAAGACTTAATAGTTAACATTTTTTGCATAACTCCTAATATGAACTTTCGTAAGTTAAAAGAATACGCCACCCCAAAATTATATTTTTTATGTATTACATACCTCATGTAGTTTGGAGGGGTGGTTGAGATTTTTTTTTCATTTTATTTGAAGAAAGTAAGTCGAACTTACACAACAAAACACTTTAAAAAATAGGTAAACAAAAAAGAAAAAAAAAATCTCAGAAAGTTAAAAATGGAAAGCAACAAAACAGAATTCAACCCCCACTCAAGACAAAGAGAGTAGAGCCAACAGCATGAACAAATACAGTTAGAAAGAAAAAAAAAACAAAGGGGACACATCCTTATAAATGCTTATTCTAAAATTGTAGTAATTAAATCCTGTTACTGACTGACTTATTAACAGTGGGTTGGGATTCTTCCAGTTAAGCAAAATATGTTTACATGCTATTAGTGTGGTGTAGGAAATTACAATTAATGTTTCCTTCTCCACTTTCAGCCCATCTGGGAGTACACCAAACACAGCAGTTAATGGGTTAGGAGTGGCTGTGACATCAAGGCTGTCTGATAAGCATTCAAAGATTTTTTTGTCCAAAAGTATGCCAATTTGGTCAACTCCCAATGAGGCTGTAGCTAGATTGCAATGCTCGCAGGTTGGATCTTGCCCTTAATACATTTTAGACAATTTTATATGAGATGTGTTCAATGAAAGATTTTAAGTTGAATAGTTAGTAGTACTATCAGACAGAAACTGTCAAATGGATGATTGATGAACTTAAACCCAACCCCCCCAATTATGATGTATGAAACATAATGTGTGAAAATATGATTTATGAAAATATGACATTACAGTCCTTTACATTTACATTTCTTACAACCTTTGTATATTTTGATAGGAACAATGGGAACTGTTCAGATTATTTTAATAATTGCTCAAAAGTGAACATTTGCTTGGCTATGTAATACAAGCAAGAGAAGTGTATTTTTTAAATGAGGCTCCCATTATTAGTTTTGAATCTGGTGTTTTTACATTGACATTACGTGTCAGGAAGAGGAGTATAAGTATCATAATTCATAATTTGGGGGTAATGATATACATTTTATAATTTATAATTTGGGATGGGGTAAATTTCATAATTGATATTTTCATAAATCAATTTTCACACATCATGTTTCATAAATCATAATTTGAGGCGGGGTTTAAGGTCATCAATCATCCATTTGACAGCTTCTGTCTGATATTATGGAGCTGCCTTCCGAAACTACTTTTCTGAGATATTAATTGAAAGATCTTTTTCCCATTGTACCCTAGGATCTTGGAAAGGAGACAACAATGCAGATTTCCATACCAGATTAGTCGAGACCCTAGTTAACGACCACCACAGGTACTGTTAGCTAACAGGGTACTGGGGGAAATTGGACTACTATTGGCAATGCCAGGATACTATAATTGTGTATTAAATACTGATTTAAATCAACAGCTCCAAATGCAAAAATAAAACTGATGCACTGATTTTACATTTTATTAAGTATCATAACCTCTCAGACCATTTAGGATTTCCCTACCAATATTTCAGACATAGTTTCTTGTTTGCCAGTACATCATGTCTATTAAAAAATTCTTTTTTACAGTATATCTTCTCATAAATCTTGTGAGTAGGATACTACAGTTATTTAGCACCATGTACCACTTCATCTGAGGCTTAAATCATTACCCTCCATTAATACAACTCACCTTTGGCTATTAAACCTATTAATCTTACCAAAGATTCTAAATTGTTTACTTCACAAAGTAATATTTTCTTAGAGACCAAAACATTCCCATAGTAAGGAGACACTTTGTAAAACGCTCAAAATAGATCTGAGTAGATAAAACATTGAATATGTTTTTGTAAAAATAAACTTCAAAATAAAGAAATAAAACAACAGCGACAACATTTATTTATATAGTGCATTTTCCTACAAACAATGTAGCTCAAAGTGCTTTAGAAGAAGAAATTTAAAGGAAGTTAATGTAAAACATAAACAAACAAGATTAAGCAATAACAATAAGCAGTATGTAACAAAGAAAAAGGTAAAGATTGGATGGCCAGGAGAGCAGAAAAAACAGACAAAAAAGACTCCAAAAGGCTGAAGAAAAAAAAAAAACTAAATCTGCAGGGGGTCCAAGGCTAAGACCACCTGTGACAGTGCAGGTCAGCTCCACACTACTAGTTCCCTCCGGGAGCCTCTTGAGCCAAACATTCATAACCAGGATGAGCTTGGCAGATGAGGACAAACACTCAAAGCAATGGGTAAGGGTAAAAGTGCACTGGACCTTTATATTAAAATCCTGGACCTTTTTATTAAAATCAGTCCAAAACCAAAACAGTGAGAAAAAGTGCAGTCCTTTCAAATGTCAAATAAATAATTCAATAAAAGAGTGGAAATTGGAATAAACAAACCATCATAGTCAATTGGTCAATATTGCTTTCACTCCTGGATGAGCCCAGCACAACTCCCTCTTTGTCTCCCCAGCTCACCTATTGCTTGCTCAGATGGAGGAGACCTCAAAAGTGGTGCCTCTGACTCCCTCAGGGCTTCATGAGAGTTGGAGTTTGGTGCATCCCTGTTGGGATCTGTAGGCACTGCTGAGGCCTTATGGGCAGTTCTTCTGCCACACCCGGAAGTGCTGCTAGAAATGAGTCATCAAGCACCTGGAGCACTTCTGGGTGCCTTATAAAAGGAGCTAGCAGCCACTACTCGGGGAGCCAGAGTCGGGAGGAGGAAGACGAAACAGAAGAAAAGTCTGATCTCAAGTCAAATAAAATTAATTCAAAAGAAGTTAATTAGTAGCAAAAACAGGTCACTAATTAGGAAAAGGGATAGAAAGAAAACCTGTAGCCACGGTTTTACAGATAAGTCGTTTGCTTCATTTAAATAATGAATACTGTTAATAATTACACATGTGGGGGCGGCACTGTGGCAGAACAGTAGCGCTTCTGTCTCGCAGTAGGGAGTCACATCCCTGGTGTACCCTGCCTGGGGTTTGCACTTTTTCCTGGTGGGTTTCCACAGTTTGCTCTGGTTTCCTTCCAAAACCATGAAGGTTTGGAGATTTGATGAGACGAAAATGACATTAGTGTATGTGTATGCTTGTGCTCACCTTGTGATGAGCTGAAGCCACATCCAGGGATTGTTTCTGTCTTGAACCTCATGGTTGCTGGAATGGGAACATCCCTGGATTGATGGATGTAATTATTAAAAATCCTTTTCAGAGATATTGTGGCAAGGAGTCCTAGGAATTTAGTGAATGTTTCAGGCAATTCACAACACAGTGAAGCCAAACGTTTTCTCACCATGATGAGATCTCCCACTGTCACTTGGTGAAATCTTCCAGATTTACGTAATGTACATGCGCAAATATAGACAGTACAACACTTGCGTAGCAGTAGTGTCTGCTGGCGCATGAATTGTGTCACGTGAAATATAAACCCAGCCTAAGGGGACAGACATTCCAAAATATAGGACAGGGTGAGATTATTTAAGATTTTGTAAACAATTAGTCAGTCAGTCAGTCAGTCATTGTCTATCCATCCATCCATTATCCAACCCGCTGAATCCGAACACAGGGTCACGGGGGTCTGCTGGAGCCAATCACAGCCAGCACAAGGCAGGAATAAATCCTAGGTAGGGTGCCAGCCCACCGCAGTGTAAACAATTAGTAGTATTTAAAGTCAGTTCAAAATGACACGGGTAACCAATGTAATGACACTAAAACTGGTGAAATGTGCTCAGATTTTCTTTTTCTGGTTATGACTCTTGCTGCTGCATTCTGCACTAACTGTAACTGATTGATGTCTTTCTTAGGTAGTCCTATAAGGAGTGCATTAAAGTAATCTAGCTGATTGAAAACAAAAGCGTGAACTAATTTTTCAGCATCTTGTAAAGTTATAGGAGGTCTAACAATAGCTATATTCCTTAAGTGAAAAATGCAGTCCTAGTAATCGGATTAATATGTGATTTAAACTTTAGGTCTAAGCCTATGGAATAAAGTTTATTTCTAATACCCTTACTATATCCATTTTTGCCAATAAGTAAGATTTCTGTTTTCTGCTCACTTAGTTTGATATCAGAACTAATTACTGATACTTCTAAGACTAAGAATATGCAGATTTACATAGCTGTATTCTCTATAAAAGACAGATATTGTAAACAGAATGTAATATTTTGAGCACAACATAAACAGAACAAATAAGTCACATCATACTGACAGTGAGCACAGAGAAAAGGCCAATAAAATTTTAGATGAACAAAATATATAAAATAAAAGTTTAGAACACAGTAGAATATTCTGCGAAGACCACAAAACCTTCCTTGAGAAAAAGTGATGACATAATCTGCTTTGGTTTTAAGTAACGTAAAGAACTTATTTTCACGTAAAGAACTTACTTTTTTACAGTATGAAACATTTGCATTGCAATACAGCTTTGAATCCAGGACTTTAAAGACCAGATATCAAGCTGCAGAACACACTGGGAGGGATGTAGACAGGTAGTTACCAAAATTGACATCACAAAGCTCTGTTGGATTCCTATTCCAAATATCTGTCTAATCAAGATTTACTTAGCTACAAAGACAATGGCATAAGACATTTTTCATTTTATAATCACTAACAAATTCTGCTTTCTTTGACATTTTGAAAAGTGGCCCAAATTTTCCTTTATGATAGAAAATTTCCAAGGAAATCACAGAGCCAAATACTTGAGGAGCAGCTGGCCCTGCCTGAAAAGATTGTATAAAGCCATATTTCCAACATCATGAACATCTGAATTTGTGTTTTTTTTCAGACCTACAGCTTCATGCTTGCATACAGCTATTCCTTTGAAGAGATAACAAAATAAAAATATGGCAATTACAATTCACCTATGTTTATAAACTTGAAGTAGAATGGATTGTGATAGATCACATTTGTCTAGAAAATAGTCACAGTTAACAAACATAGTAGAAAATGGAAGTGGAACCTCGGGTCACAACCATACTTCGATCCAAATCTCTGGTCGCAACCCAATTTGGTCGTGACCCGAAATAATTTCCCCAATAGGATTGTATGTAAATACAATCAATCCGTTCCAGACCGTACAAGCTGTATGTAAATATATTTTTTTAAAGATTTCTAAGCACAAAAATAGTTAATTATACCATAGAATGTACAGTGTAATAGTAAACTAAATGTAAAAACATTGAATAACACAGAGACAACCTTGAACAGAGAAAACTAACCTTGCAGTCTCTTTAAAAACAAGCCCTGTGCATTCCGTCTCGGCTTTACTGCCTTCTTTAACTGCCTTCTCGCTCTCTCTCTCTCTCTCTCTCTCTCCCACCCTCATTCACTCGCTCGCTGCACAGGGAATGCACAGGGAGAGACTGAACACATGCGGAAATCATCGGCGTGTACGAACCGGAAGGGAAACTGGCTTGTTCATCACCCGAGTGTGTGGTCATGAATAGATGCAAAAGTTTGCTGAACTTTTTGGTCGTAACCCGATTTGTACAAGGTCCGAGACGTTCGTGACCAGAAGTTCCACTGTATGTTTATTTTTCAACTATGTTGTAGTCTGTTTCTTCTAAAATATTCACAAACCAATAACAGTGAAAAAACACAGTAGAAAATGGAAATCCATTTCTTTTTCAACCATGTCTCAGCTTGTTACTTCAAAAAAGAATGCAATGTATTATAAGGTCATCTAACATTAGTGAGTGTTCCCTCTACGAGAGTTACAGTAGCAATGTAAACAGGTCACCTGGGGCCTCATGTATAAACGGTGCATACGCACAAAAATGTTGTGTACTCCCATTTCCACGCTCAAATCGCGATGTATAAAACCTAAACTTGCCGGCACATTTTCACGCTAGCTAAAACCCTGGCATACGCAAGTTCTCTGCTCGGTTTTGCAAACTGGCGGTACCCAGCGTCAAAGCAGTGCTATTGTTTCTGTGTGATTTCTCTTTCTTTTTTGGATCCACATCCCTGACGCGGCTTTATAAATACACTGAAATTAACCGTATATTGTTTATTGGTTTAAGGCATCTGATTGTAATCAACCTGTAATAATATAATGGTCTACAGAATGGTCAAACTATTCTAAATACCATAGCTGCTTTAGCGTCGTTACTTTCACTGCACCTTTTTCTTCTTCTTTCAGCTGCTCCCATTAGGGGTTGCCACAGTGGATCATCTTTTTCCATATTACTCAAACTGCACCACTCAGAGTATTTATATCACTGTATCTGAGTGGGGAATCACAGCTCTACAGCAGCTGATTGAAAAGAGAATTATCGGTATACAGTACAGTATTTAGCACACGCTGCCTCAGCCATGCTGCCTATTTGAACTGCTGTCATGCGACAAACGCTTCAGATCCTTTCCTGTACGGACCTCACAGTTCAGAAACAGTTTCATCCCAAGAACTATAAATGCAATCAATCAGTCCATCAAGTGCTCCTTGTAGAACTGTTTGTACTTATTGGTACAATCACCTCACTGTTTAACTTGTGATACAGTTATAATATTGCACAACCTGAGCCACTTTATAAAGCGTGTATTTACATATGATGACAATATTTTTATTAAGATGAAATGCAGCAAAATATGTTTATTATATTGTACAAATAAAACTTTTACTTCATTTAAATAATCTATATTTTTAATAATTAAACATGTGATGTCACAGTGTCACAGCACTAACAAGGACCTGGCGCTCTGTTCACAGATTGTTCCTGATTCGCGCTGTACTTTTGCTGGGGCTGGAGTGACACTGGAAGGAATGATGGATAGAATAATTAAACATGTACTACTAAGATATTTCAATGTTCCTTAAAAGTTTTGAAGAATTGGCGTTCTAAGCTTATAGATGGCTTAACGTCTATTACAGAGCTGATTGTGTAGCAATTGGGTATTTGGAGAAAGAAAAATAAGGACAGGAATTGGGGGTTACTACATTTGAAAGAGACAGTACTGCTGCAATAAATTATTTCATCGAAGGTCGCGCAGCAAGCAACTTGCGTGAGGCATGAACAATCACTGTGCCACCGTGTTCCCATGTTTAATAACATGCTTTAACTCCTGTCATCATGAAAATGATATCAAGTATACATCTCAGTATTTTAATTATTTAGAGAACTGTCATATCGTGAATGTAATTATTCTGTGTCCTGTCGGAGGAAGAGAAAGCCCGTTTAAAAAGCATGTAGTGATTTACACACATAGAGCACATAGAAGACCAAATGCAAAACAAAGTATTTAACGTGCTACTTTAGTTACGATGGTATTTGAGAAACTAGTAAATTAAAAGATTTTAAGATGAAGTTTATGATGTTCTACTTTAATGACAAAATAAACTACGTGATTAAAATGGAAATTTCGAGATTATGAATGTGCATTACTTTTCATGCTGACCGGGATTTATGGAGCGGAAGAATGTGGAAGTTGGTGAACACACAGATTTATGCATCTGGATTTTTTTTGTGCATACGAACATTTCCACTTTTTTCCTTACGCCATGTTTTAGTGTGAATTCTATGCACAGCGTTATGCATGAGCCCCCTGGTGTGCAAATTCTGTCAGTTGGAGAGGGGACGATACTGAATTGTCACTTAAAGGATTACCCTTTTAAAAATGAATATCGGCAAATAACAACTGTAACAGCTGAGATTCTCTAATACCCTTCAGAGCAAGCCATTTCTATGATATCAGACAACTAGGATATGCTTGATTGTTTAAGACCAGAGACTATACTAAGGACATCACTAAATATTACTTGGGGGTGCATGCCAACAGCCCATCTCATATTTTTCCTCCATTTTAAACCTTTCAATTAGTTTGGTGTTGGTTACCCCAGGGGTTGTCAAACTAAGGCCCACGGGCCACATGCGGCCCGCCAGAGTATATTATGTGGCCAGTAGGCATGCGCATGTTGCGATCCTATGTTGATGTTAATTTTGTTCAATTAGAATTTTCACTATATTTTTGAAATATTCCGAGTATTTGATTCGAATCCAGGGATATTAAATTGGTTTTTATGGCTCCAGAATTGATTAGTCATTAATCGTTAACATCCCTATTCGAAACTGCGTTTCCGCTCAACCAGAAGTGGCTTTTTTTCACATTTTGAAAGGTTTTTACAAAAATTGTAATTTAAAAGCGAATAGACGTTGATTTAACCATGAGTGCTGCCAAAAAAAGAAAGATTGAGGACGAATGTCGTGTTTTTAATCACGAATGGACTGTTAAGTACTGCTTCACGAACGTTGGGAGCAAAGCAGTTTGCTTGCTGTGCAGTGGGTATGTGAGCGTCTTTAAGGAGTACAATTTAAAAAGACACCACCAAACAAAACATTTGGATTTCGGGCACAATTTAACGAACGAAGAAAGAAAAAGGAAATGCCAGGAGTTGGTTAACAATTTAAAGAAGCAGCAGACTGTTTTCACCAAACAGTCTTTAATACAAGATGCTGCAACCGAAGCCAGTTTAGTGCTGTCTCATAGGATTGTAAAACGGAACAAGCCTTTTTCTGATGGTGAGTTCATCAAGGAATGCTTGTCTGATGCAGCAAACATTATGTGTCCAGAACAGAAAACAAAATTTGACAGCATTTCTTTATCAAGGAGAACTGTAGTCAGGCGTGTTGAAAAGATAAGTGACAATTTGATGCACCAACTTCGAGATGCAAGCAAAGACTTTTTGTGGTACTCTCTTGCGTTGGACGAAAGTACCGATATACAGGACACAGCACAATTGTTGGTATTTATACGGGGAATAAACACCCGTTTTGAGCTTACTGAGGAATTACTTAGTGTTGAGTCACTCAAAGACACAACCACAGGCCAGGATTTATTCAGTGCTGTTGTGAACTGTGTTGAAAGAACTGGGTTGGTGTGGAATAAGATGGCAAGTGTAACAACCGATGGAGCGCGTGCTTTAACTGGAAAAATCGTAGGTCTGGTGAAGTTGATGAATAATAAAATTAAAGAAGAACACCCTGACCACACACTCTTCACTGTGTCATCCATCAGGAAAGTCTGTGTAAAGCTGCGTTGAATATCAAGCATGTTATTGACCCAGTTGTCAGTGTGATAAACCTCATCAGAGCCAGGGCACTTAACCACAGGCAGTTCAAAGCACTGCTTGAAGATTTGGAAAGTGAACATTCTGATATTATCTACCACAGCAGTGTCCGCTGGCTGAGCCTGGGCAAGATATTGAGGCGAGTGTGGTGGGATCTCAAGGAAGAAAAAGTTATGTTCCTGGAGATGAAGGGTATTGATTGTGACTTTGTTACTAACATTGTTAACGAAGAGAGGAAGTCAGACTTCATGTTTGCTATTGACATTATGGAAAAGTTGAATGAACTGACTGTCAGACTTCAGGGCAATAGCTTGTTTGCACATGAAACGTATGTACATGTTAAATCATTTCAGGCAAAACTCTCCCTGTTCTCCAAGCAAGCAGGTGAAATCAGGTTTTGCTATTTCCCTTTGCTGAAACAGAAAACCATTTCTGGTGAAATGGCTGACAAGTACAAGGCCCAGTTGGATGCCTTGGTTGTGGAATTTGAAAGGAGGTTCCAAGACTTCAAGAACTTGGAACCACTCTTCAATATCCTCAGTTTGCCATTTAGTGCAGAAGCTGATTCAGCCCCAGAGGATATACAGTTGGAGCTGCTTGACCTACAAGCAGATTATGACCTGAAGGAGAAGTTCAAGTCAGTTCTTCTGCTGGAGTTTTATGGATCTTTGTCAGCAGCAGCATTTCCACACTTAAAAAACTTTGCTGCTAAACTTTTGTCACTATCTGGGTCCACATACATCTGTGAGCAAGCTTTTTCTTGTCTGAAAATAAACAAGTCTAAGAACAGGTTGATGGTGACTGACTGTAATTTGAATGCAGTCATGCGAATCACAACCAGTAAACTGGTTCCACAGTTCAAGAACATTATCCAAAATTGTGAACAGTTACATACTTCTCATTAACTATAATTGTATTCTGTGGTCAGATTGTATGTAAATTAAGTTCCTTCTTCTTCATAATTATTATGATAGGTAACAATAAACTTTTGTTGAAATAATTATGAATAGTAAAATCTTATTACCAAATTAGAAACCGTTTCAAGTTTGTATTTTAAAATATAATGTGCATGTGTAATATAGTGTGAATGTGAAATAAAATGACAAATACATGGTTATTATCATTAATTCATATTTTCATACTTTGTAAATTGTAATTGAAGTAGACAAAATATATATGCGGCTCCCCGATAACAATAAAGTTTTCAATGTGGCCCTCCGTAGAAAATGTTTGCACACCTCTGGGTTACTCTCATCTTAAAACAGGGCAACAAACCATCTGACTGATCTAATTATCTCTCGTTCTCCATGATGAAAAAGCTGTAAGCAACATTTCTTGCACTCCATTTGTAGAGGGTTATTCATACTTGATTTATCAGTTCTGAACAGGCAGATAACATGTGACACCTTCTATATATGATAGATATAGCCCTACTCTGTACCAGCCTGCAGCTTTGCTGACTCTTAATTAAATAAAGGCTTTTGACCACATGAATTGGGATTTTCTATGGAGAGCTTTACACTAGTTTTTGCTGAGAGATATATCCATTTGATCAATATATTATACACCTCCTCCATGGTGTCACAAACTCAGCTATTTCACAGCCCTGTGTGATTCAAAAAGGAGCAAGACGGGTGCTCTTGGTCTGTTTTACTTTTTAATATTTCACTTGAGCCTTTCACAGTCTTTATTTGTTCTCCTCTATTGCAACTCATGTCTTACATCATAAAATTTCTTTATATCCTTGGGAAAGTTAATATTTTGTACATAGTGTAAGCCAAAGAGTGCAGATGCATTGGGCAGGTCACTCAAGCACAATGTCATTGCTGATAATATTGAGTTTGAAATGAACCATGGCAACATCAACCTCAACAATAATGATGATACCCACTTTCAGTTCTTTGCTATAGCTTCTTCCTGTTTCCTGAATTGAAAAGAGAAAATTTCAGGATAAAAAGTCTACTATTGAATATAATACAGTAAAATGCCAACCAAAATATAGCTCCACTCTCTTGATTTAGCCAATATCAACATTATATACTGCAGTAAAAGTGAAAATCATGTAACAAACATGTGGAGATAAATGCAGACTCTCTATTGGCACATGCAGCTATGTGCAGAAAAATTATATATTTTCTACACAGTATGTCTATATATATATGTGTGTGTGTGTCTGTGTTAAGATATTTTCAGACAAATCTTTACTGTTTTAAAATGTGTATGTTACTGTTAGTCTGAAAAATGTCTAAAATCCATTAAAGTCCATTAGGTGGCATCAGATCAATTACTAGAGAAATCCTCAGTGGGTTGTCAGCCTTCTACCTTAAAAAATAATAGCAGACCTTGAAGAGCTGTATGCTGTAAGCTGTATATGAACATCAGTGGTCTGGTAAATCAATAAAAAAAATAAAAGCAAATTGTATTTCACAATTTTGCTGTGTTGTCAACAATAGTGTAACAATGTTTAAGATTTGCATCTTCCAATACTTAAAAAAGTCAAGGAGTCAATTTCAGGACTTGGTCAGAGAATACAAACATTTTGTCTGTTCATCAAGTCTGTGTAGAAGGATTTGTATATTCTCGCCAAGCACTTTCTTTCTTGCTCTGTGCAGCTTAATCTGCTTTGCTGAATGTGCATCCAAGGATGAAAGGTAAATCTTCTTTAGGTTAGTTCTTGTGATTCTGTAAAACTTTAAACATTTCTGTTAGTAAAACATATTTGTATTTTTAGTTTTATAGCAAAAAAGTGTTCATTAATTAAAATAACTACAACATTTGATAATTATATATACTATAATCTACGGCATAATTGTTTCAAGAGTTTTTTTGAATAGAAATGCTGTAGGCACAAAAACATAACTTACCCATTTTTGCAAGAATATCGCAAGCCTTATTTTTTGACTTTTTGAACTTGAAGCACTTCCTCCACTGTCTCTTATCTGCAAAATCAATTTCCATTTTTGAATTATTTAATATGTTGGGAAGATTCTTCTTTATCTCCTCTTCTAAAGCCTGCCTTTCCTTTTCTAGTTTCATCAATCTGCCCAGTTACATTGTCTGGGAGAAAATTCACTTCAGATCTTTAAACTTTTTTGAAATGACGCTTGCACACCTCTCCATGCCTTTTATGATTGATCATTACCTCTCTGCAGCCTGCTAATTTCCCCACCCTTGACAAACGTTTTTCTAACCCTGCATCATTAACACTAAAATCCCTGAAGCCTATAAAAAAACTTGTAATCCCGGCCCACCTTTAATCCCTTCGCACCTCTCTATTATCGTCTTTTGTTTTGTAAATGTATCAATCAGCAATAAGCAGCTAGCTATCCCACACACATCCCACAAGAGAACAGAAGCCCTCCACACAAGAAACTTCTACTCACATATATGAACAATGCAGCAGCACCAGGCGTAAAGGCGAAAGGTGTCACTGTTTGGATGCAGCCACCGGTTGGACGTCATCCTGGCAGTATGCCCAACACATGTCCTTCAAACAAAAATCACGGTTACAGAGCTTGTCAAGATATCGTGCAAAGTCCTGTTTGTGATTATGTTTTGTGATGGTCTTTATATAAAAAGATTTATATGTTATTTATATAAAAGCCAGATCGAATTGTATTTACCTTGATTCATTTACTTATCTTCCTACAGCGTAAAGTCACAAGTAGACTGCAGAGCTTCCTCTGTTTTATCGACACATGCATACTCACAAAGTACATGTGTACTGAAGTGGCTTTAGCTGCAGGTGGAAGCTCCTGTCGCACCCTACGCAACTGTGTTTGATCTTATTCAGGAAAAGATCCCAGTTGCCCCATGGGGGAAATGTTTTCAAAGTCTAAGGTCATAAAGCTTATGAAACCATTTCTGGACAAATGCAGAACCGTAGAAACAGTTGTGTGGAGCTTCCACCTGCAGAAGGAAAAAATATTTTTCACTTAGTGAAAAGGCCACCGGTTCTATTTCTTGGATGTTAGGGTAGGCCTTACAGGCATAAACAGCTTCAGCTATTTTATCTAAGGTGTCCATATTCATCTCTCTTGGTACAGTGACAACTATTTTACTTTCATTATATACATCATTTACTTTGGAAAATGCAAACTCAACATCATAAGTTAATGATGGAACGAGGAATCGACAAGTCCACTCTCTGTGTTCTCATGTTGCATCAGCACCACCGAATGGAAACTGTGGTGTGAACTAGTAGATCAAGAGAATAATAAACTAGCAGTGTCCAAAATGAGGATATGGAAGATCTCTACTCTGAATCTCCAGAACTTTCCAAAGCATTTCAACATTGCTCTATCTGCATGAAAATCTGATATGTCAGTCAATTTGCAAAGTTCATGGCCAAATTTGTGATCTTCAAACTGAAGTAAAAAATCATCTTTACGCTGAAATTTTTCTTCAAGTATTTCTTTTAGCAGATCCATCAACTGAGGTATTTCTGAAACCTGAACTGTCCTTAAATTATATAGAGCTATACTTACAAGCAGCAACATCTTTAGAGAAAAAAAACACATTTCAATTACATGATTGTTAAAACAGTGTGGAATTACATGTATACAAAACTGTGACAGTCGTGATTCTGAGAAAGTCTTGACACTGATAAAAAGCACTTCCAATGCTAAATATAAAACCAACAAGTCAAAATATAATTCAGAGATAAAGAGTTATAAAATATATTATAAGAGATCATACTAAGGTGGTCATTCATCCTTATCCCTCTCCAAAAATGGTTATGCTGTCAAAATACCCCTAATTCTTCCATAATTGATTCATAACTCACAAAATAAATAGCATTGCTACCTTTAAACAGAATCACATGCAATTTTAACTATTCATTTTCAAGAGAAAAAATATATAGACTTCCACTTTTGGTCCTCCTGATTAGGCCTCACCTCAAAGTGATCATTTTGTTTACAAATGACAAAATAATAACTATGCTATAAATGTTAAAGGTGTGTTTACTTATTTTTGGAAGGAGAAATTTCTTCAGATAAATCTGTATTCTTCTTCTTAACTGTGTGTGGTTGTCCGAGAGAATGAAAGTCTCGACAAAATAAATGTTGGGGCGCCATCCCAGCCTTCTCTGTTTACTTCAAAGGAAAAACAAAAGCTTCATGGCTTAAAAACAAAACAGTACCACAGCCTCAAGGTAACACAAGACACTGTCTTCCGGGCAATTCTTGCTTTTATGGCCTAGGGACTGGAAGGGGAGAAGTCAATTGCCCTCACTGGGCAGTTTCTCAGTACTGTAGAGGAAAATGAAGACAACACAGTTAGTGGCAGTGCCCCCTCTTGGTCCAGTGTGGGGATACATACCTGGGAAGAACTGGAAGGATGACCTTTTGAAAAGCATGTGTGACATGTGTAAGCTGTCAAATGATCAACATCCTTTAAGTCATTCATCTCAGGGATTTCAACTGCAGTTGTTTCAACAACCTCACAACACCTATAGTGTTCAATATACCAAGGCAGCAGGTTTTGGAAAGAATGAAACCTTGTTGGAGTCAACTAAAACTAAAATCTACATAATTTTTAGGAATTCTGAGATGCCACTGCATTTCCAGCACATACAATTATACCCTTTGTGAAGTAAATTCCATGCATGTGACCATCTGTGCTACTGTTGGTGTGTATATTTTTTCCATATTACATTTTTAGAGACTCCGTCTAGCTAGGAGTTTTGACCATTTCAATATTTTGTAAATTAAAGGTGTCAGGAAAAAGTTTAGTTCATCTAAGTAGTAGGCCATCATGCGCTAATGTTTTGTTGCCAGGATGACCACAATGTTCTTGAACTTGAGTCTTCGTTAAAAAAAAAAAAAAAAAAGTATATTTTTCCTCAAACCTCATGGTATATAGTTTCACTAATGACCGAAATAATAAATGAGGTGAGGGTAGTGTTCAATATAGTGTTGCCTGAGTCCTAAATTTCACTCGGGATATATTCCTACTAATAACAATGTGTGACCTTTTTTACTCTCGGGATAACACAATGACAATCTGAGAACTTTGCTGAAACAACCATCTCAACAATGTCCTTCAAATCCATCAATACTGCCTCTGAAGCTTTTGTCTCAGGTATACATCTACAAATAATTACTGTCAGTTATTGTAATAATGCCCAATTTTCATTTGTATTGCCACTTATAGTTCTCTTTAGAAAAACTGAATTTGGCAATTTTCTGGGGCTGAATCACTCTATCTGCATCCTTGTGTGGAAAACCTTTCCTAGAGTTATTCAGAAAATCAAGACTAAAGAGTCCCTTAAATATTAGATCTTTGTGGCATGCAGACAACTAAACTGGGACAATTACTTCAGAAACACCATGATGAAGATCTGGTGGAATCTCAGTCATTAGGTGAAAGAAAGATTGCTTTTTTACACTGTGTGAAATAAATGTGCCAGTTTCATTTCTAAGCTGTCCAACAGAACTGTCCTGCCTTATTGTTCTCAACAGAAAGTAGGTAGCATTTTTGAAGAAGCAGTGATACCAGTTTGTGTTCAGGTGTCAGGAAACACCTTTGTCTCTCCACAAGTTATAGCAGAGCTGCTTTTCCACACAACTCAGTACCAGCAACTGATTACCTGTTGTCTTCTGAATGGTTATTTTTAGTAATTAATGATTTTTTGAAATCATTAATAGTGTATGTTATGGAGAATCAGCGTGGACCCAGACAGACATAGGACACATAGAAGTCCCAAACACATGCATTTACTTTTATTCTTCTTCTCTACAGTACACACAGTGCACAAGTCAACACAAATAGCTCACAGTCCTTTTCTTTCTTTCTTTCTTTCTTTCTTTCTTTCTTTCTTTCTTTCTTTCTTTCTTTC
>JANRMT010062837.1:790531-818767 GCA_026402145.1 Polypterus bichir lapradei
ATATATATATATATATATATATATATATATATATATATATAGAATATAAATATATGCTATATATATAGCATTGTTAATGTAGGTAGATCATTTCCACCTGGTCATTTTAAAAGTAGTTCGCAAGCCGAAAAAGTGTGGGCACCCCTGAACTAGATACATGTGCTTATATGACAGCATGAACTGCTTGTAGATAAGGTTAGTCTTTTATTGGCGTCAACATATTGCAGTAGTTTTAATAAAAATAAGTGTTGGTCATTCTAAAATCGTTCACATGTGAGATGCCCGTACACTGTGTCATCCCCGGGATTCCTGGGAATGACATGCGGGATTCCCGAACACCTGGGAATGTATAAACCCGTCTGGGAATGAATTCCCTAGTCTCTTAGTCTTATATGCCCTCTAGATTTGTCATAAAGTTGAGAAACATCTCGGCACATTTCCAATTTGGCACAACCATATCCACATCATCCAGAATCCTGCTCTATGTATTGGTGGCATAACCAGCTCTTTTCAGCCATTGGCTGGTCAAGGTGTCAAGACACTTAGTGACATTTGTGATGATTCTGAAGGCAAGGCATGTTAATTATATAGCACAAATCAGGCACAAGGCAATTCAAACTGTTTTGAAAAGAAATAAAAACATTACAAAATGGAAATTTAAAAGAAAAATAAAACAAAAAAATATATAAAATAAATGATTAAAAGGCTAAATCAACATTACAGAACAAGAAAAAATGGTTAGTGATGTAATTTACTTTTAAGTCACAACAAACAAGTAAGTTTTGACTTAAATAAGCTCAGTGCAAACCTCAAGTCTTCAGGAAGGGGCACAGAAACTAAACACTGCTTTACCATGCTTGGTTTTGATTGTAGGAACAGTGAGTAGGCCTGTCTGAGATGACCTGAGGGTTCAAGGTGCTTCATAATGTATAAGGAAAATAGAGATGTATTTTGGCCCAAAACTATTTAGTGCTTTATATCTTCTTCTTTTGGCTGCTCCCATTAGTGGTCGCCACAGCAGATCATCTTCTTGCATATCATTCTGTCCCGTGTATCTTGTTCTTTTACACCCATCACCTGCATGTCCTCTGTCACCACATCCATAAACCTTCTCTTAGGACTTCCTCTTTTTCTCTTGCCTGGCAGCTCTATCCTTAGCATCCTTCTCTCAATATACTTGGTATCTCTTCTCTGCACATGTCCAAACCAGCACAATCTCGCCTCTCTGACTTTGTTTCCCAACCGTACAACTTGAGCTGACCCTCTGATGTACTAATTTCTAATCCTATCCATCCCTGTCACACTCAATGCAAATCTTAGCATCTTTAACTCTGCTACCTCCAGCTCTGTCTCCTGCTTTCTGGTCAGTGCCACCATCTCCAACCCATATAACATAGCTGGTCTCACTACTGTCCTGTAGACCTTCCCTTTCACTCTTACTTATATCCGTCTGCCACAAATCACTCCCGATACTCTTCTCCATCCATTCCACCCTGCCTGCACTCTCTTTTTCACCTCTCTTCCACAATCCCCATTACTCTGTACTGTTGATCCCAAGTATTTAAAGCAAATATATTAAAGTCAACCATTTGATGTACAGGAAGCCAGTGCAGTGATTTAAGGACTGGAGTAAGATTCTCCACTCTCTTTATGTTATTGAGGACTCTTGCTGAAGCATTTTAAATGAAAGGAGAGAGCCGCTGGTGGCATGTTGCTGAATCTGTTACTGTTGGCTGCGATCAGTTCCCATATTTTCTATTCACAATGCATTTGCAAGAAAAAAAGGCAGAAGGCATTTTATTATGGATTTGGCATGGGAACTTCACAAGAATTACATGATAGTGAAGGTGGCTGCAGACCGTTTGGGTCCATCTTGCTGCTGGGTGAACAATTTAATACCAGTTTGGAAAATGTAGCTGTAATAAAACAAATGAAAACTGTGTAAAGTGACACTGTTTTCTGTGCTAGAGCTGTTCAAAGAAGCCATAATGAATATGTACTGATTGCTGATGTCTGTTGTAATCACCTCAGTTACCAGGTACCATTCACATATGGTTACATTAAAATTAACCATAGAAAGATTTTAAAATCTTTCCACAGAAAACAACAAAAAAAATGCAAATTATTTTACATGCCAGACAATTGAAATATATTATTTTTCTTTAGACAATGTCACACACGTGCGCATGGGAAACAGCTGAAGGGCCTAAACACTAGTAATTCTATGCCAGGCCAGGGGGTGGCGGAGTGTACTGACTATCTCTCTCAGTCCCTTGCAGACCTTTCCCGGGAAATCCCGCCTGTTCCCAGCCCAAGGATGATGTCACTTCCTGGCACGAGGACGCCATTCCCAGTTCCTGCACAGATGACGTCATTTCCCTTCCAGGCCTTTAAAACTGCCGTCTTGCCTCAGTACAGGCAGCTCTGTTCTGGACTCTGAACTAAGCACATCATGCTACTTAAAACCAACTTTTGCAGCCGATTTAATTATACGGGTGGCTGCCCTAAATGTTTATGATGTCTCCGACTCATTCTTCTTACAACAAATAAATACTAGAACGGTGTTATAATGAGCATTAGTATGACCTGTAAAACTTCTAAATGTACAGAAAGTGTAGGGATGTACAGTGATCCCTCGCTATATCGCGCTTCGACTTTCGCGGCTTCACTCCATCGCGGATTTTAAATGTAAGCATATCTAAATATATATCATGGATTTTTCGCTGGTTCGCGGATTTCTGCGGACAATGTGTCTTTCAATTTATGTTACATACTTCCTCAGTTTGTTTGCCCAGTTGATTTCATACAAGGGACGCTATTGGCGGATGGCTGAGAAGCTACCCAATCAGAGCACGTATTACATATTAAATAAAACTCCTCAATGATATATGATATGCATCCCGCACGCAGCTTCGCACACTTAAAAGCTCTAACAGCCCGTATTGATTTTTCATTGTTTGTTTTTCTCTGTCTCTCTCACTCTCTCTGAGAAATACAGGCAGATACTTATCCAACATGCAATACCATCAGGGAGGCGTATGATTGGCCCCATTAACTGCTCCTGACGGAGGGGATGTGAGCAGAGGGGCTGTTTGCACAGTGGCTGTTTGCTTAGAAGATACGGACGCGCCTGTAAAAAAATGCTGAAAGGCTACCTTCACATTGTTCCCTTCATTGCGCCGCTTTATCGCGGTGCTTGCATACTTAAAAGCACAGCAGCCCTATTGATTTTTGATTGTTTACTTTACTCTCTTTCTCTCTGAAATTCTCCGCTCCTGACTCGCACCTTGAAGAGGAAGATATGTTTGCATTCTTTTAATTGTGAGAAAGAACTGCCATCTCTGTCTTGTCATGGAGCACAGTTTAAACTTTTGACTAAAGGGTGTTATTTCATGTCTAGAGGGCTCTAATAATGTTAAAAAACGTATTTAGAAAGTTGTAAACAGGTTTTCAATGCTCAAGCTGTGAAAATATTTATAAATAAAGATTTATAAATAAAGAATTCTACTTCTTGGAAATTCATTTATCTGTCTGGAGCGGATCAACCGCTATAAACGAGGGTTTACTGTATAACTGTGCGGAGAATATTTATAAACAGTGTGGAAGAATTTCTAAGAGCTTAAAATACATAAAAATAACCATACAAACATATGGTTTCTACTTCGCGGATTTTCACCTATTGCGGGGGGTTCTGGAACGCAACCCCCGCGATCAAGGAGGGATCACTGTATTATAAGAATGATGGGTCATTCATAAGAATAAAAGGATTCAGACTTCACTTGGCATAGCCTTGGCAGTTTTAATGCTGAAAAAATAAATGGCAGTTCTAGTGTTAGAGCAAGTTAGTGTTAGTGTTTCTTCCCAACATCCTTATATCTTTTCCTGCTTGTTATCTCCAAACTTTAAGCCATTGAAATCTCTATATTCAAGTCTATTGTGACAGATAGGGGCACTGTCCTCCCCGTGAACCCTCAGATCAGATTCCAGACACCAGGTAAAAGTCCAATAAGTTGACTTTTTATTAATATACAGTGCACAAAGCACCTTCCTCTCCACAATACTCATAAATAAACAATAATCCACAATAATACAATTCCTCCACTCTCCCAGACACGTTGCCACCCTGCCACCCAGCTCAGCTCACTCGTCTGGGATCTCCTAGAGTTCTTTATAGTCCGTGACCCGGAAGTGCTTCTGAACCCTGAGTCCATGCGACTTCCTAGCACTTCCGGGTCAGATCCAAAGTCTACTTTTCATCCCGGAAGAACGTCATTCCTCCTGTCACTGTGACTAAGATGTATTTCCGGGTTATAGGGCACGTAAGAGTCTGGCCGGCCATAGTCCACAGTACACCCCCTCCCCCCCTAAGCGAAAAACCGTGGTTTGGAGCGTCCAGCCCCGCAAGGGTCGTCTTCCTCCAGGAGGGTCCATAGGTCGGGTCTTGGCAAGGTTGGAGACACTCTTCTGAGAACCAAGGAGGAACATTATAATAATGAGATCTTTGTCACTCTGTCCTCCTAGGACAACATCGCCATACGTGGCCCGGCCTGCGGCATTCATAGCACAGCCACGGGCCCCGCGTTTGTATCCCTTGCCGAGACTGAAAACACTTTGGGAAGTCTGGCTCCGCCCTTTTTCCCGCTGAGGAGGATTCCAGAGCCACCTCTGATTTTCCAGCACCCTTTTCTCGTTTGTCAGGAGACTCCCATTTTACTTTAGGGATCTCCTGTTTAATCTGGGGCTTTTCTACAGTCTGGATCTCTCTATGTATCAGAGAGAGACCCTTTACTGTCTGCACCCCTTTTGATTTGCTTATAATACGGGTCGGGGTCTTCAGGATCGCATTGCTCCATGAGACAGCACCATCCAGCTGTTCCGATTCGATCGACCCTTCCCCCGACTGCTCTGTTAACGTTCCACAGCCCCTTGTAGGGCTTGCAGTGACTTGGCACCTGCTATTTATTAAATGCGGGCCCGGATCACACTGCGTCCCTCAATGATATACGGTACCGGTGTTACTTACCTGTACCACCAAATTATATAAGACGGGAGTCTCTTGACCTAACCGCCACAGGTATTTGACTACCTACTTCATCAGCGCTTCGGCCGTCGCTCCCAATTCTCCAGTGATCTTCTTTATCGCCGCCAGCATCTGAAAAATACCTTGCACGGGCTCGATTAACTTTTCAAGATCCCGCACGTTCACTATATTATTTAATTCGGCCGGAGGCAGGCTTAAAGAATCACTCGCCTTACCATCCGGCCGGGAGCCAATGAGCACCTCTGTTCCAGGCACATGCTCGGATGGTCTTCGCAACGGAGCCTTGGAATTGGAGTTCTATTTGGATGACCGGGCTGCCATCTTTGGCTGACTGCAATCTGCCTGTGTTAATTTGTCGGTGGATCGATCAGCCATTTCCCGGCCCTCCTTACCTTTTCGTGGAGTGAGCGGTGCTTCGCTCACCTCCCCCTTCCCCTTCGGAAAGTCCAAGTCCATTGGTTTGTTGGTGAAGTCGCAAACAGCGGGATGCGGACCTTCTCCTTCCCAAAATGCACCTGGGTTGATCATGTGTCACTCGCCGGCAGGCGACATGCGGAAGTCCCATTTCTTGCTCATCGGCTCGAATAGGAAAGCACCACCGTCCTCGGGGTTGTCTCCTGTTTCCCGTAGAGCCTCCAGATGATTTTCTCCGAGGTACATGCACGGGACAAAGTGAGTTATTTTAAACAGATTTTCAATTAAATCCCCGGCATGTACCTCGTAGCAGTCGTCTGTCTCCAGAGGCTTCTCCCGACCTGTGTAGCCGCTCCGTAGCTCTTCCTGAGCATCAGCCATTATGAGCGTGGCTCTCCCGCTGCCTCTGTCGGTCTGCTTGCCTTTTTTCTTCCCAATGACGGAGTTGGTGAAGGTGGGTTCCAGCGATGTTTTTGCGTGTCTGAACGCTGTTTTCTTGGGGTTCTCTGGCCACAGAAAAGTTTGTAACAGGTCCTCTGCCAAATCAACGGCCAGATAATCCTGCCGACTATGCCACTGTGACAGATAGGGGGTGTTGTCGTCCCCTTGAACCCTCAGATCAGACGCCAGACACCAGGTAAAAGTCCAATAAGTTGACTTTTTATTAATATACAGTGCACAATGCACCCTCCTCTCCACAATACTCATAAATAAACAATAATCCACAATACAGCCAACCCTCGTTTATCGCGGTTAATCCGTTCCGGACTCTGCCGTGATAAATGAATTTCTGCGAAGTAGGATTCTTTATTTATAAATCAAATATATTCACAGTTAGAGCATAGAAAACCTGTTTATGACCGTCTAAATACATTTTCTAACATTATTAGAGCCCTCTAGACATGAAATAACACCCTTTAGTCAAATGTTTAAACTGTGCTCCATAACAAGACAGAGATGACAGTTCCGTCTCACGATTAAAAGAATGCAAACATATCTTCCCCTTCAAAGTGTGCGTCAGGAGTAGAGAATGTCAGAAAGAGAGAGAGAGAGAGAGAAAAGCAAAAATCATTAGGGCTTTTTGGGCTTTTAAGTATGCGAGGCACCACCAAAGCAGCTACAAGGAAGGCAACAATGTGAAGGTATTCTTTCAGCATTTTTTAGAGGAGCATCCGTATCCTCTAGGCAAACAGCCTCTGTGTAAACAGCCCCTCTGCTCACACCCCTTCCGTCAGGAGCAGAGAATGTCAGAGAGAGAGAGAGAGGCAGAGACAAGCAAACAATCAAAAATCAATATGTGCTGTTTGGGCTTTCAAGTATGCGAAGAGCCACACGGGAAGCATATCGTATATTATTGAGAAGTTTTATTTAATATGTAATACGTGCTCTGATTGGGTAGCTTCTCAGCCATCTTGCAATAGCGTCCCTTGTATGAAATCAACTAGGCAAAGCAACTGAGGAAGCATGTATCATAAATTAAAAGACCCATTGTCCGCAGAAATCCACAAACCAGCAAAAATCCGTGATATATATTTAGATATGCTTACATTTAAAATCCGCGATAGAGTGAAGCGACGAAAGTCGAAGCGCGATATAGCAAGGGATCACTGTAATACAATTCCTCCACTCTTTTAGATGCCTTGCCACCCTGCCACCCAGCTCAGCTCACTCGTCTGGGATTTCCTAGAGTTCTTTATAGTCCGTGACCCGCAAGTACTTTCGAACCCTAAATCCATGTGACTTCCTAGCACTTCCAGGTCAGATCCAAAGTCTTCTTTTCATCCCGGAAGTACGTCATTCCTTCTGTCGCTGTGACTAATACGTACTTCCGGGTTATAGGGCATGTAAGAGTCTTGGGCCTCCCTGCAGCGTCCTCTGTTTGCCCCTGTAGTATCCAGCAGGGCTGTGGATGATAACGCCATGGTCCATAATTCCCTGCTGGCATTTGGGGCACCTCCATGCTGCAGGGAGGGCTCCACCTGGCGGCCTGGGGGTATTGGTCGGGATGACTGGCTGGCCATAGTCCACACTATGTACATGTAAGGTGTCTGCTAGACCACAACCTTTACTTTCAGTCTAGCAACATTACCTCGCTTCTGTTTCTCCTATTGACGGAAAGGTATACAAAGAAATTTCACTAAATCTTTTAAAATCCAAATTATCAGTGCACTCAATTAAAATTTGTACATTACATGTACCTCATCTCTCATAAACTTTAGACTATGCACTTGACTGTTCATGCTATCTGTCCTTTTGTCCTTTAAATGTCCCTGGCAATTTTTTTCATATGTTTTGAGATTATCTTCCAGTCTTTGCTTTCAGGACAAATGTTTCTAATTTCCTGTCTTCTATTCTCTCTGTTAATTATCCCTTTTTGCCTCATATGTTGCTTCTCAGACCCTGCCTTTTATCCAGCAGAGTTTAATTTATCTTGGTACTATCACAACAAAGGTTTATCTTAAGTTCTTGCTGGAAATCTCCTTATTCTCTCTGCCACTCTGTAAACTACTGGAAGTCCTCTTTCTTTTTTCTAGTGTTACTTGATCTTTTGGTAATGTGGTTCAGTGGATCATCTGAGAGAAATGGCAAGATGCTGTGCATTTGGTGGGGAGCTGTTCAGACTTTGGTCCATACATGCTAGAAATCGTAATCACTATTTTGTTCAGTTTTCCTAATTTTCTCGTGGTCTCAATGTGTCAGTTAGGCCTCTTTCATTGGTCTACACAGGCACAATTTGTCTCTATTCTTAACAAATCCTTTTCATAGGGTGATTTTGGGAGGATGGGGTAAGTTAGTCATTGAAGAGGGTTGATACTGCTTACTGTAACTGTTGCTTTTTTATTGTTATTGTTTTTTCTTTTTTATTGCAAATGAAAAAATGTATATATCACTTTAGTGCAAATCTTACAAACAAGTCATTTAACAGCTACTAGGTTTGTTGCACATTAATTTTCAGGGTAGGTAAATACAAGCAGAAGGTAGTCTTTTAAACAGGTAGTGTACAATGCAAAAGTAGCATGGAGAGGTGGAAACAGGTGGGTAAACTGCTATAGAGCTACAGACTAATGGATCATAGTCAGGCATACATGATAAAAGGTTCACAATGTCTATAGCAACTGCTCCAGAGTTAGATGTACCCAATCACTTTGAGTACCTGGAGATATTTCTGAATTAGTATCCAGGACTAAGGACCCCAAGAGAGTCAACTTCAAGCTATCCACCTAGAAACAGGGAATTTGTGATAGTAGATGACTTAGCAGTAGGATAGACGCATAAATTTGCTCCAGGAATAATTAGTCTTATATGGTGTGATGTCTTCCTGGGCAAGAAGATAAGCTCCTGATATGTGTTGGAGGGAATTATTATCCATGTTGGATCACATGGCAAAAGGAAGGTTTGGCTGCCAGACAAACTTAAAGAACCAGGTGTTAAGATGACAAAGTGATTTTCTCAGTGCAATGTGCAATGCACCCTCAAATCCTATTAGCCTTCTTAGTTACTTCTATATAATGTCTTATTGTGAGACAGTAGGATTAAGCAGTCTATCTTAGTAGTTTCAATGTATCACATCCACTATTGTGTAATTCTATATAATACTTTATTTTTACTTACTATGTGCAAACCTTAAGTGGTTCATGATGGAATTTTATCATGTTCTATCTCTAGTGATTCTGCTGACCCTAGGGTGTCCACCAATCCCTAGGTTTTGTGCTATGTGCAGACGTAGCCAGCTGAATAGTTATATTTTCATATAGATCATGTATATAAAATAAAATAAATGGCAGCCCCAGCACTGATACTTTGAAGTAGCAATTCTTTATTATTGCTTTATCTGGAAAAAGAACTACTGTTGTGTTCTGTGATTTAGGTCAATTTTAAGCTAAGTTCATTTTGTGTGTGAGTGGAGAAAAATGTTAGTCCAAAAGCATGGCTGGTGAGTGATTGGACAATTAACACAATAAATTCACCACCGACAAATATCCATTAATTCTAGTAATGTTGCATTCTAAGGGAGGCTTCATTTAACTTATTTAAAACCAAAGTGTTTATCGTGTTAATAGGAATTACTTATGAATGGTTTAAAATCACTTTACTTTTTTTGTTTTTTTTTTGTTTTTTTCCAGTGCCTCCTGATTGACCTGATTGATACTGTTCAAATCGTCAGATGTCTAGTTATGCAAGAAATTGAGCCCTCTAGATCCAAACAAGCCTCATTTTTAGGCCACTTTGGGCTGGTCAGGTCAGGTTGGGATTCATGCACTGGTATAGTGCATTGCAGCACTCACCACATGATGAAACAACTCGGGATCCTAGGTTGGCAAACTCACAGGCAGATACATGGCCCAGCCCGACTCTCTGGAAATGATCATCTATCGCAGTCAAGTGTTACGTGGCCTTCCCTTGGGCCTTTTTTTCAGCCACTCGGGTCCTCAACAATGAGTATCCTGTGAGTCGGATCGCCTTTGGGGAATCACACCACATGGCTGCATGCCATAACTGACGCTTCCTCATAATGCAGGTAATGTGCCTCATTCAGTTAAAAAAAAGTTACGCAAGCATTTTCCAAAGAGACACAGTACCGAAGGAATCCAGTGTTCAACTCAGGTCACTAGATAGCATCCATATCTCTCAACCACATAGCAAAACAGGAAGCAACAGGACTGTAAAGACTTGGACCTTTGTACTTTTTCAAAAATATCAGGAGCACCACACACCCTTTTCCAGCAACCTCATGAATACTTTCCCAATCCATTTACTGACTTCATAGGAAGAGTCACCAGAGACATGAATGTTGCTGCTGAGGTAAGTAAACCTCTCGACAAGGTTGACACTCTCTCCGCAGACAGGCACAATGCTAATGGCTGTGCCCAAGAGGTCATTAAATGCCTGGATCTTGGTTTTTATCCAGGACACTTGCAAGCCCAGACACTCAGACTCATCACTCAGTCTCTCGAGAACCCCAATCAGAGCCTCCATTGACTCATTGAAGATCACAGCATCATCTGCAATGTCAAGAGCAGTGAATCTGTCTTCACCAACAGATGCCCCACAGCCACTGGACACCATGACCCTGCCCAACACCTAGTCAATGCAAGCATTGAACAGAGTAGGAGCAAGGACACACCCCTGTTGAACCCCAGAATCAACTAGGAAAAATGCAGAGGTTCTGCCTCCAGTCTGCACAGCACTCACAGTACCAGTGTACAGGCCAGCCATAATATCCAGCAACTTTAAGGGGATCTTACGAAGTCTCAGGATGTCCCATAAGGCAGTTCAATCAACTGAGTTAAACGCTTTACGAAAATCAACAAAGGCTGCAAAGAACTCTGCTGATATTCATTGCGGTCGATGGTAGACTTCTTAGGTGTAAAACCAGACTGCTCCAGTTGCTGGTAATTGAGCAATTGGTAATAGGATCACAGATCCTATTAAGGATGATCCTAGAAAGGATCTTACTGAGAGCAGTGTTATCCCCTGTAGTTGCCGCAAACCGGGGCCTTATGCATAATGCCGTGCTTAGAATTCACACTCTAACATGGTATATGGACAAAAGTGGAAATATGCTTACGCACAAAAAAATCCAGATGCATAAATCTGTGCGAATGGCAAATTCCATGTTCTTCCGATACATAAATCCCGGTCAGCATGAAAAGTAACGCACGTGCAAGTGCCTGCTGTCCTATCCCGTCTCCTCCCAGAATTACGCTTCTTTGAATATGTAAATCAATATAAATAGCCCTTAAGCTCAGCATTCTGTGAAAACGCAATGGCAAAAGCACGGGGGGAAATAGAAGAATTTCAGCGAATACCAAGTAGAGGCAAGGAAAAACTTACTATTTGTTGGTTTAAACAGTGGTATAAACAACAAAAGGAAGTTGATCGAGTGACATAGAGTGTCAGAGAAACTTGAAAGCTCAAGTTCACAAAGTCGCACAGTGCCCAAAATAAAAAAGAAGTTGTCAGATATCAAAGTCGCAGTGAAATGGCGAGTCGTAGCCCACTGTCTGAGTGTCATATGAATGCTTATTAGGGTACAGAGAAAAAAAATAGGCAAACAGTGGAAAAAAAGCACGAAATGTCAACTTTAATCTCTAAATTTCCACTTTAATCACAAAGTTTATTTTGTCATTAATGTAGAACATGATAAACTTCATCTTAAAATCATTTAATTTACTAGTTTCTCAAATCCCACGTTAAAGGCTTTATTTTGTATTTGATCTTCTATGTTCTCTATGTGTGTGAATCACTATGGGCTTCTTAAACCGGCTTTCTCTTCCTCCGACAGGACACAGAATCCATTACATTCGTGATATTACAGCTCTCTGAATAATTAAAATACTGAGATGTATACTTGATATCATTTTCATGATGATAGGAGTTAAAGCATGTTATTAAACATGGGAACATGGTGGCGCAGTGATTGTTCATGCCTCACGCAAGATGCTTGCTGCGCCGTGTGCTACCTTTGATCAAATAATTTATTGCAGCAGTACTGTCTCTTTCAAACGTACTAACCCCCAATTCCTGTCCTTACTTTTCTTTCTCCTACCCTATCACCACACAATCAGCTCTGTAATAGATGTTAAGCCATCTGTAAGCTTAGAACGCCAAATCTTCAAAACTTTTAAGGAACATTGAAATATCTTCGTAGTACATGTTAAATTATTCTATCCATCCAGTGCCAGTCCCAGCAAGAATACAGCATGATGCAGGAACAATCCATGAACGGAGAGCCAGCTCCTTGCTAGCGCTGCGACACCATGTCCTCACATGTTTATTTATTAACAATATAGATTATTTAAATTAAGTTAAAGTTTTATTTTGCTGCATTTCATCTTAAAAATGATATTGTCATCATATGTAAATACGCACATTATAAAGTGGCTCAGGTTGTGCAATATTATAACTGTATCGCAAGTTTACAGTGAGGTAATTGTACTTATAAGTACAAACAGTTCTACAAGGAGCACTTGATGGACTGATTGAGTGCGTTTATAGTTCTTGGGATGAAACTGTTTCTGAACCGCGAGGAAAGGCTCTGAAGCGTTTGCTGTATGAGAGCAGTTCAATAGACAGCATGGCTGAGGCAGTGTGTTCTTGATGCTATAATGATAATTAGGGTAAATTCCAATCAGCTGCTGTACAGCTGTGATTCCCCACTCAGATACAGTGATATAAATACTCAGAGTGGTGCAGTGAGAGTAATATGGAAAAAGATGATCCACTGTGGCAACCTCTAACAGGAGCAGCAGAAAGAAGAAGGTGCAGTGAGAGTAACAACGCTAAAGCAGCTATTGTATTTAGAATAGTTTAACAATTCCGTGGACCATTATATTGTTACTGGTTAATTACAATCAGATGCATTAAACTAAAAATAATATGCAGTTAATTTCATTGTATTTATAAAATCGCGTCAGGGATGTGGATCTAAAAAAGAAAGGGAAACCACAAAGGAACAGTAGCACTGGTTTGATGCTGTGTGCCGCCAGTCTGCAAAACTGAGCACAGAACTTGCGTACGCCAGGGTATGAGCTACCATGGAAATGTGCGTGGCTTTACGCCAAGTTTAGGATTTATACATCGCTATTTGAGTGTGGAAACATTCGTACGTAACATTTTTGTGCATGTGCACCGTTTATACATGAGGCCCCAGGAGATCATCCTTCCCTTTCCAGATAGGGACAATAAGTCCCATTTTCCAGTCAGTTGGGATGATGCCTGTCTTCAAATGGAAGCAAAGATTGCTTACAGTGCCAGGAGGACAGCCTTTCCACTAGCCTACCCTCAGCTAGTTCACCACCTGTGCAATGTCAGTAAGACTGTGTGGTTCATAGCAAATTGGAGGATCAGCCTCAAGAACCGTAGACCCAGAGATATCCTACATCATAGACAAAGGATCAGCTTTAATACTAGAATTACCAAAGCCTATGAAAAAACTTGTTCACCTTAAATCCGTTGGCACCTCTCCATCAACATCTTTTGTGTTGTAAATGTGTCGATCAACACAAGCAGAAATTAGCCTGCTATCCCATCTCCCCACCACAACAGAAAGGACAGAAACTTCTCTCAGCTCAAATCTGTTTACCTGCATGTCAGTTTCCGGGAGTTGTATAGGGTAAATACTATATCGTTATTTGGAATACATGCATTTCATGTATGTTCCGTGTCTACAACAATCTATGTAAACACATCGTTAAAGCAGAAACATTTTTCATGTTTTAGTAA
Organism: Polypterus bichir lapradei; assembly: GCA_026402145.1. Taxonomy (NCBI): domain Eukaryota; kingdom Metazoa; phylum Chordata; class Cladistia; order Polypteriformes; family Polypteridae; genus Polypterus; species Polypterus bichir. The sequence goes on from JANRMT010062837.1 coordinate 804,213, forward strand.
TAATTAACAAAACTGTAGACATGAAGTGTATAATGTAAAGTCCAAATATCAAATAAACACTTTCACAAAAGGTACAAGTATAACGAGTGCGCTTTTATTCAAGAATATAACTGCAGAAAAAGAACTTGCATTTGGGTGTGACATTGATACGCTTTTAATATGACCGCTTTGTTGGTGCAGCAGTAAGAACTGCTGACTCATAATTAAGACGTTTGTGGTTCAATACCGGACCTCTCCGTTTTGAGTAATGAGCTGCTCTTATTATTACTATTATAGAGTAAAAACATATATTTGATTTGAGTCTGTAACAGCTGCTGTAAATTTGTGGCACTTGTAAAGGTTAGTGTTTTTTTTTTTCTTCTTATTCAGTTTTATTCTTTCAGTCGTGTTCCTGTCACACCCTACGTAACTGTGTCTGATCTTATTCAGGAAAAGATCCCAGTTGCCTCATGGGAGAAAGACTTTCTGAGACTAAGGTCATAAAGCTTATGAAACCATTTCTGGACAAAGGCAGAACTGTAACAACAGTTGTGTGGACCTTCCACCTGCAGCTAAAGTCACTTCAGTAAACATGTACTTTGTGAGAATGCCCGTGACGATCAAACAGAGGAAGCTCTGCAGTTTACTTGTAACTTTACGCTGTAGGAAGATAAGTAAATAAATGAAGGTGAATACCATTCGATCTGGCTTTTATATAAGTAATATATACATTGTTTTCATATAAAGACCATCACAAAACATAATCACAAACAAAGCTTTGCACAACTTTGTGCATGTTTGACCAATTCAGACTTTTGTGTATTTAATAAAATACATTGATATTAAATTATTACTGCTTAGATAATTAGCTTTACATATCATTCTCTTGTGTGGCCAATACATTTTAGATAACACAATGCATTTATTACTTATTTACTCTTATGTAACAAGACCTTAACAAAGGCTTCTTTTGGTCTTCTTAGCATTAATAAAACATCAGTAGACAGATTATTTATTCATCTCTGTGCAGTGTGGCATATTGACATGATGGTGAAATTACTTATTAATATGAAGGATTCACAGGTCTTATACTAAATATGTAATATCAAGAGAAATGTGTCTCAGTTAAGCCACTTCAGAACACACCAAAGTGAGTTTTTGTTAGCAGGTCACATTGTAAAGGTGGACAAACACTTTTCTGATGCCTTGTAAGTGTTATGATGACACAAGAAGTGTCACATAATAGTAAATGAGTAACAGATGCATTTTTGAAGCAAACGGTTATCAATTTTTGAACAGTACTGTATGCATTAAATTGTCTCAATACCAGTGAAGATAAATTTCAGAGTTGCACTTAAATGCATAATGTATGTGCCCCATGTCTGTTTACAATCCTGTGTTGACAGTGAATTTCCCTCTCTCTCCCCTCCCTATAGCTGCTGTACTGTGCCCTTTCTGTACAACATTTGCCCCTCCACATACAGTATATAGCAAGACAATGGTATTTAATTTCATTCCTCTTGTATAAAATGGAGGCACAAACTCTTAATTTTTCTAGCCTGTTGTTTCTTTCTCTGAAAATAAAATTGAAACTGTGAGAAAATAAACTGCCCTGCAGTGAGTACTTTATTTAGAAAGACTTTTATTTATACCTTACATTAAAGATTATTTACATAAGCACTGATGTGAAGAAACACAATTGAAAACTACTTTATACAGAGCTGTGTAAATGCAAAAAAATGATGGAAAAATTAGTTTCTTATAAATTATTCTAAAATGGTAATATGATTATTATTATCATTTTGAATAAATAACTAAATAAGTGCAGTATATCGACACTCTGGTCCCATTTTCCAAAAGGAATACAGCAAATATTTCATGCAAAAGTGATAATGATATGAGAAGTTTATAAGACTGAAAATTACTGATGAAAGCAATTTGACAAACAGCAAATGAAAGTATATCTAAAATACCCTAATACTAACGTAACCATAATCATCTTGCAAAAAAAGCAGCTAAGAATAGCAACTTCCTAATTTCTTTTTGTAGATGAAAAACACTAGTAAATAAATATGTTATTATACTGAAAGGAAACTGCACCATCAGTCAGGTAAGTTCTTATAAATAATGCAAACTGCAGAACAAACCATACCTAATTTGTTTTCTACTAAGTGGTGATATTGCAGAAGGAGAACAAGGCATTGGTTGCTATAGGGCTTCACACTTCAAGCCTATTGTATCTCTATGCTAAAGAGATAAGTAATGAGTGAGGACTGGATACTTAACCAGGCCAGAAGGAAATAAGAAGCTGAAGCATGTTAAAGCCCCAATCTCAGACTTAATAGCCTACAACAAAAACTAAGGAGGTCAGCTTCACGGTTCAACAGTTCCTAAAAGCCTTGTCTGCTTCTCAGCCTCCTATTGGCAGCTGGTATGTAGCTGCCTCCAGTGAGATTTGATTTAAAGAGCTGACTTTAAGCTGTATGGGCTGCAGTGGAAAATTGAGGCTAGAGAGGGCAGAGGGACAAGCTCTCCTCTGCTGCTGTAGATCTTAAAAACTAATTCACACCTCATGGTCTAGCTATCTCAGAAGTTTAAACCTAGCAAAGTCACACGCCTCTGCAATCAACCCTTTTTTTAAAAAAGTCTTTTCACTTCTTTTGTGTAGTTCCTAAAAAAATAGAAACCCCCATAACATGGTACTGAAAAAATATCTAATTATTTGAGTAGGTATAATTCCCTAGAGTCACAATAACAAAGAAGGGACTGAATTGAAGCACATGTGTTCTGAATGATTGGCAACAAAGGTGAAAGAAGAGACCCTTTCTGTTTTTTTTTTTCTTTTTATTTGCTTTGAGTTCATATAAGTGTCTGAAATAGCTTGATTGCCAGACTTGAGCCAGTTGTCTAACCAATACACATTTTATTAGGCAAAATACAGCTGAATGTAATAATTAAGAATAAAAATAAAATAAAATAATGTCACTGTAAGAATGTTCAGTATTTTGTTAAGATGAAAGACATAATACAATTTGATAAATAGATAATAGCATTCTAAAGAATCAGAAACATTATTGCTAATGAAACATAGTTCAGGAAGACAATTATTTAATTGGTAATGTAACAATGGACTGTGTCATAGTTATGTTATTAAGGGCATATTTTAATACTTGTTTAATATAGCTTTTATTCAATTATAATTAATTTATTAAATGCTTTTTAATCTCTATGTGCAATCATTCTAGTGCTTTTTCTTTATTTCATTCTGCTAAAAAAGGCATTCTAACATAGCTCTGTTCTATTAAGCTTATTTTTATTAATGAACAAATGCAATGGCCACAAGCTGAGATTACCTTTAGACCAAAAAGACAGTTTTAAATACAGACCAATATATTTTTAGATACGGATTATGTTAATACTTTCAAGCACCTGCTGCTTTGAAAAACTCATGATTTTATGAATGCTTACAAAACCTGACAATAAAACAAAATTAAATATTTTTAAAAAGATAAAATAAGGTAATCTGTTTTTAAAAGCTTTTTTTCACAATGGAAAAAAATGCAACCAAATTCATTCATATGCTTTTACCAAGAGAAATTTGGATGTAATTTTAAAATACTTAGCATGAAAAATCTTAATGGTTCATTATACTTGCTTCATAACCTTCCTGTTCATATTATTCATCACCATTATGGACATGAAAGCACATTCATGGGCCTATAAATAAAACTCTAAATTACATTTTAAGTTTCAGATAACTTATATGAATAAAACACAGTCGTTTATAAATTATAACATAAGTCATCATAATTGTTTTTTCTCATTAATTAGAATTGTACTATAGTTCATGATAGAATATCATTTCAGATGACTATGCACTAAAGTAGTATGATGGAGTTTTTTTTTTTTCAAGCCATTTTTTGTTAGCTTAATTTTTGTGTAAGACAGCTATAAAACATTCCGGACATTTTTAAATTTAAAGACATGATTTTCATTTAGAAGTGAAATATTTAATTTCAAAATAAATTATTTTAAAATTTAAAATTATGCTGAATGTTTAAACAACCAAACAACAGGTCTGGTGAAGAAAATATTTGTTTAGATTTTTCTATTGCTGTAATTGTCCACATGTTTTTATTTTTGTTCACCTAAATAAGTACTAGTAAAATAAAAAAAGAATCAGAATCAAAAAACTTTATTAATCCCAAAGGATCCGTTTTTAAAAACAAAATGTAATAGCTGTTGTTTAACAAGCTGTTAACCTTTCAAATCAGCAGCCTCCAGCCTTTTAAATATCCTTTGTAGATACAGATGAATTTTTGCAATAGCTGTTGTGGTAATAAACTCAACCAAATGCTGTATCCAAGTGATTAGTAAGAAGCGTACTGTTCAAAGATATTCTGGCCAATAGAGGGTATAGCAGCACCTCAATCTCCAGACACAATAGCACAATAGCGATTTCCAATAAAAAGAAATACTTTTTATTAACACAGTTACCAAAGTTTTCTTTCTTCACTACTATATGTTACAATAAAATTCTCCTTTTACCCTCCACTCCTCCTGGTGAGCTTTATCCTTTCTTTGCACTCAACACCAGCTCCTTTGGGTGAAGTGAAGCAGTCTCCTTTATACCGTACATAGGAGTACTTCAGGTGCCAGCAAGTTGAATCCAGGATGCAGTTCCAGGTCAGGCAGAACCTCCCTAAACTGGTAACATCTTCTCCTGTAAGCTCCCCCAGACAGCTCCCACGCAACCCAGCAGAGCTAATCATAGGAGCTACAGCTCCCATGTAGCTCTGCAGATGTGTACATGGAAGACCCTGTCTAGAACCAGGCCTGGAGGGATACCCAGGTTATCCGTCTCTCTTTTCCCACGGAGAGAGATGTGGAAGCAATGGTGACCTTAGGGCCCTTTAAGGTTCACCGTGCGGTTCCAAATCTGTCATCCAAGCATCGGGTGTTGATACTTTAACATGTTTGTTTACCAGTTGCAGGATATTATCTCACAGACCTGTGTTTAGCATCCCTAACCCTTCTCAGTTCTTCAGTGAAACCCTTAAAGTGACACCCCCCTTCCACCTGAGCCTATAAGACCAGAATGATATAACAATCTAGTCTAAATTAATATTAAAAGCTTTTAGCATATTAACTAAAGCGCAAGAATAAAATACAACATTAGAAGATTAAATGCAAAAATGTAAATAACAGAAAAATTATAATCTTGCAACTTGTAACTCCAAAATGTAATGGTACCAAAAAAATCAGCTTCCTGTTCTACATTTGCCATATTGTGTGTCCTATAATATTTTAGTGTAGCTTTTCCTGCCACGTTTGCATTTCAAAAATGCTAAGTGAACTAAGTGCAGGAAATATCTGTACTTTTGAGGACAACATTAGGAACTTGGTAGCCATAAGGGAAGCCAAAAATTGGATTGTCCATTTGTTTAGACAGTTTGGTTATGTTTCAGGCTATCTAGACCATACTGTAGTTAGTGTGCATTCAAAAATTCACCAATTTGACTACAAGATAATTTGTAAAAAAAAACAGACGACGACAAAGAAGTCAACTTTAGTTTCTTGTCAGTACTTAACATTGATCAGTACATCTGTTGAGACCAATGATACTCAAGTGGTCCATTGTGTGTAATATCAGAATTCCAAACTCTGTAATTCCAGCAATTCAAGTGAGATGCCAACCAGATGCCCATTTTTATAACAATAAAGGTGAATTGCAGCCCCTGCAACAATGGGTAATCCACATTGTTATTTCATATCTAACATTATTGGTTTACAGCAAGTGCCATTATGGAAATCTGTAGTGGAACTTCATTTCTGACAGCACCATAGCTAAACAATGTAGGTACTTAATTGTGTCTGGTTATGGAAGAGGAAGGCAATTTTTGTAGGACCAAGGGGCATTACCATTTTTTCCTTTGTCTTTGCATGTGAGACTACATTTGTAGCTCCAGACCTAAGCTGCAGTCTTTGATTAAAACTTAACATAAGATCTCACCCACATTAGCCTAGTGAAATATTTTTAGTTTACTAAAGGATGCACTGCTCTGTGGAACTGAGTGGTCATCTCCCTGGTATGCAGGATCTGCATAACTTCAGCTGACACTGGGAAATCTGGGTGGTGTACCATTTATTGTCTTGGTAGGGAGGAAAATGGCTGTACTTTAACTTTGAAAAGATTGATGAACAAACTTGTTCACTAGTTATCAAAAAAGCCAGTCAAGAAAAGAATGGCAAAATGTTCACCCCTTGCTTATTCACCTTTAGAAGGTGCATTCACCCCTCTGCTTTTTGCTTTTTAATTATAATGGATACAATTGATTAACCTTTCTCTTCCATCAGAGATTGACAGAACTCCAGGACTGTATATGGCATGTTTTGTTTGGATACATTTCTTGTTTATGTGTTGACCATTGAAATTGTATTGATTGGCAAAAACGGATTAAGTGAGGTTATCAAAAATAATCTTGACGCATTAGGATTAGAAGTTAAGACCGAAGTAAAAAACTTAGGGGTAACCGTTGACTGTAACCTGAATTTTAAATCACATATTCTTCAGACCACTAGGACAGCATTTTTTCACTTAAGAAATATAGCAAAAGTTAGACCTCTTATATCATTGAAAGATGCTGAGAAATTAATTCACGCTTTTGTTTTTAGTCGATTAGATTACTGTAACGCACTCCTCTCAGGACTACCCAAAAAAGACATAAATCATTTGCAACGAGTGCAGAATGCAGCTGCTAGAATCCTAACTAGGAAAAGAAAATCCGAACACATCTCTCCAGTCTTAATGTCACTACACTGGTTACCTGTGTCTTTCAGAATTGACTTTAAAATTCTGCTTATAGTCTACAAAGCCTTAAATAATCTCGCTCCATCTTATATATCGGAATGTCTGACACCTTATATTCCAAATCGTAATCTTAGATCCTCAAATGAGTGTCTCCTTAGAATTCCAAAAGCTAAACTTAAAAGAAGTGGTGAGGCGGCCTTCTGCTGCTATGCACCTAAAATCTGGAATAGCCTGCCAATAGGAATTCGCCAGGCTAATACAGTGGAGCACTTTAAAACTCTGCTGAAAACACATTACTTTAACATGGCCTTTTCATAACTTCACTTTATCTTAATCCTGATACTCTGTATGTTCAATTCATTATAATAACTATTCATGGTGGCACTAAAATCCGTACTGACCCCTACTCTCTCTTCTGTTTCTTTTTCCGGTTTTTCTGTGGTGGTGGCCTGCGCCACCACCAACTCACTCAAAGCACCACGATGTCCCAGCATTGATGGACTAAAAGCCAGAAGTCCACGTGATCATCATCAAGTCCTTCCGTGAAAACCATAAATACAAAGAGGACTGTTTCATTTATGTTAGGTAGATTGCCCAGAGGGGACTGGGCGGTCTCATGGCCTGGAATCCCTGCAGATTTTATTTTTTTTCTCCGGCCGTCTGGAGTGTTGACTTATTTTATTTTCTTAATGTGTCTCTTATTTTTCTATTCTTCATTATGTAAAGCACTTTGAGCTACATTTTTTTGTATGAAAATGTGCTATATAAATAAATGTTGTTGTTGTTGTTGTTGTTGTTGACCAAAATATGTTAACATGTATTCTTAAATTGCTACTGTTAAGAGGTTTGGATATATTTTGTTTAATTTCTTTGAGTGGTGAGGTTATGTCTAATTATAATATTTTTATTAGATGTGGTGTGGCCAAGATGCCATAAATTCTTTTTACTGTATCTGCAGTCAATTACTGTTTTTGATAGTGAACTTTAATTGTGCTACTCTTTACTATTTACCTAGAACAGAACCTTATCATTAACTCAAAAAAGGCATATTTTATGCTGTAAATTCATCATTAGCACATTTTCATAGAAACAATGTAGCTCAAAGTGCTTTACATGATGAAGAAAGGGAAAAAAGACAAAATAAATAAATAAAATTAGGGAACACTAATTAACATAGAATAAAAATAAGGTCCGATGGCCAGGGAGGACAGAAAAAAAAAAAAAAAGTCCAGACGGCTAGAGAAAAAAAATAAAATCTGCAGGGGTTCCAGGCCACAAGACCGCCCAGCTCCCTCTAGGCAATCTACCTAACATAAATTACCTCAATCAGTCCTCATGGTTATTCAGGGTTCTCAAGGAAGAATTTGATGATGACGGTCATGTGGACTTCTGGGGCCTCATATATAAACAGTGCATACACACAAAAATGTTGCGTAAGAATGTTTCCACGTTCAAACCGCGATGTATAAAACCTAAACTTGGCGTAAAGCCATGCATATTTCCACGGTACCTCATACCCTGGCATACTCAAGTTCTCCGCTCTGTTTTGAAGACTGGCAGCGCCCAGCGTCAAAGCAGTGCTACTGTTCCTGTGTGGTTACCCTTTCTTTTTCAGATCCACATCCCTGATGCGGCTTTATACATACACTGGAATTAACTGCATATTGTTTATTAGTTTAATGCATCTGATTGTAATTAACCAGTAACAATATAATGGTCCACGGAATTGTCAAACTATTCTAAATACAATAGCTGCTTTAGCGTTGTTACTCTCACTGCACCTTCTTCTTCGTCTTCTTTCAGTAGCTTCCGTTAGATGTTGCCACAGCGGATCATCTTTTTCCATATTACTCTCATTGCACCACTCAGAGTATTAATATCACTGTATCTGAGTGGGGAATCAAAGATCTACAGAATCTGAGAAAGAGAATTATCAGTATACAGCATCAAGCACATGCTGCCTCAGCCATGCTGTCTATTGAACTGCTTTCACACGGCAAACGTTTCAAAGCCTTTCCTGTATGGACCTCACGGTTCAGAGACAGTTGCATCCCAAGAACTATAAACGCACTCAATCAAGTGCTCCTTGTAGAACTGTTTGTACTTATAAGTAGAATTACCACACTGTAAACTTGCACTACAGTTATAATATTGCACAACCTGAGCCACTTTATAAAGCATGCATTTACATATGATGACAATATCATTTTTAAGATGAAAGGCAGCAAAATATGCTTATTATACAGTATTATACAGATAAAACTTTAACTACATTTAAAAAATCTATATTGGAGCCAATCCCAGCCAACACAGGGCGCAAGGCAGGAAACAAACCCCGGGCAGGGCGCCAGCAGTAATCTGTATTGTTAATAATTAAACATGCCAGGACACGGTGCCGCAGTGCTAGTGAGCCGCTGCCGCTCCGTTCACGGATTGTTCCTACCTTGCACTGTATTCCTGCTTGTGCTGGCGTGACACTGGAAGAATAGATGGATAGAATAATTAAAAACGTACTACGAAGATATTTCAATGTTTATTAAAAGTTTTGAAGAATCGGTGTTCAGAACTTACAGATGGCTTAACATCTATTACAGAGCTGATTGTGTGGTAACTTGGTATTTGAAGAAAGAAAACTAAGGACAGGAATTGGGGGTTAGTACTTTAGAAAGAGACAATACTGCTACAATAAAGTATTTCATTGAAGGTTGTGCACGGCGTAGCAAGCATCTTGCGTGAGACATGAACAATCACTGTGCCATCGTGTTCCCATGTTTAATAACATGCTTTAAATCCTATCATCATAAAAATGATATCACGTATACATCTCAGTATTTTAATTATTCAGAGAGCTGTAATATCACGAATGTAATGGATTCTGTGTCTTGTCGGAGGAAGAGAAAGCCCAGAAGCACGTAGTGATTCACACACATAGAGCACATAGAAGATCAAATACAAAACAAAGCATTTAACATGCTAGTTTAATTATGATGGGATTTGAGAAACTAGTAAATTAAATGATTTTAAGATGAAGTTTATTATGTTCTACTTTAATGACAAAATGAACTAGGTGATTAAAGTGGAAATTTCAAGATTAAAGTTGACATTTCATGCTTTTTTCCCACTGTGTGCCTATTTTTTTTTGTCTGTACCCTAATAAGCATTCATATGACACTCAGACGGTTGGCTATGACTCGACTTTTCACTGCGACTTTGATATGTGACTTCATTTTTATTTCGGGTTCTGTGCAACTTTGTGAACTTAAGCTTTCAAGTTTCTCTGACACTTTGTCACTTGATCAACTTCCTTTTGTTGATTATACCACTGTTTACACCAACAAATAGTACGTTTTTCCTTGCCTCCACTTGGTATTCGCTGAAATTCTTATATTTTCCCCCGCTCTTTTCCCGTTGTCTTTTCACAGAAGGCTGAGCTTAAGGGCTATTTATATTGATTTGCATATTCAAAGAGGTGTAATTCTGGGAGGAGTTGGGGCGGGACAGCAGGTGCTTGCACATGCGTTACTTTCCACGCTGACCGGGATTTATGTTGTGGAAGAACGTGGAAGTTTGTGTACGCACAGATTTATGCATCTGGATTTTTCTGTGCATATGCACATTCCCGCTTTTGTGCTTACGCCATGTTATAGTGTGAGTTCTACGCACAGCATTATACATGAGGCCCCTGGCCTTTAATCCATCAATGTAGGGACATCATGGTGCTTTAATTAGGTGGTGGTGGTGCAGATCGCCACCACAGAAAACTGGAAAAAGAACAGCAGAGAAAGTAGGGGTTAGTACTGATTTTGGAGCTACCATGAATAATAATGATAATTAAATGAATATACAAAGCATCAGGACTTAACTAAGATGAAGCCATGAGAAAGCCATGTTAAAATAATGTGTTTTCAGCAGCGTTTTAAAGTGTTCCAGTATATTAGCCTGGCGAATTCCTATTGGCAAGCTATTCCAGATTTTAGGTGCATAACAGCAGAAGGCTGCCGCACCACTTCTTTTAAGTTTAGCTCTTGAAATTCTAAACAGACACTCATTTCAAGACATAAAGGTTACGATTTGGAGTGTAAGGTGTAAGACATTCTGAAATATAAGATTGAGCGAGATTATTTAAGGCTTTGTAAACCATAAGCAGTATTTTAAAGTCAATTCTAAATGACACAGGTAACCAGTGTAGTGACATCAAAACTGGGGTGATGTGCTCGGATTTTCTTTTCCAAGTTAAGATTCTAGCAGCTGCATTCTGCACTAGTTGCAATCGGTTGATGTCTTTTTTTGATGGTCCTGAGAGGAGTGCGTTAGAGTAATCTAGCCGACTGATAACAAAAGCGTGAACTAATTTTTCCACATCTTGCAATGTTATAAGAGGTCTAACTTTTGCTGTATTTCTTAAGTGAAAAAATGTTGTCCTAGTAATCTGATTAATATGTGATTTAAAATTCAGGTCAGGTTTAATAGTTACCCCTAAATTTTTACCTCCGTCTTGACTTTTAATCCTTGAGTATTAATACCTACATAAAAATTGCAGTTGCTTTCTATTAGAAATCTGTTGTAATGAGTTATTATTATTGATAAAAAGTCTAAGAATTCATAAATAAAAGACTCATTGTATTTTGGAGGTCAGTAGATGGTTAATACGAGAGGGCATGATACTCCTTGAATAACTACCAAGTTAAAGCACATGAAAATACCAATACCAGTATCTTTACAGTTTAAATGACTTGAGAAAATACCTGCTAAACCATCGCCTCTCTCTCACTGGGAAAAAGAGTGAAAAAAGATTGCATTCAATTAACACTGTGGGACCATCAATGCTGATCCACATTTCACACAATGTTAGAAGGTCTATTTTTCCTATCATTATTAAGATCATTAATGTCTTACTGGTTAACACTCTGATATTAACTAAGGCCATATTGAGGGTATTAGAAGAGCACAGCTGCATCAATGTTTTAGATCAGCAAGGGCTGGTAATTAAGTTATTCCCATTTACACTAGATTGTGCAGACATTTTAGCTAGACTATGATCCATTGTTATAGTACTAAGATAGTGCGCATCTATAGGTAAAATCACTGTAAACTGTGATGTTGAGGTACAGTTTAGATGTTGAACTGCTCTTGCTTTATTATGTGACCTGTGTTAGTGAGAGCAGGAATAAGTGATACATAGTTTAGCTGCGATCAGAGATTATTACAATTAATTGTTGAGCCAGTGAATGACTGCAATAATAAGTTGGAATGTGAAAAGTTTGGCAAGACTGTAACACATTTAGCAGAAACATTTGTATATTGGTGCCTTTTCTATCTATCTGAATATTACAAGTAGAATCACCATCAACATTGCATGATTGTATATGACAGCTGGGTCTGACAAATTCAGTTATGGACAATAAATATGGTCCAGTTGTCTATAAATTAGTTCTAAAATTGGGCTAGAATCTAATATCTAATGTGAGCACTACTTTTGAAATCACCTATATTTTCAAAAGTGATATGCAGTTCCTCATATAAAATTATTCCATGCACACTCCCTCCACCAATATTTCTTGATTTACGAGGTGAGACACAAAAATAACCAGACTGGGCTTGGGGCTTTCCTGGGAAACCGTCTGGAGGTCAGCCGAACAAGAATCATAGAATTATATCCCCTCCTACACACCCTCTGAAACCGCCAACCAGCTAGGTATATCCTGTAAATAGACCAGTCATTATTTGCACAACAATTGCTACACAAGTTGCTACGATAATGTCAGGTGAGAAAATCGAACAGCGAATCAACATCAAATTTCTTGAAAATGTTCTCTTTTTCTGTAAAGCAGTTTTTGACTGACATAAACATTCCTGTCCTCGATCATTCTCCCTATTGCCCGATTTAGTTGCTTGTGATTTTTATTTGTTCCTGAAAATCAAAAGTGACCTGAAGGGAACATATTTTTCTTCAATGGATGTAGTGAAGACACAAACGGCAAGCCTGTTGAATAGTCTCAAGTAAGAAGACTTCCAGTACTGTTTCAATCAATGGAAGATATGTATGGAGCGGTGTAGAGATCGTGAGGGGGAGTATATAGAAAGTGACAATGTTTAGAATGCTGTAATTCATCAATAAATATTTTTTTCACCAATCCGGTTATTTTTGTGTCTCACCTCATATGAATAAAGGTAAAACCATTCTGTCCTGCCTCAGCTAAAGGAATAGTGTCAGATTTACTGAGCCAGGTTTTAGTAAGAAGATGAAGATCAGGTTGTATACCTAGCGTAATGCTGTCAGTCAAAGCAGCTTTATTTCCCAGTAAATGTGAAGGAAACATTTAAACTACTAAAATGTTTTTGGAATGGTTTTATGTTGTTTTTGGATTAATATGTGTACTATACAATAGTCACCTGTAATGGAGAATCTTGTTTTAATTCAAGTTTAACTATTTCTTTTTTGGTTATCAGTTGATTTATGTTTTGTTGCATGAAACAATTTTTAAGAGGCCCTTCTGGTATGGGTATTTTGAGATTTAAAAGGGTTTAAAATTGCAAAAGTGATCCAGATGGTGTTCTGATTAGTCAACCAAGCAATTTTGTGGCCTTATTTTTGGATATAATATATGTAAGATCACTTCTAATTCTAATTGAGACAAAGACTGTCTTTAAACAAACAAAAAACAGACATTTCCAAAGATTATCTTATTAACAAAGGCTGTGCTTTTGTTTCTGCACTAGGTCACTAAACAGCAGTGAAGTGATCTTGGTAATGGACAAAACACAATTAAGTTCACACATTTTCTCTGTATTTCTTTCCTTTGTTTTTGCATATATGATTTGGGATTGCAGGAGTCTGGAGCTTATACTGGCAACCCTGGGTGCACAGTGGGAGCCAACTGTGGAATGGGAACTATCACAGAGTTTATTTACATAAACACTTCTGCGCTCATTCACATAGTCACAGTACAACAGAAAAATCCACGTATTTGCAAGAGAATGGGGAGAAAATGCAAACTCCACAAACCTGCATCTGATTTTCAAACCCAGGACTCTGGAGCTATAAAGCAGTAGCACTAACTATTACACCATCATTGCTGCTATGAAAGTCTGATGATTTTCTTTTTTTTATTTTTATTGATTTTATTTGATGAAAATAACATTCCATACAATCAAGCTGTACCTACACAACAAAAAAACTTCATCGTCAAACTAGAAAAAAAGAAGAAAAAAAAAAAAAAAGAAACAAAAAGGACAAAACCTAACAAAGCAGAATTCAGCCCCCCCTCCGAGAAAGTCTGATGATTTTCTATGATATCTGTCATAGTAATATTATTTTGCCTGACACTATCACATTTTATTTTCTTTTTAAAATAATGGGTTACAGCTAGTAACGGCCCTGATAGAAGTTAACACAATGGTGTACAGTAACATATTCTTTCTCTTGCCATGCAGTTCAAAGTAGAAGAAGTAGCAGAGCTTAAGCCTTCTAATCAAGTGTATCATAAAGAAAACTGCTAATTGAAAGAGCAACCATCACAACTATTTCAACTAAAATCCTGAAACAGCTGGAAAAGATACCCCAACATCATTCTTTTCAGGAGAATTGGCACCATCATAGCATTTCAGCAGGCTCATGTTTTTAAAAAGTTATATTACAATAAGGATAGCTGCTCTTGTATTTACAGTCAGCTCAGTACTTAATACAGTGCATGATGTAATATACATTGATAGATAGATAGATAGATAGATAGATAGATAGATAGATAGATAGATAGATAGATAG
>JANRMT010062837.1:833119-846319 GCA_026402145.1 Polypterus bichir lapradei
CTTTGTTTCCGCAGTAGCTGCACTTATGAATATGCTTGTATGTATCAGACGCTTCATATTTTTTTGCTGCCTTTTCAATTGTGTAATTCGGTTTTTGTTCAGCGCTCTTTGGAACTGTTGCTTTTTGTCTGTGCACTGCGTCAGTTCACGTGAGCCACTCGGTGTACATGCATCGAAGTTTCGTGACCAAGGCTGGCATGATAGCTTCTGGCTCATTGTGATCACGACTTGGATTAAGCATCTTTGAGAATGTTATGTTATGTTAGTCTAGACAAGGATATCCTGCATAACCAATCTTCAATAACCTTACAACATTTTCCTAGGTGGTTAATCCAAATTATGCCTTTACATTCTCATCTGAATCAAACCACATTGACATTATTACATGCACCTTACTCATTTTTGGAAAGGCAAGGTTAAGAAGCATTGGGTTTAGATCAGAGAGTAACTGATATTGGGAAGTTTAATTTGTTTTTAATTTCACATGCTGATGTTCTGTATATGACTATTGAATAATATGATATTCCTAGTGCTGTGTCAAAGACTTAAGAAGAGGTGTTATTATCACAACATTTCTTTGTCATTGTAATAATCCTTGTGGAAACATTTTGAAATAACTTCAGGCTAGAAACTGAACTATTAGAACAGCCTGTGAATTCATATTTGAAATAGTCAATTTTGTTTGAAATAACTGTATAATCTTCCTTTTCTTTAGTCTGAAAATTGAGACAATGTTGTGACTTTGCTGTATTTTACAGATGGAAAAAGCAGATATTGGATTATGTAGTAAAAGTAAACAATAAATGATAGAGTAAAATCAAGTTACTTGCTGACTCAACAAAGCTCAGGCGTTATTTTAAATTTTATTCATTATATAATCAAATCATATTGATCCTAATGACTATAAAGTTTCTGGAGCAATGCATTTTTATCTTGCAGCCTTCATCGAGTGTATGACTGAAAAGGAAAAGGCAGGTTACACACATAGGAGGGAAAAAAGCAAGGGGCAATGAAAGAGTTTTAAGACAAGAGTTCAGTAGGTGAGAAAACCTGCCTTTACAGAAGGTAATGGGAAAGTTTAAAAAGTTTGTTGGGTATTAAGTGTTGGAGAAGTATGTGATCCAAAGCTGAGAATGATTTTAGTTTGTTATGTTTTTCTTTTAAAGGTGCCCTTGTATCCCAGGCAAGCTATTTTTACTGTCAGAAGCAACACCTAAGCTATACATATTGAAGGACATACTGTACAATTCGAAAATAGACACTGTTAGCAGAGTAAAAAAATCAAGGCTACCTTTAAAGCTAAATCCATTATGAGTTGATGGACTATAAATGAGTGTTCAGTTACTGAGTGAATAGTTTATTAACTGCATTTACAAGGGACTTCTTCTGGATTAATTCTACATCTGAGAGATGCTAGTGCTCAAACTGGAAGAAGGCTGCAATGCCACTGATTGAAAACTTACATTGTTGTACTGGCCTTACTGACAGTGACTTAACTGAAGAGTTAGTGACTACCTGTAGTTCTCAGTTTTCAGAAAATCCACTGAATATCGGCTTAAAAAAGAATGACGGGAATGGAAATACAGGGAAGAGAAAACAAGGCTGGCCAAAGTGAAGGTAGATGGATAAAGTAAAAAAAGATCTGAAGGTAAAGGGGTTGTCTGGCAAAGAGGTGCAGGACCAACCTGTTTGGAGAAGGTTGATCAATCACATCAACACCACATAGAAGTGGGTAAAGATGAAGAGGAAGAAGATGAAGACTGAACATCAATTTAAAGGAATCTCCACATAAGCACTTCCAGAAATCAAGTAAAACAATATTTCTGTTCGTAGAAACCTGGGACCCATTAACACTAGGTACAAGGCATCAACCAATCTGAGACAGGGTACCATACCAGCTCGGAATGTACATGAATATACAACTATATTTGCTCATACAAGGCAAGTTTATGGTCGAGATATACTCCAACCTGTATAACTTTGTAGGTAAGAGAAGGAGAAGGACCATTCAGACATGAGAACAAGATGCAAACGTCACACAGTCAGTCATCAAAACAGGAAATGAAGTCAGTCTATCTGTGAGACAGTGGTACACGCACAGTATCTGCTAATTATATTAGTACCTTTCACAGAGTGCTTTACACTCACCATATATGTGACATTATGAAATGTTCACAAGAAGAGATATGGAATGATTTCTAATAATTTACTTGTAATATTTTGTCTTCGTATTTATGTTTTACCATAGTTAAAAAGTTAGTAGTAATTTTTTTTTGTTCTTATATACCCAGTTTAAATGTATATTTAATTTAAATTATTAACTTTTATTATAATATAAGCTCTTCTGTGTATTTAAGTTATGATTTCCGTGTTTTAGAAACTTAAAGGTAATTTTGATAAAACTTGGCCTACAAGTGCTAGATATGAAGACAGACTCATCCAGAATGAAATGCACAATTCAGCACTACCCATGCAGCAAACAGAAGATTCAGCATTTGACACTGGGGAAAATAAGAAGAAAAGTGGTGTGTAACTTTCCAGTATTATACAATTGAACATGCAAAAATTACTAATAGAAACACACAGATATGCAAAATTAATATTTGAAATTGATGGAATTTTTTGAGTCTGGGTCTTTAGTTATTCCAGCATAATTTAATCAAGAGGAAGAGTCCTTATAACAATCAAAACAGTGTAGGATCTCGCCAAGAAAATCACCAGGTGCCTCATGTATAAACGGTGCGTAAACACAAAAATGTTGCATACTCCCGTTTCCATGCTCAAATCGCGATGTATAAAACCTAAACTTGGCATAAAGCCATGCACATTTTCACGCTAGCTAAAACCATGGCGTACGCAAGTTTTCCACTCGGTTTTGCAAACTGGTGGCACCCAGCATCAAAGCAGTGCTTTTGTTCCAGTGTGGTTTCCCTTTCATTTTTAGATCCACATCCCTGATGCGGCTTTATAAATACACTGAAATTAACCACATATTTTTTATTAGTTTAATGCATCTGATTGTAATTAACCTGTAACAATATAATGGTCCACAGAATGGTCAAACTATTCTAAATACCATAGCTGCTTTAGCATTGTTAGTCTTACTGCACCTTCTTCTTCTTCTTTCAGCTGCTTCCATTAGGGGTTGCCACAGCGGATCATCTTTTTCCATATTACTCTCACTGCACCACTCGGAGTATTTATAGCACGATATCTGAGTAGGGAATCACAGCTCTACATCAGCTGATTGGAAAGAGAATTATCGGTATACAGCATCTAGCACACACTGCCTCAGCCATGCTGCCTATTAGAACTGCTGTCATGCGACAAACGCTTCAGAGCCTTACATGTACGGACCTCGCGGTTCAGAAATAGTTTCATCCCAAGAACTATAAACGCAATCAATCAGTCCATCAAGTGCTCCTTGTAGAACTGTTTGTACTTATTAGTACAATCACCTCACTGTAAACTTGCAATACAGTTATAATATTGCACAACCTGAGCCACTTTATAAAGCGTGTATTTACATATGATGACGATATCATTTTTAAGATGAAATGCAGCAAAATATGTTTATTATATTATACAGATAAAACTTTAACTTCATTTAAATAATCTATATTATTAATATTTAAACATGTGAGGACATGGTGTTGCAGCACTAGCAAGGAGCTGGCGCTCCATTCACGGATTGTTCCTGCCTGGCGCTGTATTCTTGCTGGGGCTGGCGCGACACAGGGAGGAAAGTTGGATAGAATAATTAAACATGTACTATGAAAATATTTCAATGTTCCTTAAAAGTTTTGAAGAATTGGCGTTCTAAGCTTACAGATGGCTTAACGTCTATTACACAGCTGATTGTGTGGCGATTGGGTATTTGGGGGTTAGTATGTTTGAAAAAGACAGTACTGCTGCAATAAATTACTTCATCGAAGGTCACGCACGGCGCAGCAAACATCTTGCATGAGGTATGAGCAATCACTGTGCCACCGTGTTCCCATGTTTAATAACATGCTTTAACTCCTATCATCATGAAAATGATATCAAGTATACATCTCAGTATTTTAATTATTCAGAAAACTGTAATATCACGAATGTAATTGATTCTGTGTCCTGTTGGCTGAAGAGAAAGCCTGTTTAAGAAGCACGTAGTGATTCACACTCATAGAGCACATAGAAGATCAAATACAAAACAAAGCATTTAACGTGCTACTTTAGTTACGATGGGATTTGAGAAACTAGTAAATTAATTTTAAGATGAAGTTTATGATGTTCTACTTTAATGATAAAAATAAACTACGTGATTAAAATGGAAATTTCAGGATTAAAGTTGATATTTCATTCTTTTTTCCCACTGTGTGCCTATTTTTTTTTTTTTCTCTCTACCCTAATAAGCATTTATATGACACTTAGATGGTTGGCTACAACTCGCCTTTTCACGGCGACTTTGATATCTGACAACTTCTTTTTTATTTTGGGAATGGTGTGACTTTGTGAACTTGAGCTTTCGAGTTTCTTCGACACTCTATGTCACTCGATCAACTTCCTTTTGTTGTTCGTACCACTGTTTATGCCAACAAATAGTATGTTTTTCCTTGCCTCCACTTGGTATTCGCTGAAATCCTTTTATTTCCCCCCGTGCTTTTGCCATTGCCTTTTCAAAGATCGCTGAACTTAAGGGCTATTTATATTGATTTGCATATTCAAAGAGGCGTAATTCTGGGAGGAGTTTGGGGAGTGGCAGCAGGCATGTGCATTACTTTTCACACTGACTGGGATTTATGGAGTGGAAGACCGTGGAAGTTGGCGAAAGCACAGATTTATGCATCTGGATTTTTTTCCGCTTTTGTCCATACGCCATGTTTTAGTGTGAATTCTACACGCAGCGTTACGCATGAGGCCCCAGATCACCAGACAGTTATTATTAACCAATAAACAGAATTAAGAATTAATCAAAAGCACTGAAAGTCCTAACAAAATTTAGAGCAAATAAAATGTATTTTATAGTGATAAACAAATCAGTTCTTTTAAAGATTATTCAGTACAGTGACTGCACCACGATGCTAACTACACCTTAATAAAAAATGTGCTGTAAATGATGAAATGAATGAAGTTTAGTGTATATTATATATTGTTATACATATTCAGTGATGTTGTGCTCAATGTAAGTATATAAGCTTATAAACTTAAGTAAGGTTATAAAAGGTTATATATAAAGGTTACAAAGTTAAGTTAAGCAAAGTTAGAAAAAGTTAGAAGTCAACAATAAAATTACAAAAACAATCACTGAGCTGTGGGTGGCACCTTGTCCATGTCTATTTGTGATGATCATTATGCAGCTCTAGACCACACACTCCTGAATACAATACAAATCAGCTAATTTTTGTATAATGTTATTCACTGAGTTCCGGTGCAGAGCGCTGTGAACAAGTCTCAGTTCAAATACAAATACAGATGACACTAATTACTAAATACAGAAACACACAAAGAACAAGGTAGAACTGATTAAACATAAATGGAAACCAACACTTTCTTTTCATTAATTAAGTGATGAACTATGGCCACTTGACAGCAGTGGAGATTAAAGCTGTACAATAGAAGGTCAATAATAAAGTCACAGTGTCAGGAATAAACAAAAATTCTCTGTTCTCTTCTCACAAACACATTGTGAATAATAAGTAGATGGTTTCTTTTTTTGTATCAATATTGCTATAACGTATTTAAAGTAGTTAAAAAATGGCAGAATTACTACTCTTGACATCAATAGCTGTTCCTGTTCCTGATATCATATGATTTTGAAATGTTTTTACCCTGTTAGTCCCATTTCTTGTTAGTTTTTTACAGGTGTGACCAGTTACGTGTTCCATTCGAAACCATAAAAAGATTTGAAATGTGCCAGCATAACAATCTTAGTTTTGTTTTGGCTTTGAAGAATAGCTTTTGAATGGTTATTCTTTTGGCTTGTAATAAACATCTATTCTTTATCTCTGCTGCTCAGACCCCTCAAATGTCTATTGGAATAAATGTGCATGTACTTGTATAAGCTTTTATAGAGACTAGCAACCAGCATTATGGGTAAAGTCATGTGACATTCTAAATGCAACTACTCTGTTTTTTTTTTTTTTGTATGGCAGTTTCTTCAGTGCATCTAAGTATGTGTAAACCTCAATCAAATGACAACTTTAGAAGCACATTGTAAGATAAACTAATAATATCAGAAACTGTAAGAGCCATTTGTTAGTTAGTAATGCTATGTTAAATTGATAGAAGTATTTTCTTAGTTATATTAAAATGTTTGCCTATATATTAATATATAGTCCATAGGAGATTCAAGTAAAACCCCCACAAGCTAAATTGAAATGGAATATTCTAATTATTTCTTGTCCCTCTGACTACAGATTAGTCCCAGTTTATGACCTGCTTTGCATTTGGTAAGGCATGGAAGGAAATTAGTTTTCAAACTGTATCATATTGAACGTATTGACCATATTGAATGTGTTGTATGTATAAAACGTACTGAATGCATTAAGCAAATGTTAAGTTTAAGTAGAGACATGGCACAACCTTTAAGTATCAAAAGTAACTGAAGTTTAACAAGAAAAAGTTTGTAGAGGAAACATTTTTTCTTTTTTACCTTTCATCCTGTATTTTTCTGTGAACTGTTTTCCTTTGAATTTTCACTAAACCTTTTTAAACACTAACTTTATAGGACTGTGAAATTTCTTTTGTTACACACTTATCTATCTATCTATCTATCTATCTATCTATCTATCTATCTATCTATCTATCTATCTATCTATCTAACTCATACTGGATCCAATATCGCCAACACGGTAGCTGTTTGATTTTGAGAACCTGGGAAAAACGCAGCTATAGAAACATTGATAATAATTTGAATTTTAAGGTTCTCACATGGGTGCTTAAAAGGTTTGACTGACGGCTTGTTTCAGACTGTTGACAATTTGTCTTTAATTACAGTTTGTTTACATTTGTCAGCTCAGTTTTGCATTGGCTTGAGGCTGAAATCTGTGGATGTCTCCAAAACAAAAGGTAAGAAGAAAAGCTGCTTGCACACTGTATAGGCAGGGACCCAAAACAAACAGAGAATCTTACAGCAGGCCTTATTTCATTGCAGCTTTGATTGAGTTGAATTTGTACCAACAAGCTGAAAGCTTTTGCCTTTGAGCAATGAGTGCAATTTTGCCTTTGGAACATCTATTTGCACATAGCTTGTTAATATGCCCAATTTTAAAGATACATCTTTTGACATTTAATTTCATAATTACTTCTCATTTGTTATCTGTGGTACACATAATTTTTGCCACTTTGTAAGAACATAAGAAATCAGGCTCTTCTACTCAGCTAACTTGTCCAATTACCTCATGTAGATATTGTTAAATGCCATTACACAATCAACTCCAGTGACTCAGTATTTTGCTGCATTTTCTGAAGAACCTTTCTGTACATGGTGCTTCCTGAATTCCTTCTGTCCTGCACATTTCTCCAATTTCCACTGATGTCCTGAAGTAAATGATTCACTGTTTAACCAGCAGTGATAAGTACAGTTGTAGAATGTTCAAAAGGATGAGGAGTCGATACCTATCCAGTGTTTATCGCTTCACTTCAGCATGGCAGGGTGAATCACAGCAATCTCCAACCTATTGGTTGTGCTCCCTGCAGCCCAGTTATTACAAAGATTGCACTGGTGAAGGTATGATCCTTAAAGATCGAGAGAGACATGAAGAGAGCAAACCAGATGAACAACTTCTTTAACAGGTTTGACCACCCTAACCCACTCTCACCTCGGAGTACTGCACCCTCCACCCATCCTTCTGCTGATACCAGCATAGGAGAGAGTTTCCCCCCACCCACAATTACAGCAGTGCAGGTGAGCTGAGGAGACTTCGTGCCAGCAAAGCAGCTGGTCCAGCTGGAGTATCGCCACAACTTGCTGAAGGCCTGTGCGCTGGAACTGGGGAGTCCTTTACAGCGCATCTTCAACCTGAGCCTGGAACAGGGGAGAGTCCCGAGGCTTTGGAAAACATCTTGCATCACCCCAGTCCCAAAGGTATCACGTCCCAGTGAGCTGAATGACTTCCGGCCTGTTGCTCCGACGTCACATGTGATGAAGACCATGGAGCAGCTGCTGCTTCACCACCTGAGGCCAGAGGTCTGCCACGCCCTTGACCCTCTGCAGTTCGTATACCAGGAGAAGGTGGGAGCGGAGGATGCCATCATCTATATGCTACACCGATCCCTCTCCCACTTGGACAAAAGCAGTGGTGCTGTAAGAATTATGTTTTTTGACTTCTCTAGTGCCTTCAACACCATCCAACCTCTGCTCCTTAGGGACAAGCTGACAGAGATGGGAGTAGATTCACACCTGGTAGCATGGATCGTGGACTATCTTACAGACAGACCTCAGTATGTGCATCTCGGGAACTGCAGGTCTGACATTGTGGTCACCAACACAGTAGCGCCATTGGGGACTGTACTTTCTCCGGTCCTGTTCAGCCTATATACATCAGACTTCCAATACGATTCGGAGTCCTGCCACGTGCAAAGGTTTGCTGATGACACTGCTATTGTGGGCTGCATCAGGAGTGGGCAGGAGGAGGAGTATAGGAAGCTAATCAAAGACTTTGTTAAATGGTGCAACTCAAACCACTTACACCTGAACACCAGCAAGACCAAGGAACTGGTGGTGGATTTTAGGAGGCCCAGGCCCCTCATGGACCCCGTGATCATCAGAGGAGACTGTGTGCACAAGGTACAGACCTATAAATACCTGGGAGTGCAGCTGGATGATAAATTGGACTGAACTGTCAATATTGATGCTCTGTGTAAGAAAGGTCATAGCCGACTATACTTCCTTAGAAGGTTGGCGTCCTTCAACATCTGCAATAAGATGCTGCAGATGTTCTACCAGACGGTCGTGGCGAGTGACCTCTTCTACGCGGTGGTGTGCTGGGGCGGCAGTATAAAGAAGAAGGACGCCTGACACCTGGACAAACTTGTGAGGAAGGCAGGCTTTATTGTAGGAATGAAGCTGGATAGTTGAACATCTGTGGCAGAGCGACGGGCACTGAGCAAGCTTCTGTCAATCATGGAGAATCCACTGCATCCACTGAACAGTGTCATCTCCAGGCAGAGGAGCAGCTTCAGCGACAGACTGCTATCACTGTCCTGCTCCACTGACAGACTGAGGAGATCGTTCCTCCCCCAAACTATGCAACTCTTCAATTCCACCCTAGGGGGGGTAAATGCCAACATTATTCAAAGTTATTGTCTTTTTTTTACCTGCATTTTTATTACTCTTTAATTTAATATTTTTTTTTGTATCAGTATGCTGCTGCTGGATTATGTGAATTTCCCCTTGGGATTAATAAAGTATCTCTCTATCTAATAAAAAATGTATTTTTTTTTTACATCCTGCGGACTGGATTTACTTTATATGACAGACATGGATGGGTTTTGGAGATCCCAGTCCTTTTACAGAACTTTTACCAACAGTTTTTAATATAATACACCAAGAATATTGGGTCGAGGAGGTGGAGTTGCATCCATCTTCAGAAAAAACATTAACTGCTGGCAATTGCCATGGATTATGTATTCTAGTTTTGAACTAAATATATCTGAGCTGGAAAAAACAGTGATGCAGTGATTTACCACCCACCTAAATATTATAAGGATTTTATAAATGAGTTTTCTAACATTTTATCTTATCTTAAGCTAAAATATGATTGTGTTCTTATTGAGGGGGATTTCAATATTCACATGAATAAGCCATTTGTTAGCGACTTTTTAAATCTCATTGATTCTTTTAATTTAGTTCAGTTTGTTACTGTCCTACGCAAAAATCAGTCCATACACTTGATTTGGTTCTTTGGTATGGTCCTACTGTTCTTAATATGGATTTTAGTGATACGGTTCTTTCCGATCATGTGCCTGTTTTGTTTGAGGTTTCTATAAATTGTTATTTGCCTAAACTGAGTGCCCTTGCATGTTGCCAACGGAGGATTATTTCTTCCATGGCTATAGATTTTAGGGCTACTTTTGAAGATGCTGCATTGTTGCTGAATCCATCTTATCATGATACTGAGAAGCTCATCTCTCTTTTTCTTTCAACCTGTTTAAAAATATTGGACACTGCAGCACTTCTTAAATCCTGGCAACCTAAATTAAAATCTGAACCCTGGTTGACTGATACTACTCATTCAGCCAAATGAGAATGCAGGAGAGCTGAAAGGAAATGGAAGGAGGATAGGCTTCAGGTATCTTTTGATATTTTGAAGAGGAGCCATAACCCTGGTATGCTTTTTAACACTAACATTGATGCCCTTAATTCTGCTCAGATTCATAAGCTAGACCCCTCCACTAAAACTCTTGCACTATTTTGTAAATGAAGTTAAAGTGATTAGTGTGTGCCTTCCTCATATGATCCATCAATTCCCGTCTCTCCTTCAGCTTTGTTTGCAAGGTTTGAGCCAGTGTCTCTGTCATTTATTTATAGTATAATTAGTCATATGAAAGTAACTGCTGATGTTGTTCCTCCTCATCTTATTTTAGATAGTTTTGAGAATATTGGTCCAAATATTCAAGCTATCATGAATAGACATTTGCCTTTAAGCACTGTTTCTAATCAGTTTAAGCATGCATTAGTACAACCAATTATTAAAAAACATAACTTGGATATATCTGATCCTTCCATTTTTAGACCTATTTTTAAACTTCCATACCCTCAGCTTTAAAGCCCTTCATTGTACACAGTCTGCCCTTTTAAGTTTTAAATGATCTTCTTTGAATGATTGACTCTGGTGATTCTGCTATTCTTTTTATTTTAGACCTAACAGCAGTTTTTGATGTGGTTGATCATACCATATTGACCTCTCGTTTGGAGACTTATGTTGGCCTTAAGGGATTTGCATAAGACTGGTTTAAATCATACCTGTTGTAGGAAATAAATTTTTCAAAAGACACAAAAAAGAGTTGGGAAATTGTCCCCTTATAATGTCCAGCAATCTTGCACAAAAACGATAGCAAAATGTTGATCCAAATCATAACATTTGATAATACACAGTAGTTGAAGGTGAGTATTTATAGAAATGGCAACTGGAAGAAAGTAGTAGTGGAAATGACGTCATAACTGGGAGATGGAAATGATGTCATCAGGAGGTGACCGGAAATGATGTTGCCTGAAGTGATGTCAGCGGAAGTGACATCATCCGGTAGTGTCGGAAGAAGAATTGAATAGGAGCCATTTTGGGAATAAGGGACTGTTGATGGTGAGTGAATTAGTTTATGTTTTTTCTTTGACAACTCTGGTGGAAGAAGGAAAGAGGCATTAATACCTGATATTAGCTCCTTGTTTCGCGATAGTTCACTCACCTCAGGGCTTGTTGGCTGCCTCCTAAGCGCACATGTGTGACACTGTGTAAGAGAAGTCTTTCTGTTACCATCAGTGATTGTACATCATCTTCAGCAGTGTTTATTTGTGACATTCCCAAGGATTCAATTTTGCGCCCTTCAATTTTGTTCTTCCTTTAGTGTTCATTTTAACAAAACATGGCATTTCTTTTCATTGCAATGCCGACGATACCCAAATTTGTCTCTAAACTACAAAAATAATAATCAGGTAAAATTGTTGTTAGATTGTTTGGAGGACATTAAAGCAAAGATGTCCATAAATTTCTTAATTTTTAATGAGAGTAAAATAGAGTTTCATATATTTTGTCCAATTGAGCTTTCAATGTTCCTTCCTTGTGGTCTTGGCCCATTGAAACCTTTTGTGAAGGTGTCTCTTAAGAGCTTGGGAGTAATCATGGATGGGGATTTTAAAATGGATAGCCAAATGAATGTGGTTATTAAGTCTAGTTTCTTCCAGCTAAGACTTCTATCCAAGGTAAAGGCCTTTTTTTTTTGAGAATTTTAAGAAAGCCATACATGCTTTTATCTCATCATGCCTTGACTATTATAATGCCCTTTATTTTGGGTTAGTCAGGCTTCTCTCTCCTGCCTCCAATTGGTTCAGAATACTACTGCCCATCTTTTAACTGGGTCTAAAAGACATCATATTACCCCAATACTTAAGGCATTACATTTGCTTCCTATTAAGTATAGGATTAATTTTAAGATTCTTACAATTATCTTTAAAATGTTAAAAGGTCTGGCCCCTGGCTATTTATGTGACCTGATTAGCCCCTACATTCCCACTAGGTCTCTAAGATCCACTGACCAGAACTTTCTAACAAAACAAAGAGCCAGACTAAAACCGAGAGGCGACTGGGTGTTTTCTGTCATGGTTCTGAAATTATGAAATGAGTTATATTTAAATTTTAGAATGGCTCCATTGTTATTGATTTTTAAATCTCACCTCAAAACTCAGGCACTGTTTGGCTTTCAATTCATCTTGAGAGTTGATTGTCCTCATTTGTGCTTTTTAATTTTTCTATTTGTCCATCCATCCATCCATCTTCTTCCGCTTATCCGAGGTCGGGTCGCGGGGGCAGCAGCTTAAGCAGAGAAGCCCAGACTTCCCTCTCCCCGGCCACTTCTTCCAGCTCTTCCGGGAGAATCCCAAGGCGTTCCCAGGCCAGCCGGGAGACATAGTCCCTCCAGCGTGTCCTGGGTCTTCCCCGGGGCCTCCTCCCGGTTGGATGTGCCCGGAACACCTCACCAGGGAGGCGTCCAGGAGGCATCCTGATCAGATGCCCGAGCCACCTCATCTGACTCCTCTCGATGCGGAGGAGCAGCGGCTCTACTCTGAGCCCCTCCCGGATGACTGAGCTTCTCACCCTATCTTTAAGGGAAAGCCCAGACACCCTGCGGAGGAAACTCATTTCAGCCGCTTGTATTCGCGATCTCGTTCTTTCGGTCACTACCCATAGCTCATGACCATAGGTGAGGGTAGGAGCGTAGATCGACTGGTAAATTGAGAGCTTTGCCTTACGGCTCAGCTCCTTCTTCACCACGACAGACCGATGCAGAGCCCGCATCACTGCGGATGCCGCACCGATCCGCCTGTCGATCTCACGCTCCATTCTTCCCTCACTCGAGAACAAGACCCCGAGATACTTGAACTCCTCCACTTGGGGCAGGATCTCTCCCCCAACCCTGAGAGGGCACTCCACCCTTTTCCGGCTGAGGACCATGCTCTCGGATTTGGAGGTGCTGATTCTCATCCCAGCCGCTTCACACTCA
>JANRMT010062837.1:846719-881811 GCA_026402145.1 Polypterus bichir lapradei
ACCCCCGGGGCCCTGCCACCAAGGAGTTTTTTGACCACCTCGGTGACTTCAGTCCCAGAGATGGGAGAGCCCACCTCAGAGTCCCCTGGCTCTGCTTCCTCATTGGAAGGCATGTTAGTGGGATTGAGGAGGTCTTCGAAGTACTCCTCCCACCGACCCACAACGTCCCGAGTCGAGGTCAGCAGCGCGCCATCCCCACCATATACGGTGTTGACACTGCACTGCTTCCCCCTCCTGAGACGCCGGACGGTGGACCAGAATCTCCTCGAAGCCGTCCGAAAGTCGTTCTCCATGGCCTCTCCAAACTCCTCCCATGCCCGAGTTTTTGCCTCAGCAACAACCGAAGCCGCGTTCCGCTTGGTCTGTCGGTACCTATCAGCTGCCTCCAGAGACCCACAGGACAAAAAAGTCCTATAGGACTCCTTCTTCAGCTTGACGGCATCCCTCACCGCCGGTGTCCACCAACGGGTTCGGGGATTGCCGCCACGACTGGCACCGACCACCTTGCGGCCACAGCTCCGGTCAGCCGCCTCAACAATAGAGGCACGGAACATGGCCCATTCGGACTCAATGTCCCCCACCTCCCTCGGGACGTGGTTGAAGTTCTGCCGGAGGTGGGAGTTGAAGCTACTTCTGACAGGGGACTCTGCCAGCCGTTCCCAGCAGACCCTCACAACACGTTTGGGCCTACCAGGTCTGACCGGCATCTTCCCCCACCATCGAAGCCAACTCACCACCAGGTGGTGATCAGTTGACAGCTCCGCCCCTCTCTTCACCCGAGTGTCCAAGACATATGGCCGCAAGTCCGACGACACGACCACAAAGTCGATCATCGACCTGAGGCCTAGGGTGTCCTGGTGCCAAGTGCACATATGAACACCCTTATGCTTGAACATGGTGTTCGTTATGGACAATCCATGACGAGCACAGAAGTCCAATAACAAAACACCGCTCGGGTTCAGATCGGGGGGGCCATTCCTCCCAATCACGCCCTTCCAGGTCTCACTGTCATTGCCCACGTGAGCATTGAAGTCTCCCAGCAAAACGAGGGAATCCCCAGAAGGTATGCCCTCTAGCAACCCCTCCAGAGACTCCAAAAAGGGTGGATACTCCAAACTGCTGTTCGGCGCATACGCACAAACAACAGTCAGGACCCTTCCCCCCACCCGAAGGCGGAGGGAGGCCACCCTCTCGTCCACCAGGGTAAACCCCAATGCACAGGCTCCGAGTCGGGGGGCAATAAGTATGCCCACACCTGCTCGGCGCCTCTCACCGGGGGCAACTCCAGAGTGGTAGAGAGTCCAGCCCCTCTCAAGGAGATTGGTTCCAGAGTCCAAGCTGTGCGTCGAGGTGAGTCCAACTATATCTAGCCGGAACCTCTCGACCTCGCGCACTAGCTCAGGCTCCTTCCCCTTCAGAGAGGTGACATTCCACGTCCCAAGAGCCAGTTTCTGTAGCCGAGGATCAGACCGCCAAGGTCCCCGCCTTCGGCCACCACCCAACTCACACTGCACCCAACCTCCTTGGCCCCTCCCATAGGTGGTGAGCCCATGGGGAGTTTTCTATTTGTTTCTGTCATTATTTTTTAATAATCCCACAGGGGTTGCCCATACCAGCGTGTTTCTTACCATTCCCAAGCCCAGATAAATGGGGAGGGTTATATCAGAAAGGGCATCCGATGTAAAATTTTGCCAAATCAATATCCGGACAACAATACAAATTTCCATACAGGATTGGTCGATCCCCGGGTTAACAACGACTGCCACCAGTACTATCAGCCAACAGGGTGCTGGCAGAAAATGGGCTACTGTTGGACAAAGAAGGAAAAGAAGAGGCATGTTTGGAGGCAGGAGGAATGGAGTAAGGTAAAGAGAGTGGAACTGAGGGTAGGAACTTTATACAGAAGAAGAGGATGGCAAAGAAGAAGTGGGATAGTCAGAGAGATGCAAAAAGTAGACAAGAGTACAAGGAGATAAGGTACAAGGTGAAGAGAGAGGTGGTGAAGGCTAAAGAAAAGGTGTATGATGAGTTGTATGAGAGGTTGGACACTAAAGAGGGAGAAAAGGACCTGTACCAATTGGCTAGACAGAGGGACTGAGCTAGGAAAGATGTGCAGCAGGTTAGGGTGATAAAGGATAAAGATGGAAATGTACTCATAAGCGAGGAGAGTGTGTTGAGCAGATGGAAAGAGTACTTTGAGAGGCTGATGAATGAAGACAATGAGATAGAGACAAGGTTGGATGATGTGGAGATAGTGAATCAGGAAGTGTAACCGATTAGTAAAGAGAATGTAAGGACAGCTACTGTATGAAGAGGATGAAAAATGGAAAGGCAGTTTGGAAGAAATGGCAGTGGAGTTTTTAACCAGATTGTTTAATGGAATCTTGGAAAGTGAGATGATGCGTGAGGAGTGGAGAAGAAGTGTATTGATGCCGATATTTAAGAATAAGGGGGGTGTGCAGGACTGTAGTAACTACAAGGGGATAAAATTGATGAGCCACAGCATGAAGTTATGGGAAAGAGTAGTGGAAGCTAGGTTAAGAAGTGAGGTGATGATTAGTGAGCAGCAGTATGGTTTCATGCTAAGAAAGAGCACCACAGATGCGATGTTTGCTCTGAGAATGTTGATGGAGAAGTATAGAGAAGGCCAGAAGGAGTTGCATTGCATCTTTGTGGACCAGGAGAAAGCATATGACAGGGTGCCTCGAGAGGAGTTGTGGTATTGTATGAAGAAGTCGGGATTGGCAGAGAAGTATGTAAGAGTTGTATAGGATATGTACGAGGGAAGAGTGACAGTGGTGAGGTCTACAATAGGAGTGACAGATGCATTTAAGATGAAGATGGGATTACATCAGGGATCAGTTCTGAGCCCTTTCTTATTTGCAATGGTGATGGACACGTTGACAGACGAGATTAGGCAGGAGGCCCCATGGACTATGATATTTCCTGATGACATTGTGATCTGTAGCGATAGCAGGGAGCAGATTGAGGAGACTTTGGAGATGTGTTGATATCCTCTAGAGAGGAGAGGAATGAAGGCCAGTAGGTAAAAGACAGAATACATGTGTGTAAATGAGAGGGAGGTCAGAGGAATGGTGAGGATGCAAGGAGTAGAGTTGGCGGAGGTGGATGACTTTAAATACTTGGGATCAACAGTACAGAGTAATGGGGATTGTGGAAGAGAGGTGAAAAGGAGAGTGCCGGCATTGTGGAATGGGTTGAGAAGAGTGTCAGGAGTAATTTGTGACAGATGGGTATCAGCAAGAGTGAAAGGGAAGGTCTACAGGACGGTAGTGAGACCAGCTATGTTATATGGGTTGGAGATGGTGGCACTGACCAGAATGCAGGAGACAGAGCTGGAGGTAGTAAGAGTTAAAGATGCTAAGATTTGCATTGGGTGTGACAAGGGTGGACAGGATTAGAAATTAGTACATTAGATGGTCAGCTCAAGTTGGACGGTTGGTAGACAAAGTGAGAGAGGTGAGGTTGCGTTGGTTTGGACATGTGCAGAGGAGAGATGCCGAGTATATTGGGAGAAGGATATTAAGGATGGAGGTGCCAGGCAAGAGGAAAAGAGGAAGGTCTAAGAAAAGGTTTATGTATGTGGTGAGAGAAAACATGCAGGTGATGGGTGTAACAGAACAAGATGCAGTGGACAGAAAGATATGGAAAAAGATGACTCGCTGTGGCAACCCGTAATGGGGGCAGCCGAAAGAAGAAGACGTTTCTGTCATTATTTTTTATATTTACTGGTTATTGTCCTTGTACAGCACTTTGGCCTCAACTCTGTTGTTTTAAAGTGCTTTATAAATAAATGATTGATTGATTGATTGATTGATTGATTGATAGAATCACACAGTCCTGCTCTTTTTCCACAACAGAATGGGAAACCATTTATATTCTGGATCTAATGGACATGGCAGAAAGTGTAGTGTTGGGTGAAGACAAATCATTACTGTTCATCCTTCAGGTCAGCAGCTTCCAGTCTGTTGGTGAAAGTGATGGACATTTAACTTTTTTGGCTTCCCTAACAACCTCTTTCTTGACTTCATTTTAATTTCATTAGACCTAGGTGAACACACTCTTGACATAGCTAAATAAATTTTTGATTAAATCAACACCACAGCCAAATAACATTGATTTATACACTTATACAGGTACATTACATTTTAAATTTGAAAACGTTTTTTCTGTTTTGGGTTCTTACTTAAAAATGTCTTGTTCGCAGTTTTTTTGTGTCAGACTTACAGTATCTCAGATTTCAAAATGAATCACATAATATAAATTATTAATTGAAATTATAAAAGCATCTGAAATCAAATGTTAGGTTTCTAGTAGGATCTAAATTTTCAAATTATCATTTTTTTTTCTTTTTATACAGTATAAACTCTTATAAATCTTTTTATATTTTAAACAATATTTTTTGTTAATGTCAAAATTTCTGCCTTTTCTTTTTTGTGAATAAGTGATTAAGCAAAAATAACTTAATGTGTCTAGTGTCATGGAGAATAATCATAATGACAGTTTTTATCAGTATCCCACTGTTAGATGCAACTTGCATGCTACTTATTTTTCCTCAGCAGGAAATTCTCTCCTTTTGATCCACTTTTCCTTAATTAAACCATTCAAGGGGAAAGAACTGCAATCAATACAACAAAAGAATTACATTTTAATGACTTTATCATCCTCTTAAATATCCTTTTTTTAGTTATCTCCTAAGCTTAAACAAAACATTGGAAAATCAGGGATGTACAGAACTTGTGCTTAGTTAATCCTAACCAACCCTTTATAATTGGACAAAGGCCCAAACTGTTACTAGATGAAAATAACATTAAATCATTATTTACACAGGAATGGCATTGACACAGGAATAACACTGACTAATGAAAATAATAATAATGTGTACTTAAAGGACCACTGAAGTCTTACAATATATGAACATTTTACTCAGTTCTCCACATAAAGTCATTTTTGTTGAGTGACTATTGTCTGTGGTGGATTGGCACCCTGCGCAGGATTGGTTCCTGCCTTGTGCCCTGTGTTGGCTGGGATTGGCTCCAGCAGACCCCTGTGACCCTGAGTTCGGATTCAGCGGGTTGGAAAATGGATGGATGGATGGATGGATGGACTATTGTGACCACCCCAGTTTCACTGAGGACCCTTAAATAAACCAGGCCACTAACTGAATTGGCTCCTATTAGTTTATTATCAGGAAGTTTCATAAAACAAAACAAAAAATGTCTTGTATTTTCTATTATCACTTCTTCCTGCTTGCAAGGCAATGGGCAACTAGTTACATACTGAGCAAGCTAGAAGATATACAGTAGATTAAGAAAGTATTCAGAACCTTTCACTTTCTGAACACTTTATTGTGTTATAGATTTTATTTTAAATGGATAATTTTTTGCCTATCAATCTACATTCAATAACCCTCAAAAATAAATTGAAAACATAGTCCCGAAGCCACACCATCATAGTCTTGGCTGCATACTTTGGGCCATTGTCATGCTGAAAGTTAACTGTCACCCTAGTATGAAGTCCCATGCATGCTGGAACAGGTCTGCTTCAATGACCTCTGTGTTTGGCTTTATTCATCCCTCTCCCTTCCCTGCTACTGGAAAGCATCCGCATTGCATGATTCTGCAACAACCAGGCTTCATTGTAGGGATGGTATTTAGGCAGGTAATAAGCAGTGCCTGGTCTTTGTCATAGTGTTTGGAGTTCAGGTTTTGTCTCATCAGTCCAGAGAATATTTTTTCTCAAGCTCTCAGAGTCCTCTAAACTGTCATATGCTCCTTACTGAAGAGATGGCTTCATCTAGCCAATCTATCATATACTGTACATCTGATTGATGGAGTGCTGCTGAAGGTCATCCTTCCGATGGATTTTTCCATCTTAGCAGAGGACTTCTGAAGCTCTCTTATAATGTCTATTGTGGTTCTTGGTTGCCTTGCTGGCCAAGGCCCTTCTTGCATAGTTACTCGGTTTGGCCAGATAATCAACTCTAGGAAAATTCCTAATGGTTCCAAACATCGTCCATATCACAACAATTGAAGCCACTGTGCTCCCTGAAAAGCTTTAGAAATGATTTTATAACTTTGCCCTAATCTATACCTTACCACAATTTTATCATGGAGGTCTACAGAGAGTTCCTTGGACTTCATGGCTTGGTGTTTGTCTTGAGATATGAACTGTGGTATTTTGTATTCTGTAAGAGGTAGTCAGACAGGCAGACAAGTCAAAGTGCCAAAGAACGATTGGGTACCACCCTAGAAAAGGCAGCTGATAACAACTTAGACAAAAGCAACAAATACAAGGCTTCTGCACCGATGTAAACTAGTAGGTGCTCAGCTCTATAGGGCTGAGACTGGATTGAGTGGGTTTTGAGGGGGTGGGGTTTTCTTGGGGCAATGGAGTGAGTTCAGTTGCTCTGTTTTTTTTTTTTTGGTTGAGGAGAAGGATGGAGAAGATAATGTTAACGTAACGCTAGTGCCCCTTCTTATCCCGGGATGGAACTGTTTACATTATCAGAGCCAGGAAGTTGGGCCCCAGATGCGCATGTGTGAAAGTACACAGATGTGTGCCTTTCTAAATTATGTCCAATCAGTTTAGTTTGCCACAGATGGACTCCAATCAACTTTTGGACACATCTCATGCATAATTAAAGCAAACAGGATGCACCTGAAAAAGTTAAAGTGCCACATCAAAGCATCTGAATACTTACATAGATGAGAGATGTCAGTTTTTGATTCTTTTGTAAATTTGCAAACAAATGTTCTCACATTGACATTATGAAATATTGAGTCTAGATTAAATGACAAGTTATCTATTTGAAATTAAATCTACAACACAATAAAGTATGCATAAAGTGACTTGGCTGTAGCAGGTACCTTATCAAAGATTTAAAGAGTGACAGTAATAATCTTGCACTGTATTTTAAAGTCAAGTAAACATTTATGTAACTATCAAAACATTACAATATTTTGAGTTTTTGCTTATTGTGTGCAGTATATAATGAAACATGACAATTTGAGCATTTTGCTTGTGAGGTTGTAGCAGATGTGTGGCATTGTGTGGTTGAGGTCAGTTGCTCTTGGCAAGTATTTTAGGATATGATAGGATGAGGCCTGCAGGCACAGTCAGCTCCATTAAGGCTTTGTTTTATTTTGAGCCACTTTTTCTGCTTGTGTCTATATTTTAGCACATTATATTCCTTTACATTTTTGAATCTATTTAGTTATTTTGTACAACTATGCACTTTTTTGTTTATGGCTATTCCCTTTTTAATTTTTCAGCACAGTGAATGTTAAGGCTTATTTAGCAGCTAGTTAAAGTAGGTAGGCACCCATGCTGACTATGTTAGAGTCATGGTGAAACAAGCTCAAAAGAGTGCAAGTGTCTACCTTCTCTTTTCAGGCTACTAGTAGTTGTACTTTCTTGATTTTGTCTCTATATCACTGCCACAGTCCTTGCAAAAAATCAACCCTTAATCATATTCAAAAATGCTGCTGTGGTTCCTGGAAAACAAAAACCGTGGTTTGGTTTGACTTTGTAAAATGTTTCTAAGATGGCATTCATTTACTCTGCCATTAATGAATAATGCTTCAGCATACTTTAACAAAATACAGCTTGTGTATCATAATTCACTGCTTGACTGAATTCAGACTTCTGCTTTTTTAAGTTCAAAAGATTAAGTTAGTATTTATTTTGAAAAACGTTGCCTATGCATTTTTAGCTCATGAATTAGTCAAACATCAGTTTCTATTCCTTGCCATGGAAATTATGTACTATCCCCAACATTTTATGCATATACTATGCTATACAAAAGTAGTGAAGCATAAACATGTTTATTTAAAGGATTTCATGAAGGTTACCAAAAAATGATTTTGCAACATTTTTATATTTTGGTAAAAAATTATAGGAAATGTCTGTAACTTATTCTGCTCATATACTATTCTCCCTTCTTGTGATAATTTAAACAAGGGGCTATTTAGGCAATTCAGTTGTCAGAAACAGAATCCATAAGAGACATTTACAGAGAGGTAAACATATATATATATATATATATATATATATATATATATATATATATATACTGCTTATAATGCTATTGGTAAAACCACTGTTAGTTTGTGGGCTTTGTGATTTTCGGGTTCTGTGAAATGTCAAGCTGAGATAATTTGTATGCATTTCCCTCCAGCTGACCAACACCAGTACTCACTCTGGCATTGCTTAAATGTGCTGATGAGCTCATCCAAAGGGACGAATTACAACAAAAAAGGCTTCCAACTGAGCTTTAGCTATCCAAAGGAAGTTGCTTTAGGATAGTGATTCTCAAACTTGGCATTGTCATTGAAAACTATTTTGAGTGGTTTTGCAAAATAACCGAATGCTACTGATGACAGAAGGTTCATGAATGTGCAAAGATCAATACATAGTATTTTTTACATTTTTTTATTATTATAAAAGAGAAACACATTATTGTGACATCATAATGGTGATAAATGACAGAGTGTGCCAAGGAAGTCATGATCCAGAGGCTCATAAGAATCTGCTGCAGAATGCATACCCTTCAATTTCTTTTACATCCTTCCTGTCAGCAGGCTGTACTTAAAAATACTACAGTGTGACTTACAAGTTTTTCAATTTGCTTTACAGTGGTACAACTCATCATGCAACAAGGAATGCATTTTGAACTCGGCTTGTTGAGCATTTCATTGTATGTAATTTATGCTCTATTAGGGAGCTTCATGTTTAATATATGTTTTTTGCTTTATCATAACCACGAAACCCTTATTTTCATTGTTTTCTTTTCAATCAATGTTACTTAGATACTACAAATAAAGCATAAGGTGTTGTTTTTGCTATGCTGGGGTGTCTTTTTCTTATAAATTTAATGTTGAAGAGCATAATATAATTTGGTATTAAATTATGCACAATTTGGAAATATTGTAAATATTCATACA
Organism: Polypterus bichir lapradei; assembly: GCA_026402145.1. Classification (NCBI taxonomy): domain Eukaryota; kingdom Metazoa; phylum Chordata; class Cladistia; order Polypteriformes; family Polypteridae; genus Polypterus; species Polypterus bichir. The sequence goes on from JANRMT010062837.1 coordinate 855,686, forward strand.
CTTTGTTTGAAAAGAATCCAACAAATTATGGGAATCTATTGTAGAGAAAAATGCGAAATTTTGGGCTGCTTTTCTTTTTTAGTGGGATAGTCCTTTTTTAAGTTTGTAAACCTCTGCTTTTAGGTATTGAAAAGTGTGTATTTAAAAAGTTTTGTGATTATGGTTTGTTAAGAGTGAAAACATTTTGTCAAAAATAGTCAAGTTAAATGAATATGGGTTCTTCACTTTGAACCAGAAACCAAAAGACAGTGAATAAAATAGCATCATCCATTTTCGTTATCCCTTCGGTGGGGAAATTTATGGTCACTGATTTTTAAGGATTTTCATTAGTCTGTAATTTTGGTAAGCATTATGCCATGTGGTCACACTGTTAACTCAGATCTGTATGTATAGATTTGTATAAAGGAAGCAGAAGAATTTAAGAAGAGTTTGACATAGAAAAATATTTGTGAAATTGTAGTTCATCACATCAATGTACAATGTACAACTACATACATTCAATTATGAATATACAGTGAGAAATCTCAAATTCCTGATAGTTTATTCTTTCCCATCCACATAACAGCCCAAATTTTGCTACCTCATATTTCCATTTCTTTAGAGTCCTCAGAGATGCCAATCATGGAAAAGATTTTAGAGTGATGATGTGGTTATTCAAGCAGGATTCATACTGGGACAAAAAGATGATACATCTTCTAGCTTTTTCCAGCACAAGGGTATAAAAGTTAATGGAGATTATGTGGAAAGTGAGTGTGGCAAATTTGTCTCTTTAGGAAGAGAATGTTCAAATAATTCATAGTAAGCTGCTAGCAAAAAAAAAATGTGTTGCTAAACTTTTTCATATATCAGGTGGCACCATGCCAATTAGTTTGTACAACAGTGCAAACTAATGTACCAATTCATTATTATTATTTTTTTATATTTTTATTGATTTTAATTAGAAACATAACATTCCATACAGTCAAGACAAAGTTAACAAATCACAATTCATTAAACATGGTAATACACAACTGAATTGTAATATGTCTTAACATTCTCTTTCTATATTAATGCTTCATCAGCATTCTTTCTAAAATTTTTTAACTTACTTATGTCACACACGTGCGCTTAGGAGGCAATCAACAGAGGTGAGTGAATGGTTACAAGATGGGGGGGTTGCATAATGGTGCTAATGCCTCTTTTTCTAACCCTGTAGAACTAAAGAAGATAAATAATTATTACATACCTGCAACAATCAACAGTTCAGAAAACGGTTCATCATCCACTTCCGCATCCATAATTTCACTTCCGGCTTCTGAGGATGACGTCACTTCCAGTCCTGCCATGATGACGTCACTTCCGGCTCCCAAGGATGATGTCACTTTCAGTCTCTCCCATGATGACATCACTTCCTGTTACAACCATTTCCTGTAGCCATTTTGTTCTTGTATAAAAGCCGACAGATTCACCAGCTATTTGTCGAATGTCTGATAAAATGTGCTTATCATCTTGACCAAACAGTGCTCAACATTATACGGGGCCAATCCCCAAACCTTTATAATTGTTTTTGTGACTTATTATTATCACTAGACATTAAGCCCGTTAAAATAACGAGCGCTAGAACAGTAGTGCATAAACATTTGTATGAACAGTCTATATTAAATGGCAAGGGACCTTGTATGTGGCTGTAATATGTGTCACTGTATTGTGTGCCTTTAATTTTCTCTCTCAGTAATACTGGTTTGTATTTCCGTGAAATGCCTATAATTTTGTCTGACAGTAATACAGTGGAACCTCGGTTCACGACCGTAATTCGTTCCAAAACTCTGGTTGTAACCCGATTTGGTCGTGAACCGAAGTAATTTCCACCATAGGACTGTATGTAAATATATATTTTTTTAAGCTTTTAAGCACAAATATAGTTAACTATACCATAGAAAGCACAGCGTAATAGTAAACTAAATGTAAAAACATTGAATAACACTAAAAAAACCTTGAACAACAGAGAAAACTAACATTGCAAGAATTTGCGCTATAGACTTATGACCCGCTCGCTAAAATCTCTTTTTTTAATGAGTTTTAAGCACAGGGGAAAAAATGAACATTTAAAAAATCTGTAATTTAATAAACAACCAAGAAAAGTAACATTGCAACAATGCACATGCACGCCTGTGTGTGTGTCTCTCTCTTGCGCGCCTTTGTGTGTGTCTCTCGCGTGTGTGTCTCTTAAGCGCACGCCTCTGTGTCTGTGTGTGTCTGTCTGTCTCTCGCCTGTGTCTGTGTGTGTCTGTCTGTCTCTCGCCTGTGTGTGTGTGTGTCTGTCTGTCTGTCTCGCGTGCCTGTGTGTGTGTGTCTCGTGTGTGCGTGTGTGTGTGTGACTTGTGTGTGTGTGTGACGCGTGCACGCCTGTGTGTGTGTGACTCGCGCGCGCCTGTGTCTGTGCGTGACTCGTGCACGCGTGTGTGTGTGTGTGTGTGTGTGTGTGTGTGTGTGTGTGACTCGCGCGCGCCTGTGTGTGTCTCTGTCTCTCTCTCTGCACAGGGAATGCACAGGAAGAGACTGAACATGTGCTGTGTGGCCCCGCGCATGCGCACTTCACCAGAAGACACACACACATGGACACTGGACGCACACAAGGGATTTATTAAAGAGGGTACTATTTTAAAATGTGCCATTTTTAAAGTTTTCATGGTGTGTGTAGGGAGCAAAACATTATATTTCACAAGTAAAAAATGTATTTATTCTTGTTATTTTGTAAAAAATATGACTATAGGCATATATGTTATTTAGAATCAAATGATCACATAATTTGTGAGAAAGAAAGATATCGTTGCCATAACAATTATTTTAATTTATAAGAATTAAATTGAATGCATTTATTATTAAGAAGTCCTGCTTCCAAGATACTCCAGATTCACACTCCTAAGCCTGTCAAACATCATTGGTGTTATTATGGAAATTATGGGTCATATGACCTAGCATAAGAAATCAGCATTTTTGAAAATGTGAATTATTAAGCTAGATTTAAGGATACAAGCCAAAATAAAATAAATAAATAACCAACACCAACTTTGGATGTCAATAAGAGAGCACCATATAGCTCCAATGACGTTGTGTGACATTTCTCCCAGGGGAAAGGCCTAACAACAAGGACTAACATCCTGGTTTGTCCAGAGCTAATAATTTATTCAATGCAATGGTGTCAGAAACCTTTCCAAATGTGAAATGGCTCAGAGAGTATGTTTATACAGAGCAATAAAAATATTTTTCTGTGTGAATCATAATATGCTAACCTTTTCAAACTGTTGGCCAATCTAGTAAAGTTAAATACATCCTTTTAAACAAGTGTACATCTGTGTTTCTCCTGTGTATCCACATGTTTTGCGCTTTTTCAGACATCTGCTTCTCCAAGCTGTGTCTAGATGTGTGCCGACAATGCTCTAAAAGTTGATCTCAATGCCTAAACTTGTCAGTATGAAAGGCAATTATTCACTCATGGTCCAAATAGCAAGACAAACTGAGAGGAAATCACTACAGTACAGTGGACCCTTGACTTACGAACTCAATTCGTTCGCGAGGGCTGGTTGTAACTCAAGTTGGTTAAAAGTCAAGACTATTTTTCCCATAAGAAATAATGGAAATACCCATAATGCGCTCCGAACCCACACACAGCAACACTTACTTAACCTTTTAATAATAAAAAAGGGTTGTATAATGTGCATAATTTACCAAAACACCAATAATTTTTCTAATGTACTAACCAAAAAGTTATAAAAAGTCTAGCCTACCAGAAACAACAATTTCATACTGTACTCACCATTTAATTTGACATCTTTGGGCTGCAGGAAGGGAGGAGGAGGAGAATGAAACGGAAGGTGGTTATTGTTTAGAAGGAGCCTCCTTATGCAAATCTTCTCTTTGTAAAATTGTCGAGATGGTGGATTTCGACGTGCTGTACATATTAGCGAGATCGGTCACACGAACACCACTCTCATATTTCCGCACAATTTCCTTCTTCGTTTCGATTGTGATCGCTGTTTCTCAAGTTAATAATGACAGTAGTCGAGCACTCAGTTCAAAGCTGGTCGTGTTGTGAACTGCTATAATAATACACTCCAAAGCAAGCCGGTGCTGTCTCAGCCTAATGACATCATCATGTGCTGCGCCAGCCCACTAGCTAACATCCCTTAACAATAGCTTTCTTTACCTTAGTTACCTTCTCTTCCTTCCTTAGCAATTATGTGTCTTGCTTGCCATGGTCTTAGTGAATTATACGTATATAGATAAATCACTGCACTGACCGAAATTATGTCCACAAACACATGTATCTGGGCTCCGACTGACGCTTACGAACGCTCTCGGCTGTTTGTTTACAATCGCACAAGCGGATACATGTGACTGCATTCGGGTCGTAATGCAAGATGTTGGTCGTAAATCAAAACAAAAACTTTGGTCGTAAATCAAGTTGTTTGCATGTCAGGCTGGTCGTATTCCAAGGGTCGACTGTACGTACAAAGTGCCACATGGCAAAAACAAACTGAACTCACTCCAAAATTTATATTTGTTAAAGTTTTCTAAAGGAAAGGGTCACATTTCTAACAAAGATAAGTTTATTGATTCACACAGAATATGCCTTTATATATTATTATAGAGTTGTCCTGACTGAAAATCTTAAAGAAATAATGAAAATTACTATTTTATGAATTATGGATTCATAATAAATTGTTAGCTGTATTTTCTAAATCTAATTATTACATATGCTACTTTAATTTTAAAATGAACCTACTATTAGGCATGTGAGGCTCTAGTTTTGGTGATTATAAATCAGAATTTAGGTTGTGAAAACCAGGGCTTACACCCCAAATCGTAACCTTAGATCTTCAAATAAGTGTCTGCTTATAATTCCAAGAGCTAAACTTAAAAGAAGTGGTGAGGCAGCCTTCTGCTATTATGCACCTAAAATCAGGAATAGCTTACCAATAGAAAGTCGCCAGGCTAACACAGTGGAGCACTTTAAAAAACTGCCAAAATCCATTACTTTAACATGGCTTTCTTATAGCTTCATTTTAGTATACCCCTGATATTCTGTATATGCATTTAATTATCATTTTTATCATGGCTCTGCGATCCATACTAACCCCTACTTTCTCTGCTGTTCTTTTTCCGGTTTTCTGTGGTGGTGATCTGTGTCATCACCACCTGTTCAAGGCACTATACAATCCTTACATTGATGGATTAAAGGCCAGAAGTCCACATGACCATCATCATCTAATTCTTCCATGTGAAACCTGAAAAACATGAGGACTGATTGAGATAATTTATGGTAGAATGCCAGGTGAGGGTTGGGTGGTCATGTGGCCTTGGAACCCCTGCAGATTTTGTTTTTTGTTTTGTTTTGTTTGTCAAATAAATCTTTTATATTCTACTAACGAAAGATGTGGGCATACGATCTAAAAAAATGCTACAAAAGGCTAGTTATAAACAACAATAAATGCTCTGCCCATTGTTTACAAACATAAGAACTTATACTGGATTATGAATTCTGAACACATATGTATCGTGTCCTGGGAGATTATCAAGAGATGGGCTTTTGGGGACTGTGCTTTAATTACAGTAAAGTTTTTTGCCTACCAGGCTGCCACAAAAAATCTTTGGATTTCCTTAACATAACAGGTCATAAGCTTTTAATTAAGACCAAGGTCAATGATCTAGCCTCATTAGTTCACAAGTAATTGCATTATGGATAAATGGACATAATAATTTTATATACAAGGGAGAAATGCCAGAATTCCTAGAATCGGTCAATAGCACAAGAGTAGGATGTGGTTAGTGGCTATGTCACTAGGTATTGCATGCATATGCATAGTCTTCTTAATCAGTTTGTTGAGTGTCATTGTGCTGCTTTAACCAAATGCATATTTCTGACATTTATTCTACAGTTGTACACATGACTTCAACAATTTGTTTTTTCTCCAAGATAAAAAAGGCAAGATTTCTTATAGTAAGCTATATAATCGTAAATAAAAATAATTGGATAAGTCAATAATTCTTACAATACGAAAAAACTAGACTTGATGTCATGATTTAGATGCTTTTCACTTGGCTTAGAGTTCTTTTTTTGCATATATACTCTACACAGTATGTGTTCAGGAATGGAAGAAGCACTAGGACAAGTGTATTGCATCTGAAGGGAATTTCAGGAATTTATGGGTCCCCCTTGTATATTCTGTCCATCCATCCATTATCCAACCTGCTATATCCTAACTACAGGGTCACGGGGGTCTGCTGGAGCCAATCCCAGCCAACACAGGGCACAAGGCAGGAAATAAACCCTGGGCAGGGTGCCAGCCCACCGCAGTTGTATATTCCAGCTACTCATATGCATCCAACTACTATTCTATAATTGGTTTAATTTATATTCTTTGAATATGTTTTGATTTAAACATCCATCCAGTACCACAACTAGTCAGTTCACTTCTGTTTAATCTAAATGAACCTTTGAGAGCCTATTCTGAAATCATAGCACCTACAGATACATACATTTATGCTGACCAGTTTAGAGTAGCAAATTAACCAAAGACATATGTGGGAGGAAAACAAAAGGACGTTAAGAAAAAATAATGCAGATATAGGGAGAATTCTCAGACTTCATACAGAGCATATCCAGCGTGTGATTCCAAATCAGGCCTCTAGAAGTATAAAGCTGTAGCACTCACAACTGCACCACCAAACCACCCATATTTATGAAAGAGAATGCTCATATTTAAAAAATAAATCTAAAAATAATGACCATGAAGGCATATATTACACATTTTACTACATTATGTTCACATTTGTAAGGCATTTATTGGCTTTCCATAACCGGTAAGAAGAGCTTGCGTGAAATTCTCTTGATTTTTACAAATCCGATACACAAGCTGAGCCGCTTTATATTCTCATCCCATCTGTAGCAGATGTAACTTGTATGCACAGTGGAGTTGATGCAGTTTTCATTGAACACACAGCCAGAAATATCTGAAATGCTCAGCTTCAGAAAGAAAGTGAATCATTAGAAGTAACTGACAAAGCAAACTGTTTTTAGAAGCCATGTGAAGAGAAAATAGTGATAAGGTTCCCTTTGACAAGTGTATTAAAAAGTTGAAAAATGTAACAGTTAATGATGCATCTCATTTATGATAGTGTCCTCTCCAGGGCTGATTGCAGCTTGCTATCTTGATAGTTGTTCTTGGTATGTGTGTACCCTGTAAAAGAGTGCTTCAAGTCAAAAACAACTCTCTGAAAAAGAAGACCAATCCAGTAGCACTAGAAATTGTATAAAATCTTCTTTGGAAATAATAGTGAAGCTTTTAAAGATACTGTCAACAATATTCCTGACTAGTTTTTACATAAAATTTTTTGAGTCTGTGATAACTTAAATGTTCTTTTCGTGTTCATTAAAGTTACTTATGAACATTTTTAAATCACTTAAGCTTTTTTTGACTTGCGCCTCCTGATTCGCTAGTATGAGGAAACCCCCACGATATAATATATCGTTCAACTCATCTTGAAGTCTGCTTATGCAAGATGTTGAGCTTTTTGGAGTTCCCTTCATATGTTTGGCAACAAAACAAATTTTTAGGACATTTTTTGAACCATGATTATTGTAGGAAAATACATCCTTAAGATAAAGAGAAAACCAATAGGTGTCTTCTGTAAAAATGGCCAGAAGGACTTGAATTTGTGCATGCCACATCAACAGACCCCAGGGGTTCATCCCCTAATAAGATATAAGGGGTGAAAGATACTCCTTTTCATAAAACTTGAAAAAAATGATGATCAGTAATGTATGATATGACGAGGTTGCAGATCATAAATATAACAATGTTTTTGACGTTTAGTTCCTTACCAATGATCTTCGCCCTGCAAGAGCCACTCTCAGAAGGTTAAACTGACAAATTTCAAACATAAGCATGTGAAGTGTCTTTGTAGACTATTTCAAGCTTGGCAATTAAGAAAATGATGTTATTTTTGATCCTTTATTAGAGATCTATCCCACAATAGACCTCTACCAATGCAATCACATTTCATCCAGGATCTATTTTACCTTTGGTCCTCATTTAATCACATACAGTCATGGCCGAAATTATCAGCACCCCTGGAATTTTCCCAGAAAATGCACCATATCTCCCAGAAAATTGTTGCAATTACAAATGTTTTGGTATACACATGTTTATTTCCTTTATGTGCATTGGAACAACACAAAAAAAACAGAGAAAAAAAGCCAAATCTAACATCATGTCACACAAAACTCCAAAAATGAACAGGACAAAATTATTGGCACCCTTTCAAAATTTGTGGGTAAATCGTTTTATTTCAAGCATACAATGCTCTTTTGAACTCACCTGTGGCAAGAAACAGGTGCTGGCAATATAGCAATCACACCTGAAGCCAGTTAAAATGGAGAAAAGTTGACTCAACCTTTCTGTTTTGTGTCTGAGTGTGCCACACTAAGCATGGAAAACAGAAAGAAGAGCAGAGAATTCTCTGAGGACATGAGAACAAAAATTGTGGAAAAATATCAACAATCACAAGTCTACAAGTCCATCTCCAGAGATCTTAATGTTCCTTTGTCCACTGTGTGCAACATAATCAAGAAGTTCACAACACATGGCACTGTAGCTAATCTCCCTGGACGTGGATAGAAGAGAAAAATTGATAAAAGACTGCAACGAAGGATAGTCCGAATGGTGTTTAAACAGCCCTAATCCTATTCAAATCATATTCAAGCTGTTCTGCACACTCAGGGTGCAACAGTGTCAGCTCGAACTATCCGTCGACATCTGAATGAAACGAAACACTATGGCAGGAGAGCCAGGAGGACCCCACTGCTGACACAGAAACATAAAAAAGCCAGACTGGAGATTGCCAAAATGTACTTGAGGAAGCCAAAATCCTTCTGGGCGAACGTCTTGTGGACAGATGAGACCAAGGTAGAGCTTTTTGGTAAAGCTCATCATTCTACTGTTTACAGAAAACGGAATTAGGCCTATGAAGAAAAGAACACAGTAGCTACAGTCAAACATGGTGGAGGCTCTAAGATGTTTTGGGGATGTTTTGCTGCCTCTGGCACAGAATGCCTTGACTGTGTGCAAGGCATCATGAAATCTGAAGACTACCAAAAGATATTGGGCCGCAAAGTAGGGCCCAGTGTCAGAAAGCTGGGTCTGTGTCAGAGGTCATGGGTGTTTCAGCAGGACAATGACCACAAACATACCTCTAAAAGCACCCAGAAATGGTTGAAGACAAAACCCTGGAGAGTTCTGAAGTGGCAAGCAATGAGTCCGGATCTAAATCTGATTGAACACTTATAGAGAGATCTCAAAATTGCTGTTGGGAGAAGGTGCCCTTCAAATCTGAGAGACCTTGAGCAGTTTGCAAAAGAAGAGTGGTCGGAAATTCCATTTGAGAGGTGTAACAAGCTTGTTGATGGTTATAGGAAGCACTTGATCTCAGTTATTTTTTCCAAAGAGCATGCAACCAAATATTAAGTTGAGGGTGCCAATAATTTTGTCCGGCCCATTTTTGGAGTTCTGTGTGACGACATGATGTCAGATTTGGCTTTTTTTCTCTGTTTTTTGTGTTGTTCCAATGCACATAAAGGAAATAAACAAGTGTATACCCAAACATTTGTAATTGCAACAATTTTCTGGTAGAAATGGTGCATTTTCTGGGAAAATTCCAGGGGTGCCGATAATTTCGGCCATGACTATAGCCTTTGGGGCTTGTTATGGCAGGGCTTGGCCCAAACAATATTTCGCCCTAGGTTAATTCTATTTATAGCCCCAGTCCTAACCAGTTCAGTCAATTTGACAATGAGATCATTTCTCTGATTCCCACGTTTCATTGATTTCAGCATTCAAGAATATTGTTCTAGTGTCTGAACTTCAAAATATACAGCTATACACATACCCATACCAGCAGTTTTGCCCTGTAACAACTCCAGGCACCTATTGTCACAGGTTTTTGGAAGGTCTTATAGAATTTACATTCTGTTGTATGATTTCTATCTTCCAAATAATATTACTTTTTAATTCATGTATTTTTAGATTTTTGGATCTGTCTTCTCTGTCCATTAATCTATTCCACAAAAGTTTTTTTCCTTAGATACAATTGCTGCAAAGCTAACCTTATGAATGAGATCATCTAGTATCAGCTTTTGGTAGATTTGCTTTTTTTTTAAATGATTAAGATTAGCCAGTCATGCAATTCCAATACTTGTAAGTGGCAACATTTGAGTGGTCATCATTGCTTTTCTGTTCCTATAGTCCTGGGGGTTATGGGGAGCCATGTTTTTCCCCATTACCTCACAGACAGCTTTTTTCATGGCTGGGGTAGAGTACCAGGGTGAGGAGACAGGTTAATTCTGTTATATATTGCCACACACGTGCGAGGAGGAGGCAGCTAAAGGGTCTGAGTAATTGTAATAAAACATCTGACCAGGGGGCGGCGGAGTGTGCTGACTGTCTTTCTCAGTTCCCTACAGACCTTTCCCGGGAAATCCTGCAAGGTTCTGGCGCCATAGAAGACGTCACTTCTGGAGCCGGCCCCTTTGCTGACGTCACTTCCGAAGCTGGTCCCCTTGCTGACGTCACTTACGAAGCCGGCCCCTTTGCTGATGTCACTTCCAGTTCAGGCAACCTCACTCTTTTGGTGACGTTGTTTCCTCTACGGGCCTTTAAAGCCTCCATCTTTGGGCTATTGTCATCAGTTCTGTTTTGAACTCTGTTCTATGCACATCATGCTTCATCAAAATTAACTTTTGCAGCTGAGAAAAAAATATATGGGTGGCTGCCCCAAATCTTTATGATGTCTGTCTTGGATTTTATCACAATATATATAACTTACATATCCATTATACTTCCAATTTTGTCTATTTTGAAACCCCATTTGAGATTATTTTTCTGTAATTTATTCCTGATGTTGATAAGCACTACAAATCTAATCTAAAAAATGTCTGTTGATTACAGCAGTTATTTTGTTTAGAAATTACAAAGAAAAAACAATGTTTTCTGTGAAAAAAGGCTTTAGTGGCATTTCTTTTCATATAGGGAGCCTATCAAGGTCAAAGTTTCTCTAAAAGTGAGTTCTGGGTTGAGTTATAGTTTGTTTGAAAAATAAAAAGAACAGAAATAAGCTTTAGTGAAAGGTATTTTGTTGTAGTTTGTGGAAATAACGAGGATCTAATTAGTCCAGTGGGGAAAAAATAGCTAAAGGAAATTTTAGTGTTTGGCATAAAAGAACAAATTAAAAGTTTTTATGAAAAAATGCATTCATGCTTTTGGAAAAAAGAGCTAATATATAGCATGCTATTGCTTATTAGAGTAAAAGTACATGTACAACATATGGGCTAAAGTGAGTGAAGGATATGAAAATCAATGTGTCAGAAGCACATGGAGCTTTAGGCTTATGAAACAGACTTGGCTGTAAACATACCAATAGAAATTCAGTTTGTGGACCACACCGTGGTTTTGAGTACTAACAGAAAATTAATCTGGTATGAGAGATTCCATCATTACTTGATTTGAAAAACTAAACCGCGAAGTTTGAGCATTTGAGAAAAACTTATTCGAACAGACAGATTCCACTTTGTCTATTTTGGTCGAGTGAAGGAATGACAGAGAGCCTGAAGAACACTTGAAGCACCAACTGGGTCATCCAATTTAATGAACAAGCAAAATAAACAAAAGAATCACCCATTTTGGCATTGTTGTCCTTGTCTTTGGACAGAAATTTAAACCTTGGATTCTTAGCAGTGGGGTCAGTTTGATTGGGAGCTATGTGTGGCACTTTGCCTTTGCAAAAGAGACGTCATTTTCCTGGATGCCATGGTTCTTATGGATAGGGTACCGTAAGGGGCAGAGTCAGATGCCTTTACTGGGCAGTTTCTTGGTGTTGTGAAGAGAGAAAGAGAAGACAATGTTAGTGATAGTGCCACCTCTTGTCCCAGGAGGTTATTATGTACCTTGATAGAGCCTGTAAGGAGATCCTCCACCGTGTATGCATAACAATATGTTTAACAGAATAGTGGTCAAAACTGTTAAATGTTGCATTTAAACTTTTAAACAAATTTAGACAAATATTCATTGCATTTCGTCCATTAGTAGATATTAAAATATCATAGAAAGCACAAGTTAATGGTGTTTCTATAGTGTGACTAGTCACACTGAAACTTTTCAAGTAAGTTTTATTATATAAGGTTAGAATGAAACTAAGAATGAAGAAGATCTTATAATTACAAGGCATATGTGGGTTTATGTCCAAACAGCAAACACTTTTTTGTAGACCAATACAAAGCTATTGAAAGTGTTTTGAATAGATATAATGAGAATGGTGATGGAGCTTTTTACTAATTTTCTTGGAATTGGGTGTAAGGGACAGATAGTAGATTTAATTATTTCCAATTAAAGTAATGAATACTCTTCTGGTATTATGTTGAATTTACTTAGGTAGTGTGCACAAAGAGACACAGAGTTTGATTTCTGTTTTCATCTTTTTAATCGGGAATAATATTTGAAACAGGCTAATCACATGTTGAAAACACCTATGTAGTATCCTCTCCTGAAAAATCCAAGCTTCTTTCAAACATTATTCTATTGTTTCCAAAGCGTGTGCTTTATAGTGCTGCCCCTAGCCAAACTGGGGCGCTAAATGGAATGTTCTTGTGGCCTTCCCAAAATCCCCATCCCCATCCTGACCCCTCCATCTTCCTGAATCCACTGTGTTAGTATTTCTTTTAAAAGCTTTATTTGGAACAATAAATATATAAATAAATAATAAATAAATAAAGAAGCACACATCACAAACTTAACTGTAACTTTTAATTTTGAATACAAATACTTTTTTTAAAAATAATCACAGGTTGAAAGCAAATGTTTAGGGGTTTTCTTCAGTCTCTTTGTTGCATATCATAAGAATACACGTCTACATTTTCTATTACGACATCACACAATAGCTTCTGCGCAAGAACTGAGTTGATGCTGATGAAAGCCAAGCTGCTTACATGTTCTTGTACCATGGAGGGCCTCATGTATGTCTTGATGTGCTTAAGGTTTAATAAACTGGTAAGTGGGAGGGTTACTGCAAACTGGAGGGCAACCCATGAAGTTGGACTTCAATGATATTTAATGGCAATGATATACTAAGTGATTTGTTTCCTTCATAAATCAAGGCTTAATTAGTAATAACAATAATAACAATGGCCCAGGGTATCAATGTGTTGTCACTCTTTGTTACTTGATAGAGCTAATAGTATCATTTGTGACATGTCATGCAACGACAACAAAAACAATTTTAATCCTACTACTACTACTACTACTACTGCTGCTACTAATAATAAAAATAATAATATAAAATACATCTTCTACTACTAATGATAATAAAATAAAATAAAAAATAATACTACTACAACTCTGCTTAATAAACTTTCTTAATGCAGTAAATCTTCTTCCATTTGGGGTTGCCATAGCAGATCATCTTATTCCATATCTTTCTGTCCCCTGCATCTTGTTCTGTTACACCCATCACCTGCATGTCCTCTCTCACCAAATCCATAAGCCTTCTCTTATGCCTTTCTCTTTTCCTCTTCCCTGGCAGCTCTATCCTTAGCAACCTTCTCCCACTATACTCAGCATCTTTCCTCTGCACGTTTCCAAACCAATGCAATCTTGCCTCTTTGACTTTGTCTCCCAACCGTCCAACTTGAGCTGACCCTCTAATGTACTCATTTCTAATCCTATCCATCCTCATCACACCCAGTGCAAATCTTAGCATCTTTAACTCTGCTACCTCCAGCTCTGTCTCCTGCTCTCTGGTCAGTGCCACTGTCTCTAACCCATATAACATAACTGGTCTCAGTAATGTCTTGTAAACTTTCCCTTTCACCTGCTGGGACCCTCTGTCACAAATCACTCCTGACACTCTTCTACACCCACTCCACCCTGCCTGCTCTCTTTTTTTCACCTCTCTTCCAGAATCCCCATTACTCTGTTCTGTTGATCCCAAGTATTTAAACTCATCCACCTTCGCCAACTCTACTCCTTGCATCCTCACCATTCCACTGACCTTCCTCTTATCTACACATGTATTCTGTCTTGTTCCTACTGACTTTCCTTCCTCTCCTCTCTAGAGCATATCTCCACCTCTCCAGGGTCTCCTCAACCTGCTCCCTGTATCGCTACAGATCACAATGTCATCAGCAAACATCATAGTCCACGGGGACTCCTGTCTAATCTTGTCTGTCAACTTGTCCATCACCATTGCAAATAAGAAAGGGCTCAGACCCAATCCCTGATGTAATCCCACCTCCACCTTGAATGCATCTATCACTCCTACTGCAGACCTCACCACTGTCACACTTCCCTCTTACATATCCTGTATAACTCTTACGTACTTCTCTGCCACTCCTGACTTCCTCATACAATACTACAACCTCTCGTGGGGCACCCTGTCATATATGCTTTCTTCACGTCCACAAAGATGCAATGCAACTCCTTCTGGCCTTCTCTATACTTCTCCATTATCATCCTCAGAGCAAACTTCACATCTGTCATGCTTTTTCTTGGCATGATACCATACTGGTGCTCACTAATCATTACCTCACTTCTTAAATTAGCTTCCACTACTCTTTCCCATAACTTCATGCTGTGGCTCATCAATTTTATCCCCCTGTAGTTACTACAGTCCTGTACATCCCCCTTATTCTTAAATATCGTCACCAGTACACTTCTTCTCCACTCCTGACGCATCCTCTCACTCTCCAAGATTCCATTAAACAATCTGGTTAAAAACTCCACTGCCATCTCTCCTAAATGGCCTTTCCATTTTTCATCCTCTAGCTGTCCTTATTTCCTCTTTGCTAATCCATTGCACTTCCTGATTCACTATCTCCACATCATCCAACCTTCTCTCTCTCCTATTCTCTTCATTCTTCAGCCTCTCAAAGTACTCTTTCCATCTGCTCAACACACTCTCCTTGCTTGTGAGTACATTTCCGTCTTTATCCTTTATCACCCTAACCTGCTGAACATCTTTCCCACCTCGGTCCATCTGTTTAGCCAATTGGTACAGGTCCTTTTCTCCCTCTTTAGTGTCCAACCTGTCATACAATTCATTGTATGCCTTTTCTTTAGCAATTGCCACCTCTTTCTTCACCTTGCGCCTTATCTCCTTGTACTCTTGTCTACATTTTGCATCTCTCTGACTATACCACTTCTTCCTTGCCATCCTCTTCCTCTGCATACTCTCTTGTACTTCCCCATTCCATCGCCAGGTTTCCTTTTCCTCTGTCCAGACGTCACACCAAGCACCCTTCTTGCTGTCAACCTTACTACATCTGCTGTAGTTTCCCAGCTGTCTGGTAACTCTTCACTACCACCCAGTGCCTGTGTTATCTTCTCTCTAAACTAAACCTTGCAGTTTTCCTTTTTCAACTTCAGTTGTTTGATCCTTGGATCTTCCCTCACTCTCTTCTCGATCTCCAACATTATCCTACTGACCATCATCCTATACTGCTTAGCTACACTTTCCCCTGCCACCACTTTGCAGTCTTCAATCTCCTTCAGATTGACTCTTCGGCATAGAATGTAATCTACCTGTGTACATCTTCCTCCACTCTTGTATGTAACCCTATGTTCCTCCCTCTTCTTACAATAAAAGAATTTATCAATTTACTGCATTCTTTTAATCTTAGTAAATATGTCACACAGCCAATACAAAAAGGATGACACATTCTGGGCCTAGTAATTTCA
Organism: Polypterus bichir lapradei; assembly: GCA_026402145.1. Lineage (NCBI taxonomy): Eukaryota > Metazoa > Chordata > Cladistia > Polypteriformes > Polypteridae > Polypterus > Polypterus bichir. The sequence goes on from JANRMT010062837.1 coordinate 871,450, forward strand.
AAAGGATTGAAAATTGACATGACACAGGTCATGGATATTGGTATATCAGACCATCTCTTCATTTCATTTGACCTAGAATTATTGGTGAACACAACTAAAGAGCAGTGTATTTTTAAAATATGTTATTTTGATCACAACTTCTAAGTTTGGTCATTTTCTGAATAATCAGTCTGAATTAAGTGCTTATCCTAATACAGCCAACAATGTAAGGAGTGTAAATTTTTATTTTCAAATTAGTAGCCCTTGAAAAAAAATGTTAAGAAGTTTTCACTACTAAAATACCATGGAAGATTCATAGAGTGTCTGAACTTATACATAAATGTTAGAAGGGTGAGCGTAAATCGAGGAAAACAAAATGAACAGTCCATTATGAAATACTGAAGGCTCATATAGCCAAATACAACAAAATAGTTCCACTTGGGAAGCAGTCCTGTTTTTTAAATTAACATGATAATGTAGAAAATCTAAGAGTATTATTTTCAAACATCGACCATCTTCTAAACCAAAATTGGTCAACAGAATGCTTCCTGAAAATTTCAAGTGAAACAAGTGGGGCCTTTGCTGTAGTTTTTAAACATAAAATAAACAATAATAGATATAATATAAAGCCTCCCTATAAAGCAAACCCTGTTGAATATCAGTATGCTCGATGAAGTGAATTAAATTTCTTCACTAAAGTACGTTTAATTGTATTTCGCAGACTAATTACTCAATTTAAAAAGTCAACCTGTGTCCTGGACTCAGGTCATCAAGCTTTTTTGAAAAAGTTTCAACTCGTTAGTAAATACTGGTGTCCTTTGAAGACTGCACTAGTTAAAACCCCGTTCAAGAAAAGTAATCTAGACAACTCTGTCTTCACTGCCCTGCTTAAGTAAAATTAAACATCATTCATGTTAACTTTCAGTCAGGTTAGACAATATCATAATTTAGAATCTGCATTAGTTTATGTAGATAATGATTTGGGTGTTTATGTGGACACAGATAACACATCTATTCGTCTTATCTTGAACTTCAGAGCACCATTTGACAGCATAGACCACGGTATTCTCATTAAATGTCACAGCCACTGGGTTATTTTTTCTGGTTTCAGTCTTAAATAGCAGGTAAAAAAAAGGTCTATGTTGGTTGTGGTAATTGACAACTGCACTCCTCAAGAATTCATTCTGGATCAACTGTTATTTTCAATCTACATCCTCTCGTTAGGTTATATTATTTTGAAACACAAAATAAACTACTACACCTATGCAGATGGCATGCAGCTTTACGTATCTCTGGCACCTGAAGACACTGAAGCTCTGTGCCCTGTGATCAAATGAATTGAATTTCAGAATGGATTTGTCGTGATTTTCGCAAGTTAAACTAAGAAAAAATGGAAGTCTTAGTTGTTGGCAGAAATTAAAAAAGTGAGGGTCTTAGAAATAAACTTGATTCTTTAGCATTAAAAGTCAAGGTGGAAGTAAAAAAGTTCAGTGTTATTATGAACTTAAACATCAAATTGTATATTAACCACATTTGTCCTAATGCCATATTTCATTTAAAGACCATTGCAAAAGATAGATCTCATATAACACTGTAAGATGCTGAAATGATCATTTTAATTTTTATTTTCAGCTGACTAGATTACTGTACTGCAATCCTAACAGGACAGACATTGACTTGTGGAAGTTACTTTAGAATGCAGCAACAAGAAGCTTAGCCAGTAAAAGAAAATCTGACCACATCTCACCAGCATCTTTACATTGGTTACCCTGATGTCCTTTAGAATCAATTTTAAAATAATTTTAATGGTATGTAAATCTCCGAATAATTTTGCTCCTTTTTATATTTTGGAGTCCATGTCCCCTTATATTCTGTGTCATAATTTTAGATCCTTGAACACTAGTTTGCTTATTATTCTCAAATATAAGCGGAGTGGTGGTTCTGAGGCTAGGGATCTACACTGGCAATTGGAAGGTTGCCGGTTCAAATCCCATAAAATGCCAAAAAAGTGACTCTGCTCTGTTGGGCCCTTGAGCAAGGCCCTTAACCTGCAATTGCTGAGCACTTTGAATAGTGAGAAAAGCGCTATATAAATGCAAAGAATTATTATTTATTATTAAAAGCTGAGCATAAAAAGTGGTGAGGAGGCCTTTTGTTGTTATGCACCAAAACCTGGAATATGCCAGGCTAACATCATGGAACATTTAAAAAAACTTAAAAACCAACCTTTTTAAATTTACATTTTTCATAGCTGCTTTTTAGTAACATTTATAATTGATTAAATCTGTATTGTAATATCATTTACTGTATTTCTCAGATTTGCAATCATTATTAGCCTTTGCTATTTTCTTTTCTGGTTTTAAAATACCACTGCCAGCTGATCCAAATACTCTGCAGCCAACTGTAATGTTAGAAGGAGATTTACCTGAATTTTCTAGGGCAAAGCAAAAAAACATAAAGAACTACTTCAGCATATTTATGTTCTATAGAATGCCCAGAGGGGGCTGGATATTCTTTCAGCCTTGGAACCCCTGCAGGTTTTTCTTCTTTTTTTCCTCCAGCATCTCGTCATCTAGAGTTTTTATTTTTCTGTCTTCTCTAGCCATCTGACCATAGCATCGGGCTTATAATCATTGGAGACTTAGAAATTAATTTTACATTTTATTCCATAATTAAGGATTCTATCTATTACATGTCTGTTGGTATTGCAAATGCATATTGATTCTTATTTACTCATTTTTCATTTACTTCTTTTATTTATGAATTCATATGCTTATTTATCATCAAAAGGACTCTCCCACTGTATTCTCAATTTCAATTGTTACCAGCAGGTCAAAGGTTCAAAATTACAAGTATGAAAAGCATTTATTCTTTCATCCAAAATGCTATTAATCTTCTAAATAAGTTCAACTTTAATAAACATCCACAGGTTTAAATCATGGGATGAACTGTTATCATTTACTCAGTCACTCTTCTTTTTTTCTTATGTAGTTATTCCCATTTGTAGACAATGTTAATATTTTTTTGACTATGTTTACTTCTATATTTTATTTATTTGTACAAGTTTTATGTTTGATGGCAAAGTTGGTTTTAATGTTATTTTGTAGTCTCTCTGTAAAACCTGTTCACAAACCAAATTTTCCTCTACTGAGAATAAAGTTGGTTTAAATCAGATTATTTCTAATGTAATACAAGAAGCAGACAAAGGAACTGGTTTGGAGCATGTCTGTGACACCATATAATGAAAATAGATCAATGATGCTGCAATCCTTTTACCAAGATAAAGTAGATGTTTTTTTAGATGGGAGTCTGACAGTGAACTGACTCAAAGATGGCCAAAAAGCTATTCATATGGGTTCTAGGCAGGAAGGAGTGGGTCCAAGAGGGCTGGCAACAGAAGTGACATCAGAGGTTGAACAGACATCAGTCTTCTGTTTTGCAGAGGAAAGAAGAGAGAGGACATTAGAACACAGCGCCAACCCCTGGTTTGGCAGGTAACTACCATCACGAGAGTCCTTAAGCTGCCTCTCAAGCACATGGGTTTGATGCTAATTTATTACATTTCTTTTTACTTGCAGTTTTTTTTCTTGTAAAGCACTTTCATGTTTTGCATGAAAATGTGTTTTAGAAATAAATGTTTTGTGTAAGGCTTTTACCTATACCTAACAGAAGTAATAACAAGAATATAATACAATATAATACAAATTACCATCAAACAAAAATAGACCTATCTAAGACCAAAAACAATTTGTGCTCAATACCCTCAATGTCTCTAATACACAAAAATCATATCCTCAAAATACCTTTACATTTCTCATAGAAGCCTACTTCTTGATTCTTCAGAAGCAGTAGAGAAACCTTTTCTTATTCCACACTCACATTTAATTCTTGATGTACAATTATGACAAATTTATTTTTAGCCTATCATGTGTCACCAGACTATGTGAAGGTTCACACGTTTCACATGTTTGAGTTAGGGGTTACCTGGCTAGTAAATGTTAAAAATAACCCTTTTAAAACTAGTGGCATACTGCTTTTTATATATCATGCCAGCAGTACAAGACCATATGGCCACATTTTACTGCAAACCCTAAAACAGAATTACTTCAATTCTACTTTCTAAAGCATTTAACTAAAATAACATTCACTTGAAACATTTCAATTAACATGTCAATTTTGAACTCTAGTGTGAATGCTAAATCATTTACTAACTCTTATAACACATTACATGACTGATTAGACTGTTGATAGCATAATTAGGCTGAGCCCAGCATTACTTTCATTTTTGTTATTTCTACCTAGGGATTCATAATCTTGCTGAATGTTTCTTTTTCTTTTTATGTGTGATAATGCCTCACTGTGGAAAAAACTACTTCATTTTGTATAAAATGTGTTACAATAGTTTTTCTCATGAACAGTGCTCATTATTTTTTCAGAATGTCCATCGGATTAAGGTTATTTTTATTATAACCATTTCTTTGCGTTTAAAGTTGCAAATTGGCAAGCAAAGATTATGGAACATGTCCAGACTTGTGTGTCTTCCCAATTACAGAATGCTACTGTAATTGCTTCCAGACATGCATAAGTACTACATGGAAAATAATGCCAATTGGGCAAGTCAGGGCAAATGTACCATATTTTCTCTTTGGCAGTTGTACACCCCAAGACAACATATTATTTGTAGTAATTCAAGATATTATCTAACAGAATTATATATCTACTTACATATAATATGAATGGTTGCAGAAGAGCTGGTGACTTATCCCAAGTGTTGACTGGTACCTTTCCTTGGTGGGAGGTCAACATAATGGAGGAACCGGGTCACCTGTTCTCAAGAGCTAGACAATGGCTTCTCTGGTTTGGGTTCCCACAAAGTTTACTGGGAATTGTAGTTCTGGAGGGCGGTTGTGTTGAGGACCTCTGGGGCTGGTTGAGGAAGCCATGGAAAAACAGTCTCAATGTCTGACAGTGATTCTGTTCGACCAGAAATTATTTCCAGTATACCAAGATCACAGTTTAAATGTGCTCATCTCCTACTATTTCTAGGGAGCCAAGATGCCCACTACAACATGATGTCTTGGGGAGTGGGAATCTGCGTTGCTGCACTTTGGTTACATGTGTAGATCAACTGTATGCACAGCTAGAAGTGTAGTTAGATCATCAGCTCTTTTGACTTATCTTGAAGAAACTAGATATTTATTTTATTTAATCTCATTTTATGCTCATATTTGTACTTTTGCGCATTAAAATATTAAAAGCTTTTCAGCACATTGTGTATAATTTCAGTTTCATTTGCCCTTTGCAGTTTTAATTCTAATATACAGTAGGAGATCAGTAAATTAGGTAGTTTAGTTTCTTACTTTCCAATTTTTCAAGCTAGTGATAAGTTCTGTCATAGTTTTATATACCACCTGTTTTGAGTATTTGCTTCTTCCTGTCACAGCTACTTGGAGACTATTCGGCAGATTTCATGTATATATAAATATATTTTTTCCTGCCTGCTGATCATGACAAGTAATCTATTTAAAGTGATTTATTTTAACTTACAGGGATGAACTCCCGTACTATCTTCAACAGTTTAATAAATCCCAAAGCCACCCTGCTTTCTTCTAAAATGTTAACAAAGTCCTACCACATGCCAACCTCCCCGTCTTCAGAGCACAAAATGTAGCATTAACCCTGGCCATTTATACAGTGATCACACAGTCAAACATACTATGCTTGCAAAAAGTTTAAAAGCAAAGGGAAACAGAGGCCAGTCATATTTTAGACCTTTCAAAAATATAGGCCTGCCTACAGCACTATATAAAGCTTTTTGGAATTGGCACTCTGAAAAGCACATTAGAGTCAAAGCATTATGAAATGGCAATTTTATCCACTGTAAAAGTGTTCCCAGTTTCCAATAAGTTTTTAATGTTCTTTGAATTACAAATGGCTATTATACATTGCAAGAATAGTGTCATAAAGTAATCATCTCTGCGAACTCCTTAACAAGTAGGTAAGAAACAAGCAATCTTCTTCCTCTTCATCTTTTCCTACTTTTATTTGGGGTTGATGTACTTGATCAACCTTCCCCATACAGCTCAGTCCTACACCTCCTTGCCAGTCAAACCCTTTTTCTTTACATTTTCTTTTACTTTATTCATCCACCTTTGATTTGGCTTCCCTCACTTTCTTTCCCCCTGTATTTCCATTCCCATGACTCTTTTGCCCACATATCCATTGTCTGTCCTCATCACATATCCAAACAACTTCAATCTACTTTCCTCTACTTTTTCTGGCATCTCTCCCACTTTTGTTGTACCTCTGATTGTCTAATTTCTTTTTCTGTCCACACATCCATCTCAATATCGTCTTTTCTGCCACATCAAACTTTTTCTCCTGTGCTCCCTTTACTGCCCATATTTCGGCACAATGCATCATTGCTGGTCTTACCACTGTCTTAAAAACCTTAACCCTTAAACTTCACCTGAATTCTTCGATCATACAGTACTCTTATTACCTTCATCCAATTGTTCCATCCAAACTGGACTCTATGAGTTATTTCTGCATCTAGTTTTCTATCTTGATCTACCATGATCTAATATATTTAAATGTATCCACTATTTTTAATAGCTATCAATGAAGGGTAACCTCTGAAACCTGATCAACCTCGATTAAACCTCATATATTTTGTCTTCTCACTATTTATATTCAATCCTCTATCTTAGAAAGCCTTTCTCCATCCTTTCAACTTTCTTTTCATTTACTCTTTTCTTGTGCTACACAGCACAACGTCGTCAGCAAAAAGCAAGCACTCTTTTACTCCATGTCTCAACACATCCATAACCAGATCAAAGAGGTTAGGATTTAAGAAACAACCCTGGTGCAGACCTATTCTAACTGGAATCTTCTCCGTTACACCAACACCGCTTTTAACCCAAGTCCTCACTCCCTCGTACGTATCCTGGATAATCCACACATGCATACATAAGAAACAAGCAATTGGGTAACAAAATATGTTTAGCAATCATGTAGGAATGAGTTCCAAGGGAAGCTTTTAATAGAGAGAAAGCTTCCACACTGGAGCTGGACAGGAGGTGCATATGTCAATAGTGGAATGCAGGGGTCCTTAGGGGTCATTTTGCCTGTATGTGTGCTGCGTGACAAAGAGAGAGTTGTAGCCTGAGAGAAGTGTGGAATGTTGCCCCTATATGTGAAAGTGAAACCTGGGAGGCAGGGTTCTATAGAGAGGAAGTGAAAGAGAAAAACCATAGAGGTGAGAAGAAGAGTGCAACTGTTATAGGAAAGAAGATATGCCTTACAGCAAATAGATGGGGTCAAAAGACATTTAGACAAACTGAAAAAAGGTTGTAGGTTTGTTGTTCTTCTGTGTATACTTTGAGTTCTCTTTTGAGTTCATTTTTGTTAACCCTTTGTCTTTGATGTTTGCCTGGGTGTGTCCTGCTGCCGCAACAGACACCTACATTCAAAACAGATAGGAACTGTGGCAGACCTTGAGTTATGGTCCCTGTAGCTCTAAAACCAACATTCCAACAACTATGCTATACTGTAATTACAAAGCTATTAATCACAGGACAATTATCCATTTTAATAGTTTTTTTTTATTTCCTCATATACTCCAAATGTTTGGTATCATGTCCGAAATCTCATCTTTTAAAAAAGTTCTGAATTTTGCTACTGGTGTTACTTGACTTCTCTTTGACTGCATACATATATTAAAGGTTTTATTTTCAAATGGAAGATACATATTTGTGTACACTCCAAAGATAGGAATATAAATATAATGCTCAAAATAATTAAGGGAACACTTAATCATCACAGTCTAACATTAAGTCAGTTAAGCTGCAGGGATATCAGTCTGTCCTGTTAGGAAGCATTAGTGATTGTGAATCAACTTCACCTGCTTTGATACAAATGAAAGTGACAACAGGTGAACTGGAGAGGCAACCGCAAGACAACACCCAAAAAAGGAATGGTTTTTCAAGTGGTGGCCACAGACAATTACTATCTCCTTATCCTTCCTGACTAATTAGTCTCTAGTCTTGCATTTTGCTAGTGTTCTTGTCACTATTGGTAGCATGAAGCGGTACAGCCAGCTGATTCAGGTTGCACAGGTAGTCCAACTCCTTCAGGATGGCTCATCTGTATGTGCCATTGCAAAAAGGTTTGCTGTGTCTCCTAGCACAGTATCAAGAACATGGAGGTATAACAAAATGAAATGTAAGATAAAGCACAAGAAGCTATAGGAGAACAATATCATGAAATATGAAAAGAGTAAAACCACAGTTAATTGTTACTGGAGTAAGACATACCTAAGGGATGCCTAACTAGTTATAAGGTTTTATAGGAGAGGTGCCTGAATAACAGTAGGCTGAATGTTTTTTCCAGGAGCAGGAAGCAAGAAGTGAAAAGCAGCATTTTTAGCCTGCCAAGTGGGAATAACATTAAAAGGCAGGCTAACACAGAAGGCTAGATTTTACATGGAAACCTATGAAGAGCCCTGAGAGTGGAGTTGTATGAATCAGATTTATTCTAATATCCGAACATCAGGAAAAGGTTTGAATTTGATCCTAGGAGCAGTAGGAAGCCAATGGATAAAAATAAATTAAAGGAGTATTAAATCTGTAGCAAGGAAAAGATTATATTAGCTGAGCAGCAACTTTTTACATGAATTTAAGAGGTTAAATACTAAGTTGCTTGGAGCCATGCCAACAGAGAGCTGCAATAGTCACAACCAGAGAGAACAAGAATTGGAACAAGATATTGAGTTCATATGTATCGAGAAAGGGTCAGGTCTTTTAGATATTGTAAGTCCTTTCAAAATCAAACCAAGGTTGCTGATGTCATGATATGTTACACCATTATATAAAACAAAGAAAATGAAATATTTCTTATTCTTTTATTTGGACACTATGTTACAGGGGTAGAAATCTGTTTCATATCTAAAACATTACTCAAATCAAAAATATATATCCTGCCAATAATGAGAAGAACAGCAATGAAAGCTAATGCTTATATTTAATCAACATTAACCTCATCATCTCCTCAGTTTATGAAGGTTCAACAATGCCCTCTTCTAAGCTCTTTTTTCACAAATCAAAAGCTGCCTCTTTCATTTTCAATAAACAGAATAAAAATTGTATTTTTTGAATTGCCTTATCATTATTTTCCAAAATATTTTAACTGAAAATCAGAAGAATCCTCACTGAACCTCAATGAAGAAGCATGACATACAAGATCCATTGTGCTTTGCATGCACATGGTAACATCTCTGGCACATGTTGCTACACAATGCCTACCATTGTAAAAACACAGCTAGATCAAGGAAGATAACTATACCTAACATCAAAAAAGGCACAAAAAACAGGCTCTCAATCATGAAAACTGATATGAGCACAAGGTAAGTTGGTGATATTATTAACTACAGTGTACTTGTTATGGTTTAGCCAAGATTTTATACATTTATGTTTTATGCGTTATTTTTTCTTTTGTTATATATATATATATATATACTAGCAAAATACCCGCGCTTCGCAGCAGAGAAGTAGTGTGTTAAAGAAGTAAAGAAAAGGAAACATTTTGAAAATAACGTAACATGATTGTCAATGTAATTGTTTTGTCACTGTTATGAGTGTTGCTGTCATATATATATATATATATACACATACATACTGTACATACATACACATACACACATTATATATCTATCTATATCTATATATCTATATATATATATATATATAAACACATACACACACACATTATATATATATATATATATATCTATATCTATATCTATATATATATATATATATAAATATATATATATATATATACACATACACACACACATTATATCTATATCTATATATATATATATAGCAAAATACCCTCGCTTCGCAGCGGCGAAGTACTGCCTTAAAAGTTTTATTAAGAAGAAAATTAAACCTTTTAAACTAAGGGAAAATATACCAATAATTGTTTGTTAAGGATCTCTTTGTATACCACATTGTGAGTTCGGCCCGCCGGTTGTAATATGACCAAGCTGTGCGCTGAGCTTTACTCTTGAGCATGCAACGTACAGTTGGCCATGTGAACAGTAATCTTGTTTCAAATCTCACAGCTTGGATTGCTGCTGTCATAATCGGTTTGAGTTTCATGGTTTGTTTCAATTACAACAGTATTTGTAGGACTTGTGTTGAAGAGACATTCGGCATCTGTCAAGCGTTGTAAATATACAACCAGTTTCATCGATACCTTCACATCCAGCTTTTGAGAGTTTAAACATTCATAAACATCAAAGTGTCCACTACTGAAATCGTCACCTGTGAATCTAAGATGTTTAAGAGGCATTGGCGGTTGTCCAAAGGTGTAAAATAT
>JANRMT010062837.1:907548-981951 GCA_026402145.1 Polypterus bichir lapradei
TGCAGTCTGATTTGCCTTCCCCTTGCTATGCTATAGAACACAATTAATTGTTAATTTTTTCATCACAGTACAATATTGTGACAGTCCGGGTTAGCTCCACGGTCCTTGTATTTGAACTCAGAAATGTCGATAATGAAACTGAAGATCACCTGGGCAAATGCTAACACACACACATTCAGCAAGAGAAAGGTGCAAATGCTTTGTTCTTTTATTAAGTCCAAACAGTGTACAAAGTGCAGTGCTCTGAGTAAAGTCAATAAATAAATAATCAAAAAAAAGGCAATAAATAATCTTGTAAAACAAGGTTAAAAATAACGGCTGGAAACTGTTCTATAAAACCTCACAAGCCCTGGTGAAACCTTCTAAAAACTGTCGTCTCAGTCATCATTCCATTCTCTTTAACCACCTTCTCTATCTGTCTCCTGTTCTTCCATCTTCACCTGTAAAGGCTTCTTTTTCATCATTCTGTGCAAGCAGCATCTCAGTTACAATCCACAGAAACTCAATGAGATAATTTGAACTAATTGTGTTCTCACGTGCAAATGCGATCAGCCATCAAACATCCCGGGGCTGTACACACACATGCACACCGAAGGAGTTAGAGCCACACCATTTTATTTATTCATTCTGAAAATACATCACAAGTGCACATTGTAATATCTATTGATTTGTGCTTGTTTAGCAATACAAAATACCAAAGCTCTATACACACAGGCACTTTCCCCAGAGTGGGGGAAAAACACATTAAACAAAACAAACAAGCAAAAATCTTTTACTCATATTTAAACATATTTAGTCAGACCCACTCCAAGCTCCCATTACAAGATCAGGTAGCATAACTTGGTTAAAATGCCAGCAATCCCATGTGCCACCAAAATCAATGAATAAGAGAAAGAGACTTTATAATAGACAATAAGAATAATTGCTCCAGATATTTAAAAACAGCATTAACTACCTCAGCAGCAGCTCTGATGCAAGTATGTGAGTTTTTCAACCTAAGTTTAATTGCTGTGACAGATACAGTATCTTTGGAATTTTAAATAGGAATGGACCTTATGTTCGCAGTTACATATTTGCAAGTTCTATAAAGTGAGGGCTTAATTATTTATATTTTTATATGAAAGGGATGATCTTAAAATAGACTCTGAATGTCAGTGGAATCTTATTAATTATTTTTATGAGCACCAATCCTCTGTTTTATGTCAAATGTACAACATACCCTTATTCTCGATGAAAGACTATGTACATGGTTAAATAATTCACAAGCTACCCTTCCTCAATAACTATTATGTTCTCATGCTGATGAACATTATCTTAGTAATGATGTGTTGTAAATATACAGGTAAAATTCAGTTACAACGAACTCCCAGGGAACTAAAAAATATTTTGTTGTAATGAAAATTTTGTAGTAATGAGATTCTGTATTTGTACTCATATTCTAGGTGTCAAGATTGCGAATGGACCAAAAGCAGCCATAAGAAGATTGTAACTGTAGCCAAAAATATAATGGTATAAAAACCTTTTTATAAGGACTACAAGGGCCAGTAACAGATGAGAGGAAAGGTACTTGCATACCACATATTTACATTTTGTAAATAAGCAAGTAGCTGTCCGCCAGGAGTGTGTTACCTTTCTGATAAGTATTAACTTCTCAGTGAATAATAACCCATTTAAAGGTGTCAAGTTCAAGTGTCCATTGAGTACAATGGCCTGTTCTATCTCCATCAATAGCTATTTGCCTTAGGTCAAGGAGAGGTTTATGGTTCATTATCATAGTGAAAAGTAGCTTGTAAAGATAGTGATGGAACTCTTGTACAGCCCAGACAACAGCCAGTAACTCTCTATCATATACAGGCCAATTTTTCTCAGACTTATTTAGGGCATGAATCTCCAAATGAATCTGAGTAATACAGAACGGCTTTGTAAAATTATGAAATGCAGCAGCAGGAGAGTTAAGTTGATGCCATATTACTTGAATCAAGTGATAGTGATGACAATGTGAATTGGTCAACAGATGTTGACATGGATAGTAAAACTGATCCATACGGCACTGCACAACTGAACTGTTATGATATGCCTGGTGAATAGAGTCACATGATATTTCACCATGTTGCAAGTAGGTGTATTGTAAAAAGGCAAAATGACTGCGATCAAGTGAAAGGACAAGAAAGATGTTAGCCTTCGTAGCACTGCTCACAATGCAGCAACTGTCAATGTTCCTGTCAGGGGAATTGTAAAAATCACTGAGCCTTGCGTTGTGGTAGCCTCCAATATGCAATGGGCACTGTCACACACGTGCGAGTACGAGTCAACTAAAGGGCCTGAATAATGACAATTCCACGTTCGACCAGGAGGCGGCAGGGTGCACTAACTGTCTTTCCCGATCCCCTGCAGACCATTCTCGGGAAATCCTGCAGGGTTCTGGCGCCTTTGATGACATCAGTTCTAGTTCTAGCATCGTCGATGATGTCACTTCTGGTTCCCACCTCTGATGACGTCACTTCCACTTCCAGCCCAGGGGCCTCATGTATAAACGGTGCATACGCACAGAAATGTTGCATAAGAACGTTTCCATGTTCAAATTACAATGTATAAAACCTAAACTTGGCGTAAAGCCACGCACATTTCCACGTTAGCTCATACCCTGTTGTACGCAAGTTCTGTGCTTGGTTTTGCAGACTGGCGGCACCCAGCGTCAAAGCAGTGCTACTGTTCCTGTGTGGTTGCCCTTTCTTTTTCAGATCCACATCCCTGATGCGGCTTTATAAATACACTGAAATTAACCACATATTGTTTATTAGTTTAATATATCTGATTGTAATTAACCTGTAACAATATAATGGTCCACAGAATGGTCAAACTATTCTAAATACAATAGCTGCTTTAGCGTTGTTACTCTCACTGCACCTTCTTCTTCTTCTTTCAGCTGCTCCTGTTAGGGGTTGCCACATCGGATCATCTTTTTCCATATTACTCTCACTGCACCACTCGGAGTATTTATATCACTGTATCTGAGTGTGAATCACAGCTGTACAGCAGCTGATCGGAAAGAGAATTAATCGGTATACAGCATGAAGCACACGCTGCCTCAGCCATTAGCTATTTGAACTGGTCTCATCCGACCAATGCTTCAGAGCCTTTCCTGTTCGGACCTCGCTGTTCACAAACAATTTCATCACAAGAACTCTAAACGCACTCCATCAGTCCATCAAGTGCTCCTTGTAGAACTGTCTGTACTTGCAAGTTTACAGTGAGGTAATTGTACTTATGATACAGTTATAATATTGCACAACCTGAGCCACTTTATAAAGTGCATATTTACATATGATAATATCATTTTAAGATGAAATGAAGCAAAATATATTTATTATATCATACAGATAAAAATTAAACTTTAACTACATGGTGCTGCAGTGCTAGTGAGGAGCTTGAGCTTCGTTCATGGTTTGTTCCTGCCTTCTTGCTGTGGCTGGCGTGACACTGGAAGGATAGATGGATAGAATAATTAAACATTACGAAGATATTTCAATGTTCCTTAAAAGTTTTGAAGAATCAGCGTTCTAAGCTTACAGGTGGCTTAACATCTATTACAGAGCTGATTGTGTGGCGATTTGGTATTTGGAGAAAGAAAAGTAAGGACAGGTATTGGGGGTTAGTACGTCTGAAAAAGACTTCTGTAATAAAGCATTTCATCAAAGGTCGTGCATGGCGCAGCAAGAATCTTGCGTAAGACATGAACAATCACTGCGCCACCGTGTTCCCATGTTTAATAACATGCTTTAACTCCTATCATCATGAAAATGATATCACGTATACTTCTCAGTATTTTAATTATTCAGAGAGCTGTAATATCATGAATGTAATGGATTCTGTGTCCTGTCGAAAGAAGAGAAAGTCTGGAAGCACGTAGTGATTCACGTACATAGAGCACATAGAAGATCAAATACAAAACAAAGCATTTAATGTGCTACTTTAATTACGATGGGATTTGAGAAACTAGTAAATTAAACAATTTTAAGATGAAGTTTATGATGTTCTACTTTAATGACAAAATAAACTACGTGATTAAAGTGGAAATTTCGAGATTAAAGTTGACATTTCATTCTTTTTTCACACTGTATGGCTTTTTTTTCTCTGTACCCTAATAAGCTTTCATATGACACTCAGACGGTGGGCTACGACTCGCCTTTTCACGGCGACTTTGATATGTGACAGCTTCTTTTTTATTTCGGGCACTGTGCGACTTTGTGAACTTGAGCTTGTGAGTTTCTCCGACATGCTATGTCACTCGATCAACTTCCTTTTGTTGTTTATACCACTGTTTAAACCAACAAATAGTACATTTTTCTTTGCCTCCATTTGGTATTCGCTGAAATTCTTCTATTTTTCCTCATACTTTTGCCATTGCCTTTTCACAGAACACTGAGCTTAAGGGCTATTTATATTGATTTACATATTCAAAGAGGTGTAATTCTGGGAGGAGTTGGGGTGGGGCAACAGGCGTGTGCTCGTGCGTTAATTTCCACACTGACCGGGATTTATGTAGCGAAAGAACGTGGAAGTTGGCGAACACACAGATTTATGCATCTGGATTTTTTTGTGCATAAGTACATTTCCACTTTTGTGCTTATGTCATGTTATAGTGTGAATTCTATGCACAGCGTTATGCATGAGGCCCCAGATGACATCACTTCCTACATGGCCTTTAAAGCCCCCATCTTGATTCAATATCATAGTTCTGTTTTGGACTCAGTCTTGTGAATAACTCATTATCTTTAACTACCTTTTTGCAGCCAAGGCACATTATATGGGTGGCTGCCCCAAACCTTTATGATGTCTCTCTGTTATTCTTGTTACAGCACATTGATTGTGTGGATCAGACACTGATATTCTACCCTCCTATGGCAAGCAACAGAAAAAATATAAGAAATGTGTGAAAAGAAACCTGGTTCTACTGTCCTGATTTCAACATTATGCTTTGATTGTTTTCTGGTGACTGTTTCAAACAATCTATATATATAATTCACTAAGGGCACACAAGACAGTGAGCGCAAGCAAGACAGAGAGCCACACCTGCCAACTTACAGAGCCCCGCCTGCCAACTCTAAGACCATGGGATATGCTCAACAGAGCCCCACCCGCCAACTCTAACCCTCCTACCGTGTCATGGGATACACACGACAGAGCCACGCACGCCAACTGTAACCATCCTCCTGCGTCCAGCGCCGCTCTCGAGGCATGTGCACTGCTTGCTCATGTGCCCACACGCAACAACTCACCAAACACAGCCTCAGTCACTTTCGTCTATGCAAAAGTCCACATGCACCTCTGAGCCACATTGACTTTTCACCGCATGCAACTCACAGAGCCTCTCCCGCCAACTCTAACAGAGCCCCGCCCATGGGTTACGCACGAAAGAGCCACGAACGCCCACTCTAACCCTCCTCCCACATCATGGGGAACACATGACAAGGCCCCGCCCACCAACTCTCATCCTCCGCAGGCTTCCAACATCGCTCTTGAGGCAATTATATGGCGACATCGACTTCTCAACTGTCACTCTGGAACAACTCAGTACGCGAGTTATATTAACCGTCACCAACAAAGACTCACTACACCTTAATGAACAGGTGCTGAAACTTATCCCTAACGACGAAGTAACTTTTACCAGCGTTCACTCCATCATCACAGACGATTCTGCAGATCAACTTGCAATCCCTGAAGAATTTCTTAATAGTCTTGCTCCCACTGGCATGCCTCCGCATAAACTCAAAATTAAAATTGGTTCAGTCGTCATACTTTTCAGGAACCTCATGCCAGCAAAAGGTCTCCGTAATGGCACTAGACTTTCTATTACCAGCATTCACCGGAATGTACTGGAGTGTAAGACTATCACATCTGCTACCTCACAAACTGTCCTCATTCCCCAGATTTCCCTAACCCCATCAGATTCTAATTTGCCTTTTCCTTTTACACGCAGACAATTTCCTGTTAGATTGGCGTTTGCAATGACTATTAATAAGGCACAAGGACAAACTTTCAAAAAAATATGCCTGTATCTGCCAAAACCTGTTTTCACTCAGGGACAATTGTATGTTGCTCTCTCCAGAGTTCCATCTTTTCATTCACTGACAGTTGTATCCTCAAACCCTCCCCATTTGGACAACTGTGTCTTTCAGGAAGTGTTCACTCATCAATAAATAATTATATGCGGCGTATGCTACGCCATGGGTTGGCTAGTATTTCATAAAGGACATGTACGTTGGTGCAGAAGTGGACACTAGATATAACTTTCTTTCCTATTGTAATTTTGTTAATATTATGGTATTTACATGTTTCTGTTACATGTAATAACATTTTTTTCTGATTGAAAATAAATTTAATGTTTTTTGGTTTTGTTTTCCAGAGGTAAACATAATGCTAAGCAGGTTAAATGTACTTCATGCCATCATGTTCCAAAATACATAGAATAACTTTAATCCCAAAGAAAGTAATTTTTTGCACTGAAGACAGAAGGTAAATTTTCTGCTCCAAAGATAATGGGTCACCACCTTCCAGGTGAAAACAAAGTAGGTTACCTCCTTCTCCAAATAGACAGAAGAGATGATTGGACCTAATTTGTTCAGCTTGTGGTTACAATATTGTAATGAATGTCATTTTGTGGCACCTTTTCATCTGAAACAGTTGCTGCAGATGTGTCAGCTCATACCTGATTAACACTTTTGGTAATAGTGGACCTGCATTTTGTAAGTCATTTATTGTTCATTCTGGAATGAAGAAGGGGGTAGTACAACTGGTGTTCTGCATGCATGCTAAGGGGAAATCCTTACATTGTCCTACAACGCATGCAGGGCCGCCCTTATTAAAGCTAATGTATGTCCCTCAAAACTAGCTCCTGATTGTTTTCTGGCCTCAAACAACATGTATCAGGAGAGGATGATCTACTTGTTGGAGAATGAAAGCAAGCAGAATGTGGTTCAGGTCTTACTGAACTAATTCCCCCTTGATCTTTTCATCATTGAGAATGGGGTACATGAAGTCACCATGGTTCAAGTCATGTGTTATAGTAATTCTTTTAAAACTATAATGGAAAATCTGGTGGAACAGAATGAGGTATGGAGATACTGATGATTCTTTTTGATCATATCCTGCTTATGGTTGTGAAGAGATTGGGTGCTTTCTCACAGGTAATTGCTGGAACAGATACAGTTGAAAATCATCCATCACGGAAATATAATGTTTACCCTTGTAATGAGTGGGTCTAGAATACAAACTAGAGAATGATTCAGGATAAACGGAAAAATTATTATTAATATTGTAAATAGGTGAACTTTGTGTTTAAATCAGTGACATTTAAACTTTTTTTTCTCACTACCCAATTTTGACTTTTTTGAGTCATCCTCGTGTGGTCCCCCATGGAGAATCGCCACTGGGGGCGGGGAGTCCCCTTGGGGAATCACTGCCAAAAGTCTTATAAACCATCTTTCTTAAAAGAAAAAAATTGCAATCCATTTATGAAATACTAACTCAATCTCTACAATACTGATGTGGCCTGTTTATAACAGGCAACTGAAAGAATACAATATACAATATTATATACTGTTTCTCTGCATAATCTTAGTAAGTAATTCTGGCATTTCCTTTTTGCTTGTGTGGGCATTAAGATGAAAATGTAAAAATTGACAACACAAAAAAAAATTTTAATGTTATTAGTTCCGAAATACATTATCTAGGTAGAAATATCATTGATTGTTAACTGGTTAATTTTAGCTTCAGTGGGAGATACTCTGGCTCCGTGTATAGAGTATACCATTAGTGTTTAAACACAAAAAAGAATGTGTGAGTCATGCAAACACGAATACTTACAGTATGAGATATGAAACTGAGGGTTTATGATATATCAAGGACTGTTTTGTTCTACAGTATTAATCTAGGCATTTCATTTCCGACAGACAGTGTGGTGTAGTAGCTAAGGCACTAGACACTAAACCACAAGACGGATGTTTCACATCACACCTGTAACTCACTGTGTCACCTCAAGCAAGTCACTTAACCTGCACGTGTTGCAAGCATACAAAATATTTGTAAACAGCTGTAATGTATCTGGTTTGATAAACTGCCTTGAATAAAGTTGTCAGGTATATTATATAAAAGAAGTACAAATTATTTAAATAAATATTGTTTGGAATATTAATTGATTTTGAAATATTTTTCCCAGAATAAATAGCTCAAAGCCTACAGGATAAATATTGCTAAAGGGGATGCACTGTACATCTCCATGAATGCCCTTTCATTTCAGTTCTTTTTTTAACTTAACAATTGCTTCTTTTGAAAGCAGCAAGCATGTATCATTCTTCAGATGAAACAATACAAACTGAGTTCTCCTGTGAGACCATAATAAATAACCAAGGACTTACTTTATCTTGCAAAGCATAGATCAATAAAACATCAGAAAAAGTACATAAAGTACACTTACTGAAATTACTTCCTTTTTTTTTACTAAAATCAGCATAAAATCATTTATTACTGGAGTTTTTCATACTTAATTCTTTCCCAAGGCAGATGAAAAAGATGTGATGCTGTTTGGTAACAGTGTAACAAGATGTTTGAGTACAAAGAATGACAATGAATGAAACATTCGTTTTCATCTATTGAGCAGTTTTATAAGATAAATGAACCACTTTCATTACGAATAGATTTTTGATTCTTGTATTCATTAATGCAAAATATGGCTTCTTTAGTGCCTGAATATACACAATATCTTGAGTTAATTGGTGTTTTTAAAAATTCTCTTCTACAGAACTATCAAGAAGGTCATATATCACTCTCAGATAAACAATGAGATCTAACTATTTAAACCTAGTGAAACATTATTTCCTGAGTTCAAGTGTTTATTTGTCAGGCTTTTGCAAAATCTGCTAAAATTGTCCCTCTTTATAAATTTGCCTCTCATCTTTGGTCCAGACTGCTTGATTTATTCTTGCAAGCTGGCTTATCTGGAATTTCCATACCACAAGCATGATCTTGGGAATTTCCTTTACCATTAACTTAAGAATAATTAACACTTTGTGAGGACATGCAATAGATACAGAGCTTCAGAAATAGGAAAGTGTTATTGTTAACATTCTAGTATATAGAAGCAAAGAATATTTAGCAAAAGATGAACTGAAGCTTCAGCTATGCTTAAAAATACAATTTGCACTTTAAGATCCGCAGTATGTTTTTAAGAAACTTATATAAAAGTTTAATGCAATAAAATATGTAAGTTGTTAAAACTTGTTAGTTTAATCAAATAATTTTTGTTCAAGTACCACCATAGTTTCAAAGTCCTTTACCTTGCAGGCCAAAATAGACTAAACAAACACTTATTAACTATTAAACCTCCATCTGAAAAGTATTCAGTGAATGTGTCAGAATGTAGATAACAGAAATACATTAAATAATAGCATGTATAAACACTCAGTACTTAGATCCATATAGACATTAATTTCTTTAGTTTGACAATTCCATATCATATTACCTGTTAACAAAACTATTACCAAAGCCTATGAAAAAACACGTAATCCCAATTAAATCTGTTCACACTTCTCCGTCAGTCTCTTTTGTGTTGTTAATTTGTCGATCAACACAAGCAGCAAGCAGCCTGCTATCTCATCCCCCCACCAACGCAGAAAGTGTAGAAAGTTCTCTCAGCTCAAGTCTGTTTGCCTGCATGTGAGTTGCCAGGAGTTGTATAGGGTAAATAATATATTGTTATTTAGAATTCATGAATTTCATGTGTGTTCCATGTCTACAACAATCTATGTAAACACATTGTTAAAACAAAAAATTTTCATGTTTTAGTAATAATTGACAAAAAGTAGACATGAAATGTATAATGTGTGAAACCTGAAGTCCAAATATCAAATACAGTATGCCCCGGCAAAGTCATGGTTCAGAGTTCTCGGCCTCAGTCATTCGCGGGTTTTTCTTTAGAACCTGTCTAATAATTATTAGTGGAAACCACAGATATCCTACGCAATTTATATGGCTTTTTTCGTGGCAATACTGTAATGTAGAGAGAATAGAAAGCAACTGTAGCAGAAACGCGGCTTGGGATGGTGAAAGTAGCCAATAGAATTTGAAACTGCGACTCCCAGCAGTCCCTGCAGTGGCTCTGATTGGTCTTCTGCTGAGGGTGCTGGGGTTATTGGGATGAAAGGATGTCATCGTGGCTTTTACAAAGGGAGCCGGTGACCAAAAGCAAAAAAAAAAGTTTTTGACACACTGCAGCCTCCCTGTTTCTGCAATTGAGACAGCATCAGCGTTTACCTCTGTGTGTTTGCGTGCTGTCAGTTCAAGCGCAGTTGGCTCAGTGATTTACTTAATTTCTTCCATGGCATCAGTTGCACTTTGTACATATTGTTCCAGTAGTTTTTTAAATGGTTTTTACAGTTCGTTAGCAGTGTGTAAAATGATCAGTGTTGCAGTAATTGTGCTGCTCTTTGCATGGTAAAAAATGTGTTCTATTAAAATTTCACTTTTTCTTTTTCAATTGTGACGTTTACTTAAAGTGCAACAAAAAAGTATTTGGCATCCAGGAATGCATTAACCCACACATTTGTGGCAGTTTAAGGGTTTAAGCCCCAAGATGCCGTCGAAACATCCTTTACCTTCTAGGGCTTCTGGCAATGAAAACGCACTTGCATGAACTACAGTACATATATTGTATTTGCGTTTTTTTATTCAGTTTTATTCTCTCAGTCGTGTTCACACTCACCTCAATCTGAAACTGCTGTTTTCAAATAAAGATGTGCTATAACAGAAGTGAACTCTGATGAAGACAAGGGTTCTACATTGGAGAAAGAGAACAGAAGCCCTCCCCGCAAAAAACATCCACTCACATATAAGAACAATGCAGCTGCACCAAGGCGTAAAGCTGAAAGATGGCACAGTTGGATGAAGCAACAGGTTGGGCGTCATCTTGCCAGTCAGTCTGCCCCACACATGTCCTTCATTGAAACAGCATTGCTTACAGAGCTTGCCAAGGTATTGTGCAAAGTCCTGTTTGTGATTATGTTTTGTGATGGTCTTTATATGAAAACAATGTATATGTTACTCATATAAAAGCCAGATCAAATGTTATTTACCTATATTTATTTACTTATCTTCCTACAGCGTAAAGTCACAAGTAAACTGCAGAGCTTCCTCTGTTTGATCGACACGGGCATTCTCACAAAGTACATGTGTACTGAAGTGACTTTAGCTGCAGGTGAAAGCTCCACGCAGTTGTTATGGTTCTGCCTTTGTCCAGAAATGGTTTCATAAGCTTTATGACCTTAGTCTCGTAAAAGTCTTTCTCCCGGGGGGCGACTGGGATCTTTTACTGAATAAGTTCAAACACAGTTGCGTAGGGTGCAACTGGGGCTTCCACCTGCAGCTGAAGTCACTTCAGTGACTCTTCAGAATGGATTTAAAATGTATAACCAACTTGTATTCCTTCACATTGACAGGCAGATCTTTCCACAGTCTAAGGGTCCTGAAGCTAAAAGCTCTATTTCATCCAGCAGTTTCATGTATGTCCACAGTTTTCATTAGAACTCCACTTAGTGTCTGTATGTATATTTTGGAGTACTTGTTATTAAAGTTATATAGTTAAAAAAAAATTTAAAGTTTTAAATGGATGAAGGATGATTTTGAGATCAACCTAAAACTTTAAGTCAGTTTAGACAAGTAAGGCCTGGATGATATTTGTATTAGGTCTTCTATCCATATTTTGAATTCGAATAGCTTAGAATACTGTGCTGTAGTTTTCAAATATGCTTGAAAAAAATAAATAAAAATGAATGAATTACTTTTTTGCATTCTGCTTTGAGACATAATATATTAATTTTCCATTATTTCTTAGATGGGAACAGTAGGTCTTAATGCTGTATTGGGAGTACTAAACAAGAAATTAGTGTTAAGATAACACCTAAGCTGCATGCTACTTGAGCAAAACTACTATACAGTCACTGTGAATTAAAAATTTAAAGTGTCTTGTTACTGTTTTTACTATTCTTACTGATCAAGAAAATGTCTGTTCTATGTACTAAGAGAAAATATTGTTTCATGCAATGCATCAGCTCATTAAGGTAATTAACTAAGTCATAATACAAAAAAAAGTATCATTATGATTGATCCTCGTATAAACTGAAAAGGTAATAGTCCCATACGGAGCCCCGAAGGCCACAATATCTTTAGAATGTAATGATGGAGTATTGTCATGTACTGACATAAAATTGTTTACATAATAATGAACTAAGCCCAGCAAGAACACTGCTTGATATGTTAACTCAGAAGTGTTAAAAAGCAGTAGTTACCATAGAATTCACATGTTATTCACAGCCTGAGCTAAGGCAGGCTATGCAACATGACTAATGTTAAAACCAGACTGAAACATTTTCGTACACTGTACGTTATAGATTATAGTCAGTCAGTCATCGTCCAACCCGCTATATCCCAACACAGGGCCACAGGGGTCCGCTGGAGACAATCCCAGCCAGCACAGGACGCAAGGCAGGAACAAATCCCAGGCAGGGTGCCAGCAGGGCACACACACACACACATCCACACACCAAGCGCACACTAGGGACAATTTAGGATCGCCAAAGCACCTAATAAGTTATAGTGGTTTGCAATAATTGAGACTATTAAACATATATGGTTTTGATCAGGTTTGTTAACAGCATGCCATATTAAACCATTATGCTCGATAGATTGAGTGTGTGTTTACTCTGTGATAGATAGATAGATAGATAGATAGATAGATAGATAGATAGATAGATAGATAGATAGATAGATAGATAGATAGATAGATAGTGTGTGTGTGTGTGTGTGTGTGTGTGTGTGTGAATAACTATCTACCTATGGTCTGAACATAACCGGAATGACAAAAAAGGAAGAAAATAAAAAGAAAAAATAATATGTGCCTTTGCAGTCATAGTCCCAGTGAGGACTTATACAGGTGTTCATAATGGCAGTCAGTTTTTTTTAATTCCTTCGCTACTACCT
This sequence comes from Polypterus bichir lapradei, assembly GCA_026402145.1. Taxonomy (NCBI): domain Eukaryota; kingdom Metazoa; phylum Chordata; class Cladistia; order Polypteriformes; family Polypteridae; genus Polypterus; species Polypterus bichir. The sequence goes on from JANRMT010062837.1 coordinate 920,581, forward strand.
TCAGAGGGCATCCGTAATGGCTTGACCTTTTAAATAGCTTTTCATTTAGTTGGTCTCTCTTGACGTGACATTACCTACCCAGCATACCACAGTGTAGAAAATCACACTGGCCATCTCAGAATTGTAGAATATGTGTAGGGTATCACTTCCCATGTTAAAGGAACATATTCTTCTAACAAGAAAGAGTTTGCTCTGCACTTTCTTATATAGTTCCTCTGTATTACAAGACCAACATAGCCTGTAATTGCAATGGACTTCCACATACTTGCAGTAGTGCACCTCCTCTACATTCACTCCCTGAATGGTGGATGTACATAGAGACTCTTTGGAGCTATTAAAGTCAATAAACAGTGCCTAAGTTTTTCTGATGTTAAATTGCAGACAATTCTTTCTGAAACCAAGAAACAAAGTATTCCTCCTGACACCTATACTTTGATTTGTCCCCCTTATTAATATACCCCATAAATGCAGAATCATCTGAGATTTCTGCAAGTGACATGACTTGTGGTTATACAGTATTTATCATCTGAGGTGTACGGAATAAAAAGAAAAGGAGACAGGTATGGGGACTTAGGGACAGAATGGATATGTGGAAGAAGATAGCACAAAATTGGTCAGAATAGGCCTTAAGAATTCAAGGAATTATTACATCTGGTCTGGTGGCTTATCTTGTGGGCAGCTTATTCAGTTGTCTCCTCACTTGGTCTTCAGTTATGGACAGCCCATACTGATCATCACAGAGGTGGATTTGTCACTGATCATTCCAATTGAAATAGTAGAAGTTGTTGATATAGTAGAGGTGGGGGGCTGGTCATTTGAAGAAGGTGGCAGTGGGAGGAAAAGTCTATTTAAAAATTGGTGTGGCACATTGGCTTTGTCCACATCTCCTTCTGGCACCTTAGCCCTGGATTGCTTGCATCCAGTAATTATGCCCAGTCCATTCCAGACATCTTTCACGTTGTTCTGAGTAAGTTTTCTATTTTACCTTTGTAAGTTTCCTTTCCTTCACTCAGGTTTTTCTGGGTGCATTGTGCATTCTTTAGAGCCTCGTTGTCACTGGATTTGAATGCTCTCTTTTTCTCTTTCAGGAGTCTTTTTAGCTTCTTGATAAACCAGGGCTTGAGGTTTGGAAAGCAACATTTAAAGGCATCTTTAACATTTGAATACAGCAGTTCCAGCTTCTGATTTCCTTGAGTGGAACATGACACAAACTAATGGAAGTTTGTCATTGTTCTTTTCAAGGTCACATGGTTGAAATCACCACATATTATAACTGCAGGGTCAGAATGAGTCAATATTAAAGTGTTGGCAGGGTGAAACGTTTCTGTTGCTGAATCCCCATTTGCAGAGGGAGGAATATAAACAGGGTGGCACGGTGGCGCAGTGGTAGCGCTGCTGCCTTGCAGTTAGGAGACCCAGGTTTGCTTCCTGGGTCCTCCCTGCATGGAGTTTGCATGTTCTCCCTGTGTCTGCATGGGTTTCCTCCCACGGTCCAAAGACATGACATGCCATGCAGGTTTGGTGGATTGGTGATTCTAAATTGGCCTCGGTGTGTGTCCTGTGGTGGGTTGGCACCCTGCCCGGGATTGGTTTCTGCCTTGTGCCCTGTGTTGGTTGGGTTTGGCCCCTGTGTTTGGATTCAGCAGGTTGGAAAATGGATGGATGAATGGAATATAAACATTAATAAAGATGATGTAACTTATCAGCCTAAATTTCAATGCCTCAATTAATAACTAGTTTTAACTATAATATGCTCCTGTTTGCACCATTCCTTATTTACAGAGATGACCAGTGCCCTTCCTGTCATTATTTCACACTGCACTGCATCTCTGTTTACTTAAATAAAATTAAACCTGTCCAGCATTAAAACAGTGTCAGGTATATCAGATTTAAGCCAGCTCTCTGTAAAACACAAAATGCCACTGCAACATTACTTGCTATGACAGCAGACAGTTTATCCATCATCAGCGATCAACATAATGAGTGGCAGACCAGTTCAGAATCCTTGCTTTTTTCTTGTCCCAGCACATTGCCCTTTCCATCTTTACACAAAAAAACTTTACGGGAGTATTTAATACACCCAATTTTTATTTTCTCAGCATGTCTTACATTTCTAGTTACTGGAGACATAAGGTAGCTTCCGAGTTCTTGTCCTAGACTACTTCCAAGTTTGCAGCTCAAGAAGAGCAGCTGAGTTGAGTTGACCTGTGGGTTTGCGCTGAGTGCAGGTCATCAGTAAATTTTAAAACCATTTAAACTCTATTTATCCGATTTCTAGTAGCTACTATTATTGAAAAGCCAAACCAAATCTAATCTTAAGACTAATAACTAGTAAAACAAGTTCAGAAACAAAAAGAAAAACAATGTCAATGGGGACACTAGTAAAATTTGCAAGGCAGTTCAGATTTTGTATTTGTCATATTAGCCACTATTCCAAATTGTATTGTCTATTTACATCTATGAAATAGTGTGGTCAGGACTAAACCTTTTGCAGTCCTCTTATCAGTAAATATTGTTTGGTAAATATGAAATTGCATTTTTTGTCATATACACTCACCTAAAGGATTATTAGGAACACCATACTAATACGGTGTTTCACCCCCTTTCGCCTTCAGAACTGCCTTAATTCTACGTGGCATTGATTCAACAAGGTGCTGAAAGTATTCTTTAGAAATGTTAGCCCATATTGATAGGATAGCATCTTGCAGTTGATGGAGATTTGTGGGATGCACATCCAGGGCACGAAGCTCCCGTTCCACCACATCCCAAAGATGCTCTATTGGGTTGAGATCTGGTGACTGTGGGGGCCATTTTAGTACAGTGAACTCATTGTCATGTTCAAGAAACCAATTTGAAATGATTCGAGCTTTGTGACATGGTGCATTATCCTGCTGGAAGTAGCCATCAGAGGATGGGTACATGGTGGTCATGAAGGGATGGACATGGTCAGAAACAATGCTCAGGTAGCCTGTGGCATTTAAACGATGCCCAATTGGCACTAAGGGGCCTAAAGTGTGCCAAGAAAACATTCCCCACACCATTACACCACCACCACTAGCCTGCACAGTGGTAACAAGGCATGATGGATCCATGTTCTCATTCTGTTTACGCCAAATTCTGACTCTACCATTTGAATGTCTCAACAGAAATCGAGACTCATCAGACCAGGCAACATTTTTCCAGTCTTCAACTGTCCAATTTTGGTGAGCTTGTGCAAATTGTAGCCTCTTTTTCCTATTTGTAGTGGAGATGAGTGGTACCCGGTGGGGTCTTCTGCTGTTGTAGCCCATCCGCCTCAAGGTTGTGCGTGTTGTGGCTTCACAAATGCTTTGCTGCATACCTCGGTTGTAACGAGTGGTTATTTCAGTCAAAGTTGCTCTTCTATCAGCTTGAATCAGTCGGCCCATTCTCCTCTGACCTCTAGCATCAACAAGGCATTTTCACCCACAGGACTGCCGCATACTGGATGTTTTCCCTTTTCACACCATTCTTTGTAAACCCTAGAAATGGTTGTGCGTGAAAATCCCAGTAACTGAGCAGATTTTGAAATACTCAGACCGGCCCGTCTGGCACCAACAACCATACCACGCTCAAAATTGCTTAAATCACCTTTCTTTCCCATTCTGACATTCAGTTTGGAGTTCAGGAGATTGTCTTGACCAGGACCACACCCATAAATGCATTGAAGCAACTGCCATGTGATTGGTTGATTAGATAATTGCATTAATGAGAAATTGAACAGGTGTTCCTAATAATCCTTTAGGTGAGTGTATACTCTATTTCTTGGTATTCATATTTAAAAGAGTGTTCTTTCTTTATTTCACTGTATTTCAATTCCTTCCCTATAGCACTTGTATTCTGGTTTTCTTGCTTGTTTGCGTTGTGTATGTGAGTAAGTTTACAGACTTTAACTTCCTCAAATTCTAACTAGCCCAAACAAGAGTGAATGTGTGCATTGGGTGTCCCACCCAAGGTAGCTTCTTTCTGTGACCTTATTCCTACTAGGTTAGGCTCTTGCTTTCCATGTACTGACACTGGAAAAAATGAATTTAGCAAACTAATAAAATCAATAATTGAACAAATCAGTGAAATGTTAAAAAGAGTTAAATTAATTTGTAAGGTATGTACAATTTTATAGGGCAGCACGGTGGCGCTGCTGCCTCGCATTAAGGAGACCTGGGTTCGCTTCCTGCGTCCTCCCTGCATGGAGTTTGCATGTTCTCCCCGTGTCTGCGTGGGTTTCCTTCAGGTGCTCCGGTTTCCTCCCACAGTCCAAAGATATGCAGGTTAGGTGCATTGGCGATCCTAAATAGTGTGTGCTTGGTGTGTGGGTGGGTGTGTGGGTGTGTCCTGCTGATGCCCTGCCCAGGATTTGTTCCTGCCTTGCGCCCTGTGCTGGCTGGGATTGGCTCTGGCAGACCCCCGTGACCCTGTGTTAGGATATAGAGGGTTGGAAAATGACTGACTGACTGACCATTTTATATATGAGGTACAATAAAACACATTTCACATTCAGCTTACACAGTCCAATGTGTCTTAATGTCAATTTCTTTAGCCAAAATATATTTTAATGTTTATTCTTTTTTTATTTTGGCCATTAGTGTGTTCATAGAGATGTGAGAGGTTAAATTACTCATTGTTAACAGGAAACGTTTGCATGTAATTTTAGGTTTATAGATCAATAATTATTATCAGTATTATTCATAAGGCGATGTTTTTTCAATCTGACTTTGAATGAACCAGCATTCAGGCCAGTCTTACACTTAAATAAGAAAGGTTAGTCTTGTGTAACTCTTGTAAGATGTGATTAAAATGATCAAAACAGTTTCTAAATTCCAGTTTAATTATATTCGCCATTACATTATTGCAAATAATTTTTTTAATCTTTGTTTTATACATTTTTCTAAAAGAATTGATATGTATGCATCACTTGTAACCATATTTGAATAAGGGAACAAAATTATATGACACCAAAATCCTCATGCAGCTTTACTTAAATGTAAATACATTTTAAGTATTTATTTTGTATGTTGGCTATTACTAAAAATCAATATGATTCACCTTAAGTATCCACAACAAAAACAAATGTGACTTCTGTATGGCCAAGTTTCTTATATTAAAAACTAAAAATTAAATAAATAACCATGAAAAATTGTTCAGAAGTAAATAGGAGGCTAAACATCATTTAATTGTCATTGTGATTACCCATTATTTATTTTATAGTTTGAGATTTTCACTTCCTTACAGATTTCTTTAATGCGTAATTAACATTTGACTTAGCATGTCTATTGACAAGCACGATAATAATTCCCATGCATTTGTTCTCAGAAATTCAGTTAGTGCTCTTGTTCAGGCTCGAGGGGTTGTAGGGGTATGACAGATTCCTCCTGTTAGTGTCCTGACTCTTCAAGCGTATATTTCAATGAGCTCACAGCCAGAGGAAAGAAGTCCAACTGGCACTTGCAAGCAACGACCTGCTGTGGGCCACATGATCCCTTGGAGCAGAGCCACTCCTCTTCTAATTAATGTCTCCGGCTTCCAAATCAGGTCTTTACAACTACAGTTACTTTGTCTCCGTGACTGCACATCTAATCAGCTCAACTAGGGCTCATTGTCATTTAGAATAATATGCACTTGCAAAGGCACTGCAGTCCTCTGGGGGTACAGAAAGTAAAACTGTTTTTCCTCCTTACTTCTTAATTCATCTTGTTACAACTGTGAAGAAAAGAAAAAAAAAAAAAAACAAAATTCCCCAGCTTATTATACATTTTTAAACACTTTATTTAAAAGTAATGCTTTTTTATTTTATTCCTGGGAGACTGTCATTTAGCATATTTACAATCTGTCTTCCTAATGCAGTTATTTTCATTCTGGGACCCTGGGACCCTTTTAGTAGACACAATAGCTTTTATAAAATTGTCCACAGAATTCTGTGAATTACCTCTGTTGCTGTTAATGGAGGAAAAATACATTTGTGGTTGTCCTATACTCATATGTGAGTAATATTTTATTTTATCCTTACTTTATACATATAATATAAATTTAAAATTCTGCAATAACTGGAAGCATGAAAGTATGTAGCTTATGAAATTACAATTTATTATTTTACTTCTCTCTAAGATGAAGTATATAAGATCATTAGCATTAAACCACTTTTTAAAAAAGTAATTATATAACTCAGTTTAACGGTCACACAGCAATGGAAATATTTAATGTGTTTATGTATATTTTATGTCTGCGGTGGGCTGGTACCCTACCTGGGGTTTGTTTCCTGCCTTGCGCCCTGTATTAGCTGGGATTGGCTCCAGCAGGCCCCCGTGACCCTGCAGTTAGGATATAGCGGGCTGGATAATGGATGGATGGATGGATATTTTATGTAACTTTCTCTCAAATATAATCTCAAATTTGGATGTTTAATTCAAATTTTCAACTTCTTATTATTTCATTGGGGTTGATCTACTAATAGTTCATAGTGTTTCACCTACTACAATAGAGATTTATACTGTTTGCTTAATGATTGCTAAGGTAGAAGGAGAATCAAAAGGACTGCACAAATATTACATATAGAGCATCTTATTTAAAAGTACAGAGAAGAAAAACACATACAGAGAAAACTGTCAGCATGTGTTCTTTTGTCAATATTGGAGCTTTTCTGCCTAACACTCTTGCAAAAGTAGCTTTATTGTCGTTGTGTATCAGTAAGACAATTGTACAGTACTTTACAACATGTTTTAAAGGAATGCTACCACAAAATTCATGTATTTATTTGTTAAGTAGCAAATACGAGGTATATGTAAACGCTTTGTATTTAAATTAATTGTGATTCGTGGCAGAGCCCAAGGACACACTTATCTTGTGAGAATGTCTTCTATTTAGTAACCTGGTAGTGAACAGGAAGAAGATGACAGTCAGCTGTTTGTTCATATTAATCTGTTACCTGAAATGTAGAGTTTTTTTTTGGTTTTGAGTAATTACATTTCAGTCTGCACAAGTTATTACACACATGTGAGAGCAGGATATAATAGATCATACTTATCTATCTACTGTATAATAAAACACTGTCCAGTCTGTCTGTCCAGTCACTTAGAGCAGTTTGATTGGTGGGTTTGGCTTTGGCAATGTGATGAAAAAGGAAGTGTGAGTGTGAGATGTACTAGGAGACGTAAAGACACATGCTGAGAGAGTCACTCTTAAATGCGGAAAGTATATGACAAGAAAGGAGGCAAGAAAATAGTCACAGCCTCTGAGAAGCAGGCTTTGGTGGAACATGCTCAAGAGAGGAAGCGCCAGTGAACAGACATTCACACACAAATAATGATGAAAGGAACTAAATGTACATGTAGGGCAAGAGATAGCAAATATTTTAAACTATTATATTGCCTGTCTTCAAAAGGTGCCATGGCTAGTTAATTTGTAAACAGTACCAGAAAACAGACCCCCTCATAGTACATACACGTCTTGAATGTAGTATTTCAAAAGAAAGTCATGATCTAGCTTCTCCATTCATCCATCCATTTCCCATGTCCAGATTGTGGGGACAGCAGTCTGAACAAAGATACCCAGATGTCCCTTTGCTCTGCCACCTCCTCCAACATCTCTGGTAGACCACAAATGTGTCTCACTATAATTATGCCAAGGTCTTTCTATGATTGGACATATGTAAAAAACGTCCCAAGGGAGGCATTCAGGATGCATTCTGATCAGATGCCTGAACATCTTGCTGCAGAGGAGCTTCACCCGAATGTCTGTGCTCCTCTCCCTATCTCTAAGGCTGAGACCAGGCATGCTGTGAAAGAAGCTTATTTCTTTCTCTTGTATTTGCAATCTCGTTCTTCTGGTCACTATCCAGACCTTGTAAATATAGGTGAGGGCAGGCATGTAGATTGATTGGTAAATCTAGAGCTTTGCCTTTCAGCTTAGCTCTGTCTTCAACACAAATGACTGGTACAATGTCCACATGACTGTAGACTCCACTCCGATCCACCTGTCAATTTCCCGTTCCCTTAATTCCCCACATGAGAACAAGAAACTGAGATACTTAAACTCCTCTACTTGAAGCAGCATGTCATCATTAACCAGGAGAGGGCACTCCACCCTTTTTTTGCTGAGAACTATGACCTCAGATTTGGTGGTGTCGATTAGCATGCTGCAGACTGTTGCAGTGCGCGGTTGAGGTCACAGCCTGATGAAGCCAGCAGCAAGCAAAACTACAATCTGCAAAAAGCAGACTTGTCAGTTTTGCTTGATGACCTTTCACACAGTATATATCATTGAGAATCACTGAATATGTTCTGCTCTGGTTTATATCAAATGATGCAGTTCTGATTTCACTTCAAAAGAGCTTCTGTTCCTGAATATCCTCACAATGCTGTGAATTGTACACAGTGTTGAAGTGCTGCAAGAATATATTCTTTCATACTAGACAAGCTTCTGAGAAAGAGCACACATTTGGTATAAGTTCTATTAAATACTTAGCTTTATCATATTAATGGACTTACATTCTTAATCAATCCTCTTAATGAATCTACATGGAGGTTCCCCATTCATCACAATTAGGTATTCCACTTATTCTTTAGTATATCATTGTATTTAGGTGTTCATTAATATCTGACTGTGTGAATAAGGAATTTGTGGCAGATTATCCCCAGTGTGTACCCATCTGAACCCTTTATATTTTAGCCATATTCATTCAACAATACTTCCTACAGGAGATGTTTCAACATGTCTGCTAAAGCTAGTTTTACTTTAACCTGCATGTTAGCAGCTGAGTATTTTATAAGTACTTCTCCCTCCAAGCCTCTGGCTTCCAACAGTTACATTCCTGCCTATATGGCTGAAACCAGAGGAACAAAGACACCTCCAAATTTTGTTCTTTCCTCTACACACTGTGACACTTCCTTCTCCAGTTTTACCCAGTTTTTCTACTCTAAAACATCTCTATCTATGTGCTCCTTTAAAAGTCCTTCATTCCCTTTGATAATATTAGATTTCTTTCTAATATTCCTTCTAACATTCTCCAGTTAGCCTTGTGGAAGAATGTTTGCATGTTACTGAATAAACAGGTCCTGACAAATAGAATTTTCTTGCATGGTCATAAGAGTCCTTTGCACCCAAGATTACATATTTTGTATGCAGACAACATTACTGTACAAATGGTGGGTTGAGACCTATTATTTGGCTTTCATTTTATCATATACTTTGATAAATTGTTTAATTTTCTGTATTTTAAACATATCTTTACCTTTTTGGCCGGTAGTTATAGTTATTCTGTGTTACTCATATCCTTTTGGCATGTATTCTTTCTTCTTGCCTTAATCAAAATTTTTTGGCATTAATCTGGAGTTGAAGTGCATGCTCTATTGCTTGCCAATTTACTGTAAATGACATTTGTTTGTAATTTTTTATTTACTGTTTTAAGATGAACTTTTACTATTTCATGAGTTCTAAGCAAAATAGTCTCTATGTCTTCAACCCCTGGAAAACTAGAGGCTTTTATTTGTAGCTTAATCACAAAATGCTTAAACTTTTTGGCAACATCTTGCACTTTACCAAGGAATTTATACTCAGCACATCTAAACATTCATTAAAACAGCCATAATAATCAAGTATTTATGCATTCACTATTTTTCTGTTATGGGTCAGACACAGTAATTCCATATGCTATTTATATTTTTATGATGCTTTGGACAGATTGCTGACATTACAAATACAGTATTTATACTGTCTTTCTTTAAAGTCCTTTCTTATTGGTCTCTTTCTTTTTAAATTTCTTTTGTACTCTGGCATATTTTCATATCCTTTTATTGTTTTTGCACACCTTGCACAAATTCAAAACGGCAGTATGGTATACATGGAATTATTTATACAGTACAACACCCTCTGTTTATATATTAACAAACTGATGCTCAAGCAACTAGCAGATTGCAACATTAATAATATGGAGTTCCACAAACATCTAACTTCCCAGTAATCTCTCAGCTACATAACAGTATAATTCAATGAAAATTCTGTCCTGAAGCCAGATATTTAATGTCATTTTCAAGCTGTGTTTTCCCTGAAAGTTAATGTTTCACTATTACTTTATATTTTATGATCTTTTTTGTCATTTTATTCATAGGACTGATATCAATGGCTTCAGAACAATGGTTGGTGAGATTGTGATGAATTGACTGGTGAGTTAAACTCTTACCTCTAGAAGAATTTCTCCTGTATCTCAAGAAAATTCTGGAGCTTGAGAGTCTAAATAGATAGGTTTCACAATCCCTGTAGTGGTGTCATCTATAAGAACTGTAGAGAAGAAAGGCTGCCAGTGTCTTTCATGGCAGCAATATTAAATGTCACTGGTGTACTCAAATAGTAAGGAAAATTGTAAAGGTATCAAAAAAGTCTCCAGTTTTACCTGAGAGATAATTATAGGAAAATAAGGCTGCAGCTGTGGCTGATAGAAGGATGATGAGAACAAGAAAAATTCCTCATTAGGGTTGCCTCAACAGGTTTTTGGCACCTGCATTTGTGTAAAAAAGTTGTGTTTATTAGTGAGAGTTAATTGAAGGTGTATCAGGAGAGACCTGCAGTGTATCTAGTCTGAGAAACCTAAAGTTTGCCTCTCTGTCATTTTTGGTTGATAATGTTGTCTTAGTCCCATCTGATAGTGGTCTCTAGCAAGCAAAGGAATTATATAATTTGGTAGGGATGTGAACTTTAAAAAGTACAGTATTAAACGGTGTTAGTTTAGACATACTGTAACACCATTGCAGTATTCTGCTGCAAGAACTAGTAAAGGGTGTAAAAGAAATAAAATATTTAAAATATTAAACAGAAAACAATCCATATTCCTGAATCAAAGTATCGATAAACCCACTACACAATATAATTAAACATTAAACATTATTTGCATTAATTTAATTCTCTATACAACAAAACAAGAACAAACCTTGGACTGTGCATGAGGACACATATTAATTTACTCAGGGTTAAAAAGTTAAAGAAGTCAGTTAACCTGCTACGCATGATACTGGAGTATTATTAAACACTGGAAGACCCAAATAATGCTCCATGTGTCCCTCATCTCTACATCAACCTCCTCAGAAACTTAGGAAGATTGAAAAGGATGAAATTTAAACCCTAAACATATGTGTTGTCATCTGTATACATTGTATAATACACTGATCAGCCACAACATTAAAATCACCATCCTAAAATTATGTAGGTCCTCCTCATACCACCAAAACAGCTCTGATCTATTGAGGCATGGACTTCACAAGGCCAATGAAGGTGTCATGTGCTATCTAGTGCCAAGACATTAGCAACAGTCCTTTAGGTTGAGAGATGGGGCCTCCATGGATCAGAATTGTTTTCTTACTCGTCCTACAGGGAATGCCTGGACCCAAGCTTCCCAGAACATTGCCCAAAGTATCACACTGCCTCCACCACCTTGCCTTCTTTCCATCGTGCATTCTGCTGCCTTCTCTTAACCAGGTAAATCACACACATGCACCCAGCCATCCACATGATCTAAAAGAAAATGTGATTCATTAGACCAGGGGTCTCCAACCTTTTTTCCCCTGATAGCTACTTTTACAAAATGAAAATGGCCGAGAGCTACTCATGTTTCTAATGTTTATTCTCATAACTTATTTCAACCCAAACAAACTGAACAAGCTTGTTTTGCCTGAACATTTACAAAATGTTTGTGTCAAATACTCACATCTTGCATTAAAACATCACATTTGTATGTATGTATGCATTTTATAGTGTATCTCACACTATTGAATTAAAACATCAATGCTGTCAAAACAAAACAATGCAATTACAAATACACAGATATTCCTTATTCATTTGTCATTTTGTTCCATGTCACTGTTTCACTTCAAAAGAGTATTCACATGTCCAGTTGCATGTGTGATGCGTTTTTTAGTTAGTCAGATGACTCTTATGGAGTTATTTAAATGTTCATCTGTCAGTCTTGTTCTGAACTTTGATTTCATGACATTCATGTTAGACTCACAGAAGTATGGAGACCCAAACAAAGCAGACATTTTTAGAGCTGCTTGGTGAAGATTCTTATAGTTATCTGGCTCTACTAAACTCCAGAAATGCTGGGAATGCTGTTGACACTTTAACTGCATATTAGTTTGAAGGTTTACTAATATATAATAATAATAATAATTAGTAATAATTCATTACATTTATATAGCACTTTTCTCAGTACTCAGTACTGCACCACCTGTGAGGTATAATACATAAAATCCAATGTCTGTCTGTCTGTATGTCTGCCCGCTTTTCACGAGAGAACTACTTAACGGATTTAGATCGGGTTTTTTTTCTATAATTTGCTTGAACATTCCAGTTGATTTTGTGATTTCTCTCATTGTACTAAGTATCATAGTTCACTTGCGGTACCGATTTATTTGCACGAATCCAAGATTAACGCAACGGGTCAGGGGGAGGGGCCTTCCTAACTCACATGCCAGCCTCGAGGCGTGTTCCTTAACTCTGCTTAGCTAGCGAATGAGAGAACAATTGTATTCAACTTTGTTTGATATTTAAAATAAAGTGTTACTTAGGTCTTGATGAGTTTGAGTCCGGATATTCTCTTAAGTGTATGCCAAATTGAAAAGATAGATTGCAATTCAGATTGTGGATCGTGATTTTGTGTTAAAAGGATTGTGATATGGTTCTTTGGAAAAATCGCCCACCCCTAATTTGATTAATCAAGTTTTCAAATTTATGTAGGATTCATGGGCGAGCTACTTGGAAGGGGTTTGCGAGCTACCAATAGCTCGTGAGCGACGTATTGGAGACCCCTGCATTAGACCATGTCACCTTCTTCCACTGCTCTATGCTTCAAGTTTGATATTCAAGTGCCCATTGTAGGCACTTTTGGTGGGGGACAGTGGTCAGCATTGGTACTCTGACTGGTCTGCTGCATTGAAGCCCCATACACAGCAAGCTGTGACGCATTGTGTGTTCGGACACCCTTTTCTCATAGCAATCATTACATTTTTCAGCAATTTGTGCTACAGTAGCTCTTCTGTGGGATTGGACTGGAAGGGCTACCCTACACTCCCTGCATGCATCAATGAGCTTTAGGTGCTCACAGACCTGTTGCTAGTTCACTGATTATACATCCATTGACTACTGTTGGTATGTGCTAACCCCACAAAACCTGCTGTCTTGGATATGGACTGACCCAGTCTTCTAGCCATTACAATTTGGCCTTTGTGAAAGTCACTCAGATCCTCAGGCTTGCCCATTTTTCCTGCTTCCAATATATTATCTTCAAGAACTGAGTGTTTAATTGCTGTCTAATATATCTCTTGCCTTGATAGGTGCCATTGTTACGGTATAATACATTGTGATAATCAATGTTATTCACTTCACCTGCCAGTGGTTTTAATGTTGTGGCTGATCTATCTATCTATCTATCTATTTATCTATCTATCTATCTAACAGAATGTAAAAGACTGAATTACCTATGTGGATGTAAAAAGTCTACACAGCCCTGCCAAAATTGGAGATTTTGTGCGATAAAAAAATGAAACCAAGATAAATCCTGGGAGAACTTATTCTACCTTTATTGCAAAACTGCAATCTATACAAAGAAGGTTATAGCACATTTTCATACAAATGATGTAGCTCAAAGTGCTTTATTGGATGAAGAAAGAGAAAAAAGACAAAATATATAAAAAATAAAATTAGGCAATACTAATTAATATAGAATAAAAGTAAGGTCCGATCACCAGGGAGGACAGAAAAAAACAAACAAACAAACAAAAAAAAAAAACTCCAGACGGCTGGAGAAAAAAAAACAAAACCTTTAGGTTCCATGCCAAGAGACTACCCAGCCCCCTCTAGGCATTCTACTTAACATAAATGATCTCAATCAGTCTTCATGGTTTTCAAGCTTCACATGGAAGAACTTGATGATGATGGTCATGTGGTCCTCTGGCCTATTTAGTGAAAAAAAGGACAAAAAAATTAGTGTGCTTACCCTTTAATACTAAATGCATGTGTTCCAAATAACGATCTATTACTTCCACTCTAAAACTCCAGCAGTTCACTCCCAGATAATCAAACAAGGCATTAGCTGGTAGAACTTAGTGAACGTTCTGAGACAGTGTGGGATGGAATAGCAGGCTGCTTGCTGCTTGTCTTAATCGGTACATTTACAGGACAAAAGACGCTGGCAGATAGGTGCGAACGGATTTAAGGTGGGCCAGATTTACGAGTTTTCTCATAGGCTTTGGTAATTCTAGTGTTAGTAATCAAGAATGTGGCTGTGGTTAGGATCAACCAATTATATCTCAAACAGCAGTTAGTACACACCTGACATCAATTAAAGTGGCTCTGATTGAGCTCAAATAAAGTCCTATAGGATTATTCTGATATCCTCTTGGTTGTAACATACTCCAAAAGCCATGGTCTTCAAAGAGCTTTTAAAACATGCACAGGATATCATCACTGAAAGGTATCAGTAACAGCAGGGGTACAAAAAGTATCCAAAGCATTAAATATCCCACGGAGCATGGTGAAGACAATCATCAACAAGTGGAGAAAATATGGCTCAACAGTGACTCTACCAAGATCAAGACGTCCTTCTAAGATTGAGGAGAGGACAAGGAGACAAATGGTTAGGGAGGCCACCGAGAGGCTGCAGCAGCATTAAAGGAGCTGAAGGATTTCTATACAAGTACTGGTTGTTCCCTACATGTGACAACAATCAGTTGTATTCTTCATATGTCTGTTTTGTGGGGTAGGGGAGAAAGACAAAAGCCTTTTCTCACAAAGAAAAATATCCAATCCCGGCTAAACTTTGCAAAAAGGTATACCCGTTCTCACACAACCATGTGGAAAAATGTAATGTGATCTAATGAGGCTTAGGTTGAACTTTTTGGCCATAATTCCAAAAAGTATGTTTGGCACAAAAATAACACAGCACATCATCAAAAGAACACTATACCCACAGTGAAGCATGGTGGAGGCAACATCATGCTTTGGGGCTCCTTTTCTTCAGCTAAAACTGGGGATTTAGTCAAGGTGGATGGAATGGATGGAATCATGAATAGCTCCAAATATCAGTCATTTCTGGCACAAAACCTTCAAGCATCTGCTAGGGAGATGACGACAATGAGGAACTCAGCCATTCAGTATGACAATGGCCCAAGGCATACATCAAAGTCAACAAAGCAATGGCTTCATCAAAGGAAGATCAATGTTCTGCAATTGTCCAGTCAGAGTCCAGACCTTAATCCAATTGAAAATTTGTGGAATGACCTGATGAGAGCTGTGCATATGACACATCCTAGTAATTTGACAGATCAGGACATTTCTTGGAAGGAGAAGTGGGCAAAAATCGCCAAGTCCAGATGTGCCAAACTGATAGATCCTCACCCAGAGAGACTGAGTGCTATAATAAAATAAAAAAGTGCTCCAATTAAGTATTACTTTTTGTATGATTTTTTTTTTCCTTTTTTCACTAAACAGATTCTGACTTGTTTTCACCTTCTTTGTGTAGATTGTAATTTTGCAATAAAGGTGGAATAAGTTCTGACAGGATTTCTCTTGGTTTCATTTTTTTATCACATAATACTTGCCATTTTGGCAGGGGTGTGCAGTCTTTTCATATTCACTGCATAGATTATATACAGTATATACAGATCTAGATAGAAATAAATAGTATGATTAAAGAAAGGAACGTTAAGCATAGAAATGTTTGGGTACCAACCAGTAGCCCTTCTTAATGGTGTAAATTGAAAACATGAATAAAAGATACACATTGTGTGCAAAACAAGATGACACACAGCCGATTATAGAAAAAGAATGCTGAGGGTTTGTTCTGTCCTCAAATGAACACCCACTTCTGGTGAATTTAAGATTTTTATAGTGCTGACCCAGAAAGGGATTACTGTGGAAGAAGTGAAAGCTTCCTCACTCATCGTCTAGCTGGTTAGCCTATGAACTGCAGATGCTTGGAGTGGTATCATTCATATCCTGTTTACTCTGTATAAAGGGAACCAGAGTGAACATACACCACCATTTCTGATAAATGTATCTAAAACTTGAATGGCCCATGTCAAAATGTAAATGCCTCTTTAGTTATTCACTCAAACAGTTGACTAAAGTTAACTGATAAAATGACTCAGCTGACTGAACGCAACCAGACCTGTCTGTTGCCAGGCCTGTTGAATCTGAACTAGAGTTTCTTAAACTATGTTGATCTGTGAACAAATTTGAAATAGAAATTCATTCAAGCCTGAATGCTGTAACAAGCATTGTAGCACCCTCTATTTAGCATACAATTTGTTGAGGTAGTATGCCATCAGAGATGCAGTCTGTAAATAACACTGTTAACACATCACAAAATGTTTTAGTTTCTATGGCACAAAAATATAATAAATATTCTCCACAACATCACCCCACTTCTCACAACCATTAAAACAGGCGAACTGACTAACAGCAAAGGTACTTATAAGAAGCATGGAGAGAAAAGGGAATGACATAGACAATCTTGTTGGGCATTGGGGCATATATTGAATCGAGAGCTGTAAAAAACATGCAAAGGCCATTTTGTATTAAGTTTAACATGAACCAGTAAGGAAGAGTTACTTATTAGAACACTATTTTAAAGTGGTTCAGTGAGAAGTCAAACAAAATGACACCTTTTGTTGGCTAACTAATAAGATTACAATATGCAAACTTTCAAGGTAACTCAGGCCCCTTCTTCAGGCAACATTCATAATGGCTAACATGGTACAACACCCTAGTACTAAAGTGGTCAGTAAATTCAGTCCATTGGTAGTGTAAAGTACATATTTGTTCGACCATTAGGAAGTATAAGAACACCAAAAAAGGGTGAGACAGGTTATGGAGCGCAGAGCCTTTAGCATTTAGCACAATGTCTGTCAGAAGCATTTCAAATTTTACTATGTACTGAATTCTTTATCATATTTACCCAATCACCTTTGTAAAATGCAAATAGCACATAAACTTTTTAGGAATAATTTAGTATTGCTAGTCAGCTGTTTTACTCAATTTATTGAATTGTTAAATGAAAACCAGGATATGCTGAGCACTTTGCAAACTTGTTTTTAAAATATGTTGTTAATGTTAATGTCAATTTTTAAATATAATGTTACTTAAAACAAAGTAAATAAACTATATCAATTATATTTTGAATACTTTATTCCTTATCTAACTCAGTACAACCAAGAAGTCTAAGAGGAGAAACACACAACACCTCACCACACTCCAGTGCCTAAATGAAATGACAAGAAATGAAGTGGCCATTCATACTATCCTTTAAAAAAAATCATCATATATTTGTTACTGCCAACTCCCCCAATGTTACAAATAAGAATTTATTTCTATCAGCTTTACTATAATTTACACTGGCATTGATATTGCTCAGGAATTTATTCTCTGTTTTGAATGATAATTAATGTTTATTAAAATTGTGTTTGTGTTCCACTTATATCTTTTATTAATATTAATGTAAAACATGCTTAAATAGTAAAAAAAAATGTTACTTTTTTGTTCTATGACCATTGACATTTGTCTATTTATGGCTCTGTTGTCATTATGATAATAATTCCTCTTCTTGGGTTGCAGTATTGTACCTATTTTCTTATAGGAAAATTCCAGATGAGATGAGGAAAAAAATTATTGAAAGTTACCAAACAGGAAAGGGTTACAAATCCATTTCTAAAGGGTCTGAAACTCCATTGTATCACAGCAAGAACCATTATCTCTAAAAGGAGGACATTTGGAACAGTGGGGAATAGTCCTAGAAAAGCCAATCTGCCAGAAATTACCTAAGAACACAGCAACAACTTCTTCAAGAAGCCACAGAGGATCACAAGAGAGCTTATAAAGAACTACAGTCCTCTTTAGCCTAAGCTAAGGTCAGAGCTTATAACTATATGATAAGAAAGAGACTGAATAAAAATGGGATTTATGGAGTAACATCAGTGCTTGTCTCGCATATACGAAGAAACACCTTTTGAAATAATGTTTTATAGACAGACAAGTCAAAAGTAGCACTGTTTGGTTGAAACAGGTCCCACTATTTCAGGCAAGAAGCTAATACACTGTTTGATAGTAAGGACATCATACCTACAATAAAACTGAGGGCAGAGGGTACCACAATGGTGTCAGATGCATTGCTGCCGCAGAATCAGAAATTAAAATGTCTGGTCATCTGTCTGTGACTTTGGAGCATAATTGAGTTATTGAGCAAGAAAATGGTCCAAAACACAAAAGCAAGTCTACAACTGAAAACATCAAAAGAAATAAGGTTTTGGAGTGGACTAGTCAAAATGCTGACTTGAAGCCAAAAGACATGCTGTAGCAGGGCCTGTAATTAGCAGTTAACACTTGTAAACCTACCAATGTGTCAGAAACAAAGCAATTCTGTGCAGAAGGCTAGGCTAAAGTTCCTCAACAGTGATGTGAAAGTTTGGTATTAAATTATAGAAATTGTTTAGCTGCAATTATTGCTTCTAAACAGGCTATAACCATGTACTGAAATTATTTTTACTTGGGTGATAGGGGCATTGGGTAATTTTGTTTCTTTAATAAAGAAAGTAATGGTTTACAAACTGTAAACTGTGTGTTCACTTAGGTTCTATTTCTATAATATTGAATTTTATCTAAAGGTCAAAGGCCATTCATTGTGTAAAATATGCAAAAAATAAGAAAGCAAATACTTTTTCACTGTAACTTCTAACAGAATATCTATTCTATATCTCTCTCTATATATAAAATCCAATGTCTGTCTTTCTGTCTGTCTGTATGTCTGTCCGCTTTTCACGAGAGAACTACTTAACGGATTTAGATGCTTGCTTGAATATTCCGGTTGATTTTGGGACTTCTTTCATCACGCTAATTATCATAGTTTGCTTGCAGTACCGATTTATTTGTGCAAATCCAAAAGAGTGGTCTACCTCTCGCCAGGTGTTGGAGTGTACCTTGCCTCCGCTTAGCTAGTGATACTTGTTTGTTTAACAGACATTATCATCTACAGATTGTTAAGGAGTAACATTTGACGTTTTTGAGAGAGAGATCAGAGCTGCATGTGTTTTAGACGGTAGCTGCTGATTGCCAGAGATATCACGGGCACATGCTTTTCGCCACATGTGGGGGATGCTCCCCCATGAGAGCTGAACACGATCAGATACAATGCCAGTTTTTTTTTATCTGGAGCATACCTACCTTACGCTTGGCCAAAATTACATTTTTTTAATTGATTTTTAAAGTTTGTCCTGTTTCACTACTATGTGGGCGGAGCCACGGGGGACAGCTATTAGCAAATAATATAATAATAAAATTAATGCCAATAGAAAAAAAAACTATAGAAATGTTGTATTAGTGAAAATACAAATTATTGGCAGCAGAAAATAAAAATTATTGAAATATTTTATTAGTGAGCTGGTATATCTTTTTAGTAAACACTGCATAAAGATTTTGCTATCTTCATGTTAAGAGTTAACCTTTAAGTAAATTCTTACACACACAGAAGTTATTTTTACCTCATAACTTAGTGATATCTTCTTATTTTGGGGGACATTTTGTAAACACTGCACTAATTTACAGTAAATAGTGTACATGCTTACAATTATAAATACTGTATACATAAACTACATACGTCACTACTGATTCTTCATTTCTCCCTGGCTGCGATTCATTAAACTATATGTTATGTGAAGTGAAAGATCATCACCTGCTTTGTACAACTATAATTCTGCTAATGTGGATGAATTTTTATTTATTCAATTGCTTGATAGGTTTTGGCAGTGGTAAACAACAGTGTTCTGTATACTTGCACAAACATGACAGTGATGGCAATGTTTCTAATCTGTCCCTAAAGGATTCTCCTGATAAAGAGATTCAGAATGATGTGGACAAATTGATTGTTTTGTTTCTATGGAAACCACTGAGGCAGAATTCAAGCATTTCAAACTTGGATGACATATGTTGTCATTTGTTGCTTAATATTTGGGCAGAGAATCACACCTAAGAGATTGCCAGGAAAATTTTAACAAATCCCTAAATAGCCCAATTAGAACAGTTTTATGCTTGATTTAATTTTTTTCTTTTTTTTTGTATGAGGCAAACCAGCAGTTACATGAGTATCTCTGACAGATGTATTCACATTTTGAACTATCTCGTTAATAAATGACCCAAGAGGCTAATCTCTAGAGCATTCTGCAACATGTTTCATACAGACTGCCAGCAGATGAAAGGTGATATTCCTCTGAAATATGACCTTTTATACAAACAGAAGAAGGCATACACACATATTCTTTAACTGAGGATTGAGGTCAAGTCTATATAATGTAACTTGATAGTTATTTTTAGTGATATCTGACAAATGAGTGTACTTGCCATATATTTCACTAATTATCTGTCTACTGTACCTACCTCCAGTGATTACTTATAAATGTGAAGCACTGAACAATAATCACTCCATCCATTTTTAAACCTATTCAGTACATTCACTAAATGGGAAAAATCCCAGATATAAATTATTTATATAGCATTTAAAGGAAATATGTCCATGATAAAAGGTATATAATTTGTGACGTGGAAATACGATGGGTTGTAGATCTTGTTTTCAATCTTTCTTAAATCTGTCTAACCCATTAATCATTTTGTAATAACAACATTTTGTTATAATGATCCTGTTTAGATGTTCATTGGTAAATAATACAAAGGTTCTGAGGTAAGGTAGCTGTTTAAGGTAAGGATAACAAAAAATATGAGATAATGCTGTTATACTCATTAATTAAGGTGCTTACATATGCAAGGAAAAATGTCAATGTACTCTGTCCATGTTTTTCTGTGCTATCCACAAAATACTCCAGTTTTCATGCCACATACTTAAAGACATGCAGATTAAGTTAACTGGGCCTGCACAGGACTGAGGTCTTCTTCATGGCTGATTTACTGAGATGGGCTCCAGCCCCATATGACAGTAAATTGGATTGAGCAGGTTTGAAACTGTAGTGCATGTTTTATTTGTACTGTATATATACATTGTACACATTATATTCTTGTTTCTGCCAAAACAACTTCACCGAAAGTCTGATCTCTGAAGTCAAAACTATGAACAATAGAATTATCTATGCAGTGAGTTAAAAGGGCAATAAAATGAGTTGAACTCCAAACCTGACCTGAAATTACTAATTAAAACTGGATTAAATCTATGTTTCTGCAAGGCTGAAAATAAATCAAATCACAGTTCTGCAGATTGCTTTTTAAGACCTCCAGCAACGTTTATTCTAGAGCTTGCCAAATATATTAAGAGATGAGAAATCTTCCAAATAATATTATAATGATTTTATTAAATATTTAAGAAAAAAGGTATTGATCCTTAGAGGCTCTCATTTTGTCTTTCTGTTGTATATACTGATTTATCTGATGCAGTAAATAAAAATAGATTTTAATAACAATGGCATAATTAATCCTTATTTTATTTTTCAAATTAAATAATGTCTACATTTCTTAGTACAATGCCTACAATGAAGTTAACCAGCAGAAAAAGGTGCAAGTTGATTTTATTTTTTGAACTCACATGACACATAGATAAGTAGTTTTTTATTTATTACTGGGGTGAGTATGCTATAAAGACTGTCTCTTAACTAACTGCCTCAGGTACTAAGAGAGATACATGATTTAACAGCTTCTGTAAACAGACACGCATATAGCTTGTTAATAGGCTTGTTAAAAGCTTTTGGCAGCTGTAGGATATAAGGAGATTATTGAGGTTTATTTGTCAGGCTGTCTTTTTCACAACTGTCACTGTAATTGTCATAAACAAGCACTTCTGTTAAAACTAATTAACAAAATGGAACAACTACTTGGCATTTTATATTA
Source organism: Polypterus bichir lapradei (assembly GCA_026402145.1). Lineage (NCBI taxonomy): Eukaryota > Metazoa > Chordata > Cladistia > Polypteriformes > Polypteridae > Polypterus > Polypterus bichir. Next base: position 942,457 of record JANRMT010062837.1, read on the forward strand.
GCCAACTCAGCAATGAACCCCAATAAATCTGTTGTGTTCAAGAAATTGTTGTCCCAATTGTAAACAAACTACCTATTAAATATATGAAAAATTTTTTAATCAGTTTTCTTAGAAATATTTGAGAACAGAAAATGTTTGAAAGTCTAAGTGCATATAAGTAAAACTTATCAATTCTTTATTGCTCAAAATTTCCAAACTAACATTAAATCAAAGTCCCCGCTGAGCTCATTTCACTACATTAAAAGATCTGATGTTATGTAGTGCTCAGTGGAAAGAAATGTATTCCAAAAATTCTGCAAAGCTGTTCCTTACTTGGTTTTTGTCTGTGCCACATGTTCACCTTGCTTCCAACTTCTTTAATCTCTTCGTAATTATAAAAACATATAACTCGTTTCTTCTCAATATTTAAGAAGATTCACCTTCTATCATATTCTTAGGTGCAACAATTAGTTGAGCACTGGAGTGTTCAATTACAGTCCTGGAGGTTCAGAGGGGCAGCAGGTTTTCGCATTTATCAGTTTCATAATTAGAACCATTTTTTAACGAATAAATTAATATTTTGGGGGGCTTAGTTTTAGCTAATTTGCTTGTTTTTAGCCTATTTTAATTTTAAACATCTGTATTAAGGTTTTAATTGTTACCCATTTTTCTCAACCAGGCATCAATTAATAATAAAGTACAAATGACAAAGGAACCAACAACTCTAGCTAACATGCTTCCGTTAAAACCTTTTTTACATGCATCATCAAGTATCTGTGTTAGTGAAATATTTTGAAATAAATGATTGAGAAGATAAGGACCACAAAACATATGGATAAAGTAATCGGAAAACAAAAAATATACAATGTTTGTCTTGGAAGAATGAAAGCACTAACAACCCATATAACTAATGTATTTACCAAGTTTCATTATCTTTTAGATCTTGCTTTTAATTACGAAACTGATTGGAATGAGAACCTGCAGCCACTGTGGACCTCCAGGACCGTAACTGAATAACCCTAGTCAAGCAGATGCTATATATTCCAGACTAGCTGTTAAACAGTTATGTTTTGTTTGTCATTTTGAGCAAAAATGCTTTCAGAATTCATGACAGCACTTTATTTAACTTGGCATCGTGTTAGCATTTTCACTCACTTTTATACACAGAATGTTTGTGGATAGTGAGGAGTCTTCTATGCTTAACAGTCTCAGGAATGAGCCCTATAATACTGTTAATGCAGAGGAATCATTGCACAATAATGCTTTGTTTTTTGTCCAAAAGTAAAGTAATTTTTTTGCAAATCTATACACAATACCCGGAAATCTAATCAAACTTTTTTATTAAGTAAAATAATATATAGTCTGCTGCATTTGTCAAACAGCTGCTACATTTTTCTTCATAAAACCAGATCTCCAAATCTATGGTGATTGACCAATAAAATGTATTATTCTTCCGTCTTGTCTTTTTCATTAATTTACCTGTTATGCAAATTAAAGCTGTGTCTAATAACGTTTTGAATTTTCTCCGTTTTGCAGCACTTGCATGTTATAGTTTATTATTCATTCACTAAACTCATTGAGCATTGATAAGTAAATGTTGTCCAGCCCTGGAGTCAGATTTATAAAACTTGCATACACACAAAAAGAGACCTGAAAAGTATGTATGCAACTCTTCACACAAAAGTCAGGATTTATAAATGAAAACTTGATGGGAGAACTTCCGTATATTTATGGCAAATCTGACTCTTGCATACTCAGCATTTTGGAGAAAGTGAGAAATGGTGACACCCTTGATCAGTTAGGGAATGGAGCCAAGCCAGTTAAATGACAACTGACATGCATGATGATGCATATCACCGAGCAGTTATTGTAATGTGTGTTCATGTAACCAACATATTAAAACTTAAAACTGATGAATAAGAGGGCCAGTGCTGTGTATTTGCAATAAAGAACTTTTTTATGTCAGCTCATATAGGCTACTTGTCACTTTTCAGGGAAATGAGTCACAGGTCAGGGATATCTCAGCCAAACATCAGCTACATGTTGCCCGCTGTACTCAAAGTGACTGATGAGGTCTTACATTCAGTTTCTATATGGTCACATGGAGTGGGTGTACATACATAAAACATATTTTTCTGCCAACATAAAAAGGTAATTGGCAGTAGTATTCAGTTTTTTACTTTCTCGTATACGAAGTATAGGGAAAGTATTGTAATTGTCCAAAGATTCGATGTCAAGATTTTGATGAATCTCATCATAACTTTACTTTTATAATAATTGCTCAGTATATTATTAATTTGATGTTGATGCATTTTTAATGTATATCATATAAAAATATCATCATTGTCTTGCGGTTTACTCCTCAAATATCCATCCCCATATCTGAGTATACGAAAAAGTCACACCTGAGGCAGTTTATTTTTGGTGTGTATTTTATAGAAAAGCAGCCAAAGGACAAGGAGGTTAAGGACTTTTAAGAAGTCATTTTTTCAAATTACAGACTCTGATGTACTGTAGTCTGCATATGGGACTTCCACTTCCTGGTTAATTTGCCTTCTTCTCTCAAGACAGTAATGGACATCTTTATATGAAATGTTCAGTTTCTTGGTAAACTGTCACAGGCAATAACCTTCATTTCTTAAAAGAAGAGCAGACTGACATTTATTTAAAAGTGTGTTTCATTTTGGCCTTTTTGAAAACAGAATTAATGTTTAGGAATGTCAGTACCTTGCAACTCAAGGAGAGACAATATATTTGCTTGATTAAACAAAATAACAGGTTTCAGCTGCCCCAACAAAATTACAAAGGTTTCTCTAATATCCAATTAGAATATAATCTATAAATATGATTAATTTAAGAAGAGATAAGAGAGTTTACCATTACAAACCTAGGGTATTGGCTACTGAAAACGGAGCTTTGGAGTCATATCTAAATAATAAATTATACATCAGTCATTTTTAAGCAGCAATAACCCTTTGCAGAATTAGCAGTGTTGTGGCTATATTTAAAAATCAATTTAATGGTACCCTGATTAAAAATGTATTAATTTCTATCAAAAGAAAATTTCTGGGTGATTCTAATCTTTTAAACATTAGTACATATATGAAATACTTTTAACGAGTCAGAACCTGAACCAGTTTATTAATCTAGAAAGGCATCAAATGGGCTAAAACCAAATTAGGAAATAATGCCCTACTGCATTAAAGGCATGCAGTAGTAAAATTCAAAGAGATTAAGTACGATAGTCAAATAATGTGTTTTAATTTTCATTATGTTTGTTACATACATTTCAGAACATTCCAAAGTAACTAATGGAAATGTCACATTAATATCTTCACTTTAAAATAAACACTAACTACCTCAGTCGCGGCATGCCACTCTTCTTAACAAACCTCTACTTGGCAGTGACTGATAATTCTTCCCACTGACCAATGTTCTTTTATTCACGTTTTGTATCTGCCTTTTTGGTACAAACCGATTTGCTGCAACCTTTCATATTTTGTTGTACATGTTAATAGTGAAAGTCCTCATTTACATATTTATTTGCACTTCAGAGCCACTGCACATTACACTATTGTGTCTTCTTTTTGTCTTTTAGCTGCCTTTAGCTTTAGGGATCTATTTGGTTAAGAAAACAACTAGCCAGTCTAAAAGGCCAGTGTCTGTTCACTTCTTCCATCCACTTATCAGGAATCTATTGGATCTTTTATATTTGTCATTGTTTCCTCCATAGCCTCAGAAATACCTGATGACTCTGTGATATAGGCAGTCTGTTTCAGCTATGGTCTTTAGAATCTCGAATCTACTTTACTTTATGTTGGTTTACTCTGATGGACTGGACTGCTTTCTGCCTTGTACCCAATGTTATTGGGAAAGGTACTGACCCCCATGACCCTCAATTGGATTAAGCACATCTGAGAAAGTTATTTTTTTCAATTTGATGGACACTAGTTCAAACGAATGCTCACTTGCATGTCACGCCACATATTTATATAGATAAACAATCAAACAAAATAAAAAATAAATAACACAGGAAGACACAGTAGCCACAAATACTGATTACTCCGGAAGTTTTGGAAGCATTTATGCATATTTCTCTTCTCTCTTGCATATTCTGCTAAGTATCTATCTTGTGACATAAAACAGACCAACATTGTTGTTTCCAACACTTGCTTCCTCCAGTATTCAAATACATTTTTCTTGCCAAAACCACCCTTGCAACTTCCCCCCGTTTGTAGATTACATCTGCCAATACAGCATGCCTCTCCAATCAATATGCATTTTTGCTTGTCACTTTACTGTCACCATTCTTGGCAAAATACGTTTCTCTCATAACAAATAAGTCAAAGACAGCTACTGAGCACAGAGATAAAAGTGTATCTTCATTTCCTGCTTATTTAGGGCACTCATCATTTGTGGCTCATCCAGCATATCCCCAGCTTGCAATGACTGATTAAAGACTATCAGTATAGGGACAATAGTTACTCACACACACCTCCTATATAAGCACTAGTCAGCCTCAACACACAGATGCATAATATATGGCAAGAGAATAGGTCATAAGACATATTTGAATGCAGAGGAATGTGAACAGAGCCAAGCAATGCACAAATAAACCACCTACCAATGGGCACTGTAGAGTGAACACAGAAACAAAGTTCATATCTGTTAAGCTAACATATGGGGCTGGGCATCAAGGACATTAATACAGTGTATTTCATATTCACAGTGTATCCTTACTGAAAATATACTGATAAATGAACTTCTGCCAATCATTCCTTCTAGATACAAGTATTTTATGTTTTTTATATCTTTTTAAATGAAGCCATCATTTTATACATATTATGTCAGATGCTTCACAATCAAATGCTTCAGTTTGCATTTGCCTTTTTTATGTCAGTACATGAATTTATGGTTACATCTTTCCATAAAAACATGATTCATCCTATTTAAGCAAGTGCACCTTCTAGTGATGCTAACAGAAGAGCTCCTAATCAGGAGCAAACGCTTCTAATACCAGCCTTCATGTTTCTGCTGACATACGTCCACCAATTGAACATACAATATATTAGAAATCATTTGATGTTGCCCTATGGACCATGGGTGAACTTTCCTGGGAATAACTCATCACACTGAAACCCAGTCTCTGTCAAAGCTAAAAAGTTATATTTACAATCAGCGATGTGATCATTGTGGCCATTGGGTCAGGTGGGTCCTAAAGTTATACTGGTAAAAACTGAGTAAAAATGTCCATATTAGATGCATGAGTCTAAAAGTTGCTATAGGAGACACATAACAGGTCATAGGACATATCTGAATGCAAAGGAGTGTGAACAGAGCCCAGCAGAGCACAAATAAGCCATCTACCAACACAGAAACAAAGTTCATCTCTGTTAAACTACCATATGGAGCTGTGTATAAAAAATATTAATATAGTGTATTTCATATTCTCAGTGTATCGTTATCTAAAATATAGTGACAAATGATGGACTTCAGTCCATCAATCTTCCTAGATACTAGAATTTTGTATTATTTATATCATATTAAATAAAGCCATCATTTTATTCATATTACTGTATGTCCGATTCTACACAACTAAATGCTCTATTTGGACTTGCCTTTTTACGTCAGTACAAGAGTGTATGGTTACATCCCTACATAAAAAAGTAATGCAAAGTTATTTAAGCAAGTACACCTTCTAGTGATGCCAACAGAAGAGCTTTAAGCCAGGAGCAAACACTTCCTACATTAGCCTTCATGTTTCTGTTGACATACATTTACTAACTGAACATACGGTATATTAAATGTGTCATCTGAAGTTGCCCTGTGGACCATGGGTGAACATTTCTGAGAATAACTCATTGCACTGAAAAGCAGTTTCTGTCAAAGCTGAAATGTTATATTTGCAGTCATAGATGTGATCTAAGGGGCCAATGAAACAGGTAGGTCATAAAGTTGGACTGGTAAAAGCTGAATAAATATTGTCCATATCAGATGCAGTTAAGTCTATGTGTTGCTACAAAACACTTCAAAAGTGGGTTCGTACTTGACATGAAACCTACATTGGCAGTGAGAGCAGGATCATAATCTTACCAAAGCAGCCCAATAAATACACATATATATATCACATGTTTTTGCAGTGTTCATGCCAAAATATTCAGAGAACAATATCAGGAAATGTTTTGAAGGAAAAGATGTCTGCAAAAAACAGAACTGTCATGAATCAAGTCATAGGTGGTAGTGCAGTGGAGGGTGATATTTACCAAGTTTTAACATAAGTCAATTTGGTAGTCTTTTTATACTGACTTTAGATTAAATCTTTAAAAATGCAATTAGAAATACATTCAAGAGTTACAGTCATATTGACTGTTTAATCTTATTTTGCAGTGTTTGTGTTGCCACCCTGTCTATGACTTGTTTCCCATCTTGTTGTTAGAATAGACAGTTATTGCACAACATTGTCAGGACATAAACTAGCTGTCCGTGACACCATACTGGAATATTAGGTTAGAAAATTGCTGGAGGGGTGGATTTTGTTTACTACCATTTTATATTTGATAGTTTCTTTTATGATGTAACATAACCTTTTCAGATTTGCTCAATATCATTGTGAAAAGCTGAAGTTCAAGAGTGTAGTTGGCCAAAGTACATTTATTGGACTGAGTGCAAGTGCTATTAATAGCTTAAAGGAAAGCTCATATTTTTGAAGCATTAATACATTGATATTTTTTATTTTATACAGTGTCTAATAATAACAACAACATAATCTCAGTCTAATGTTGGTGCAGTGATTAGCGATGCAGTCCTACAGTTCCAGGGCCCTGGTTAAGATCCTAACCCGGTCACTGACAGTGTAGAGTTGGTATATTCTTCTCATTCTTCTGTTTGTTTTCTCCTGGTATTTAGCTTTCCAAAAACTCAGCACTGGCATACTAAACAGGTTGCCTGATAGAACTGAACTAATATTAGCGAGTGTATGTGTGTGAATGAGTGTGTCATGCAGTGGCAAGTTATTTTCATACTTTCTCCCAGTGAGAGGATGTCTGGATGGGATACAGCTTCCCATAACTATGCCATGAAATAAGAGTGTATGAAATAGATTAATGAGTCTCATGAAACTTATGACTGTTGTTATTCCTATTTTGGTGTCAAGAGTAATTTTCACTTAGAGATTTTTTTTATTAGATATTTTTGGTATGAGTAATTATCATTGAATAAGCAGCTGTACTTTATATTACATTTTGTATGTATGGTATTAAAAGACACATTTATTTAACTTTACAGTGTTTATGCTCATGGTAAATAACATTATACAACATTCTCATACCTGATTATTCCACTTTAAATGTGCAGTACCAGCTCAATCAAGATCAATTTGAAATTGCCAGTTAACCTAACCTGCATATAAAGATTTGGAGAAACAGAGGAATACCTATCCAGACAGAGGAAGACCATGCAAACTTTGCATCAAAATAATGAAACACTGAGCCTAGGACACTGGATCCATGGGGTGTCAGAGCTAACCATTACATTGTTATGCCATTTAATAAAAATATGAATTCACATCTGTGAAAGAAAACGCTTCTCTTGTTGTTTAGGTGAGAGAATGGCAAGCATTATTTTATTATGGAGATTTAGCACTATGAAACAATGAAACCCATTTTGTGAAAATAACAGCTGCTTTTCATACCCCAACTCAAGTTAGGCTATGACTTGTACTACACATTGAACCCTCGGACAAAACGTCAATATTACACTTTGATCAAGTCAGCTAGAAAACAGCTCTCAAATCGGCAAAGGGTGAGTTTCTTAACATGTTTCCAGGCTGTGTCTTTGAGAAGAAGATTTAAATAACTTGATCAGTAAAAGCTGATAACATCAAAGCTTTCCGAAGCATGTAGAACAAAGAGGAGAGTTACTCAATGTAAAAGATTTTTATCCTGTGCATAGTCTATCTGCCTAAAATTCAATAAGGAATAACATCTTGGGCACATTACAGTCCCACTGATAAAAGTCTTGCTTGGTAAACTAATGGCCATTTACTTGAACTTGTGAAACTTGGTGTATGCATAAGATTTTTTAAAAATGGTCAATATTCTACACTTTATGATAGCAATTACTTCAAGAGAGTTAAATTTACAGGTACAATACTGGCACTTCATTAGCCACTAAGCCATAATTCGATTTGCTTTTGGTAAGTTTGACAGAAAGCTTTCTGATCATCAAGAATGATTCAGCTTTGAAATAGCTAGTACTTAATATTAGAGCATGTTGAATACTTCTTAATTTGTTCTCTTTTCCACCACTTATTGTTAGATACTTCTATTTTCCATAAACTTAACAGCATTATACAGAGAAAAATGAGTGCTTACAAATCAAACAGCCATGACGCTTTTAATATGGTATAGCACCTCTCTCACTGAGAAACATCACAAGTTGCTTTTGACAGTGTTGTACATACCTCTAAACCAAAATAAAAGCAATACAAGATGATAAATTGCAACAAATAATTTAAATATACTGTAGTTTGTTTATGACTATTTAAAATGTAAATTAGTGATGATACAACAATAATAATAATAATAGTAATTCTTTACATTTATATATTACATTTTCTCTTTTTTCTTTCATAGTGAGTGTGGAGCCACTTCAAAAACCACTAATGTGCAGCATCCTCTTGGATGATGAACAGCAGTCATTTTGCACCAGTATGTTCACTACACATTAGCTGTTAGGTTTTGAAGGAGTGAGAGATAGTTAGCCAATTAAAGACAGGGAATGATTAGGGGGCCAGAAAAGACTAGACTATGGTGGGCAATTTAACCAGGACATCTGGATACACCCTACTCTTTACATAGGATGTCTTGGGATATTTTATGAGCACAGAGAGTCAGGACCCTGATTTTACATCTCATGAGAAGGACAGCGACATTTTTACAGCACTGCATTGGGGCTTTGGGAATCCACATTCAGACTAAAAAAATATAATTACTTCAAGTAATTGGTGGTAAAGATGGTTCTATAAGATCCTGAATCCTGACCTGTAATTATTTTTTCAAACACTGTTTCTGGATGTCATTCATTTTCTAACCTGCTTAGTCCCTGAACAGGGTCACCGGGTGCCTAAGCCTATTCCAGCTAATACCGGGTAGAAAGCAGGAACCAACCCTGCACCAACCAGTCCATCACTTGTATCAGGCACCGCCGTGTGTGGCAGCCATTCCAGCAGCTCCGTGTATGACTTTATTTTTTTACCTTTTTTCCCTATTTTTCTCTATTTCACTGATCACTCTTACCACTTTCTTTTATGTGGACTCGTTCCCTGGACACATTTTACTACTTTTACTACTTGGACATGGATTTTTACACACCGAGACTCATCTGTTCAAGTAGTGAACTTCAAGCACTGAGAACAAATGCCCATGCTGGTGTGGTTCCCTATTTACCTGATGAGAAGGCAGTATCGGGGCAGCAGAGATAAAAGCCAAGCGTCTAGCGAGAAAGTGCCACTACAAACCTTCGGTGCCTTCTGTGATCCTGGGAAATGTGAACTCACTACCAAAAAAGATCGACGAACTGGATGCACTGGTGAAAAATGTCAGGACCTACAGAGAATGCAGTTTGCTGTGTATTAGTGAAATGTGGCTAACAACTAACATCCCAGATGCTAACGTGGAGCTACCCGGGTTTAGCACAGTTAGAGCGAACAGAGACGCAAGTACCTGTGGGAAGCAGAAAGGAGGGGGAATCGCTCTCTATGTCAATACAAGGTGGTGCAACTCTGGACATGTAAACGTTAAAATCTCCACTTGCTGCAGGGACATCGAACTGTTAGCCGTAAGTTTGCGTCCCTATTACTTGCCCAGAGAGTTTGGACACATCATTTTTGTTATTGTTTACATCCCTCCTCGGGCGAACACGGAGATAGCGGGTGACATCATCCATTCCACGGTTGCTAAGTTACAAACACAGCACCCTGAGGCGCTTGTGCTAATCGCTGGAGACTTTAACCATGTGACGCTGCCTTCTCCCAGTATGTGAATTGTAACACCTGGGAAAATAGGACTATCGACCTACTGTATGCAAACGTTAAAGATGCATACAGCGCTACCCCGCTGCCTGTGCTTGGGAAAGTAGATCATAACCTGGTTCTGCTTCAGCCTCACTACAATCCAAGAGTGAGGGAGCTACCTACAACCACACGCTCATTCAGGAAGTGGTCCCCTGAGGCAGAGCAGGCTCTGAGAGACTGCTTTGGAACTACGGACTGGGATATCCTGCAGGGGTCACATAGTGAGAACATTGAGGAGGTTGTTGACTGCACTACTGACTACATCAACTTCTGTATGGACATTGTAGTTTCAGTAAGAACAGTACGCTGCTATGCTAACAACAAGCCATGGATTACAAGTGACATCAAGGGCCTTTTGAACCGGAAAAAAGGGCTTTTAAAGGTGGAGATCAGCCTGAGCTCAAACGCGTACGGAAGGAACTCTGAGTCCAGCTCAGGGCAGTGAAGGAGTAGTACAGGAGAAAGCTGGAGCAGAAGTTGCAGAATAACAGCATGAAGGAAGTGTGGGATGGGATGAAGATCATCACTGGCTGCAGCTCGAAGCAGGGTGCCATCATTGAGAGAGTCGTGGTGAGAACAAACCAGATGAACAACTTATTCAACAGGTTTGACCACCCTAACCCACTCTCCAGCTGATAACAGCATAGGAGAGAGTTTCCCCAAACCCACAATTACAGCAGCCCAGGTAAGCAGAGAGCTGAGGAGACTTTGTGCCAGCAAAGCAGCGGGTCCAGATGGAGTATCGCCATGACTGCTGAAGGCCTGTGCGTTGAAGATGGGGAGTCCTCTACAGCGCATCTTCAACCTGAGCCTGGAACAGGGGAGAATCCCGAGGCTTTGGAAAAAATCTTGCATCACCCCAGTCCCAAAGGTATCACGCCCTAGTGAGCTGAACGACTTCCGGCCTGTTGCTCTGACATTACATGTGATGAAGACCATGGAGCAGCTGCTGCTTCACCACCTGAGGCCACAGGTCCACCACGCCCTCGACCCTCTGCAGTTCGCATACCAGGAGAAGGTGGGAGCGGAGGATTCCATCATCTATATGCTACACTGATCCCTCTCCCACTTGGACAGAGGCAATTTATGCTGTAAGAATTATGTTTCTGGACTTCTCTAGCACCTTCAACACCATCCAAACTCTGCTCCTTAGGGAAAAGCTGACAGAGATGGGAATAGATTCATACCTGGTAGCATGTATCGTGGACTATCTTAAAGACAGACCTCAGTATGTGCGTCTCGGGAACTGCAGGTCTGACATTGTGGTCAGCAACACAGGAGCGCCGCAGGGGACTGTACTTTCTCCGGTCCTGTTCAGCCTATATACGTCGAACTTCCAATACAACTCGGAGTCCTGCCACGTGCAAAAGTTTTCAGACGACACTGCTATCGTGGGCTGCATCAGGAGTGGGCAGGAGGAGGAGTATAGGAAACTAATCAAGGACTTTGTTAAATGGTGCGACTCAAACCACCTACAACTGAGCACCAGCAAAACCAAGAAGCTGGTGGTGGATTTTAGGAGGCCCAGGCCCCTCGTGGACCCCGTGATCATCAGAGGTGACTGTGTGCAAAAGGTGCAGACCTATAAATACCTGAGAGTGCACAGCTGGATGATAAATTGGACTGGACTGCCAATACTGATGCTCTGTGCAAGAGAGGACAGCGCCGACTGTACTTCCTTAGAAGGTTGGTGTCCTTCAACATCTGCAATAAGATGCTGCAAATGTTTTATCAGACGGTTGTGGCAAGTGCCCTCTTCTATGTGGTGGTGTGCTGGGGAGGCAGCATAAAGAAGAGAGACGTCTCACGCCTGGACAAACTGGTAAGGAAGGCAGGCTCTATTGTAGACAGGGAGCTGGACAGTTTGACATCCGTGGCAGAGCGACGGGCACTGAGCAGGCTCCTGTCAATAATGGAAAATGAACTGCATCCACTGAACAGGATCATCTCCAGACAGAGGAGCAGCTTTAGCGACAGACTGCTGTCACTGTCCTGCTCCACTGACAGACTGAGAAGATCGTTCCTCCCCCACAGTATGCGACTCTTCAATTCCACCCGTGGGGGTAAATGTTAAAATTATACAAAATTATTGTCTGTCTGTTATACCTTCATTGTTATCACTCTTTAATTTAATATTGTTCTTTATCATTATGCTGCTGCTGGAGTATGTGAATTTCCCCCTGGGATTAATAAAGTATCTATCTATCTATCTATCTATCTATCTGTCTATCTATCACAGAGTAAACACACACTCACCCCAAACATACATTATGGCCAGTTTAGATCCGCCAATCTACCTAACATGCATATCTTTGGACTGTGGGAGGAAACCCATGCAGTAGGATCCAGGATGTGAACTCTGATCTCCTTACTCTAAGGCAGTAGTGCTACCACTGCACCACCATGCCTACCACTTGTTTCTGAATTATTTTCCCAAGATAAGTAATCATAAAATAAAATAAAATTTGCAATGTGTATTTTTTCACCTGAACGTAGATTTGACGAATTTTGGTATTTTGTGAGGATTAGATCCTTGTTAGATTGGTCCCAATGTACATGTAAAGCAATAGAACTTATTGAATCTGCAGTTTACCATTTGCACAAAAGGAAAAACCATTAATACTATATTGTCAAACACAGAAACATGGTGAGTCTTTTACAGGTGCAGATTTAAGGGTGCCTCTGAGGTTAAAAATGTGATTCGGTGTAATTATAGACACAGTCTAAGCTTCCCTCCATATAATGGAAGAGAGGTCAACTGACAAAGATCATCAACACCACTTTCAGAACAACTCTGGCTCTGCCCCTTCCTGTGGAACAAGTTAAAAAGGAACCTGTGCAGGAAGTGGTCATCATTTGACCATCAGCCTTTACAGAAACAGCACCAGCGATATGAAGCATACAGTGATCATTTATGGACTGCAGGCACTATATTTAAAAGCAAGCTGCAATCTGCCTTGTCTACAAGATATTCAGACATGCTGTGATGAACCATATATGAACTTAAACTTTTACTTTGCTATTCATACTAACCACATGTTTTATTCATTAAGCATAGCTGAGCATATTTCTAGATTTATGCATGTATTGTGTCTAACAGTTCTGCTTCAAAATGGTCAGTTTAGTCTATAATCATTTGCCAGAGAGGATGTTAAGGGAACTGAGAGGACATACAGTATGTTGTGACAAATATAGGACACAAACTGCTAAATAAAAATAAAGTTTTTTGTTTTTTTCTGAGTAAACCTGTCAATCATTAGAACAATCAGCCAATCATCAATGAGTAAAATTATAGGGTATGAAACTGCATGCTGAAATATTGGATGAAAAAGAGAGACTTCATATAGCTGGACCCAAGAGACACCATTCATGCATCAGGTTGACTTCTGAATTTTAACAAACTGCCTTCAAGGACAAGGATTGCTTTCCAGGCATAGGTCTTTGGCCTTCATGTCCTTATTAGAAGTATTTTCATTTCTAGTTGCCTATTAGAAGCCTTTGGATGGCCAATGGGGCTTTACATCCAGATTTTGTTAGTTACTATAATTCATTTTTATATTATTCATTACATTTTTCCTATTTTTCATATGTCTTAATTAATTTTGCTTTGCCTTAATATTATACTTTGTCTACACATATTGGATAATTGAAGTGATAAAACAAGTATAGGGCACAAGGCGGGGGTAGTCTGCAACTTCTTCCCCAGGTTGTTAGCAGCTAAGAAGGAATACTTTCAATAGTGAGCAGCACAAGAAGGTGTAATGCACCTTTGTCAGTTACCATAGGTAAGGTAAATAAGCCTCCAGGGTCTAGGGGACACCTAGTCTGTTCAAGCCAAAAGCAGTTAATACCTATTTGTAATACTTCAGAGTGATAGACTATGATGATATCAGTCATAGTTAATGCCTAAATCCATGTATATGTATTTTTTTGTGTGTGTGTGACTATATGTTTGTTAAACAAGAGTAGGCCAATCCATAATGAATCTAGTGAGCTCTGCTAACCTCATGATAAAATACTGTCCTACTAGAGAGCAACCATTTCAAGCAGTCAAACATGGTATCCCAATAGTTTCACTATTTTCTTGTCTCTTTCTACAGTATACAAAGATACTTTCCAAAACTAAAATAGTTATGTACTTAATGCAGCACATTTATAGATAATAATGTATGGTGGTATATAATTCACAAATTACTTTTTATCTTTCCCCTTTCTCATCCAGGCCATGCCATGTAACTCAGCATTACACAAACAGACACAACTGAACAAGAGGAACCTCAGACAGTGGATGACTGACTTTATTGCAGGATAGGAGCTAATAGAAAATATTAAAGAAAAGAATCATTTTATTTCAAGTAAATCAAAATTAAGATAAGACATGAGAGAATTGGTTAAAAATATGAAGAAAGTAAGAAAAATGGATGTCAGCTGTTACTTTAAAATCGGGTCTTCAACAAGAAGAAGAACAAAAAGCAGAAAGAATCTGCTTAAAAAAGAACTAACTCCAAGACTGTTGGGTATAAGCTATGAAGAAAGACTGAAGGAGCTGAATATTTTCATCATAAGCAAACCAAGATTAAGTATTTAACATAATGAAGAGAATAAATAAGGCTGTTACTTTAAAGCAGAACATGGATAAATGTAGACCTGAAATGCTAGCAGATTTCAATCCTTGCTATTTAAACCATGTTTCAATCCTTTGGAAATAAAAAAAACTGATAATTGAAGTTTTACTGAATAGAGGAAGAAGTTCAGAAAATAGAAAATATCTTAGTTTCTATTATTTACATTTTTCAGGTGAACTTAATATGGTATATGTGGACATGTAAGTAAATTAAAAGATACGGATTTAGCAGCTCTAGAAAATAAACTGCTTTGTATGTGCATTATTGAAAAGGCTTAAAAGGTCAAATCTAAATAACCATTAGGAAATAGACTCCTTGATGACAGGCCAATGCTTGCGGCAATACTGTATGAAAAAGCATTGACAAATACCCTGACACTTTTACCAATCAATCAATTGGTCTTTACTTTGTTGAGAGATATGCTACACATTAAACGATGTTTCTAACACAAAATATTTGTGAAAATGTACTTGCAACAGAAATAAAAGCTACAAAAATAACTAAACAATTTTAAAATATAAACATCTATATATATATTGTTCAAAAAAACTAAGGGAACACTTAAATCACATTTCAGAACTCAATGAATAAAATATTAATGTGGAAAACCTTTACTGTGAGAAGTGAAGCAGATTGACACCATTTTTTTTTAATATCTGAACATATTACAATAAGCAATCTTCCAAGGCAGCTCAGGCAAGTTGTAGTCTTACTTTAAGTAATACAGTGTAATTCATTGAGAACAAAATGGTGTAACAAAGGTCAATGGAAACCAAAAACTCATACACAATGAGTGTTGGATTCAACATCACACCAGATAACAAAGTCAAAAACTGAAATCACAGGCTGATCCAACTTCAATGAATTTCATCACAGAAACTCATAATGTGACTCAGTAGTGTGTATGGCTCCAATGTGCCTGTATGCAGTCCCAAGAATGTCTGGGCATTCTCCTGGTAAGATGGTGGATGGTGTCCTGGTGGATCTCCTTCCAGACCTGGATCAGGGCATCAGTAAGCTAATCTGTGGCAGTGGCATTGGATGCACCAATGCATAATGTCCCAGCAGTTCTCAGATTGATTCAGGTCTGAGGAATTTGCGTGTCATGCAGTGGCATCAATGCCTTTGTCATCCAGGAAATGCCTAAACACTCTGGCCACAAGAGTCCAGGCATTGTCCAACAATAGGTGGAACCTTGGGCCCACTGCACCAGTGTAAGGTCTGACGATGGCTCTGAGGATTTCATCCTGGTACCTAACAGCAGTCAGGGTACTTTTGCCTAGTACAGTACGTGGAGATCTGTGTGACTCTCCAATGATATGCCTCACTAGACCTTCACTGACCCACCGCCAAACTGGTCATGCTGGATGATGTTGAAGGCTTGCACTGTGACATCTGCAGACTCTTTCATATTTGTCACATGTGCTGTGTGTGACCCTGCCCTCATCTATGAAAAGAATGGGATGCCATTGGCGGAGATGCCAATTGTGGTATTTTTCTGGCAAATGCTAACCAAGCTGCACAGTGATGGGCTATCAGCACAAGTCTCAACAAAGGAAGTCAAAACCCTCATGCCATCCACGTGGAGTCTGTTTCTTACATTCATTACATATGTGGCTCCCAACTCCTTCTTTTCACTACTCCTTGAACACATTCCGGCTTTTCTCCATTGTTTATCAACTTTAAAAAATGTGTTCTTGTTTTGCTTTATCTTGCTGTTCAGCTGTACTCATGAGCAGAATCTGACATTTAGGCTGGAGAGGCAAATTAACGGTAAAAAATAATTGTATTCTTTTACAGTTTTCTGTTTAAGTTATTCTTACATATTTATATTATATCCCAAGTCATACATTTTTCGTGATATAAAGTTGCAATATAAAGTTAATATTTCTTATATTAACACATTTAAAACTTTGAAATTATGAAAAAGCACTATTAATGATATTTAAATGACAGAAATCATTGTTTTCTTTTTGTTTTTCTATTTATTGCAGCTGTGGCAAAATAAATGCTTATTAATTTTTAAACAACTTGAAAAATGTACACATGGACTTAGCATTCAGGTGTGTTCTGGAATCGGGCTAACTGTTTTGAAAGTTAGGGTGTTTTTAATTCTCTAATTCTTCATTAAAGAGACATTCTTGCTTTTTAAGTATTTTGTCACAGTGGTGTGCATGATGTGTCATAGAGGTTTTTTCAAACCGCCACACCACGGTTTGTACATCCATGTGTAAGCAGTGGGCATGAGTGTCCAACTCTGCTACTGTTTGAGCAGCTTGGACTGACTACAGAGGATCAGTTTTTCCAACACAACTATCTCACTGGTAAAAGAGGAAAACACTGTGTATGAAATATACAAGTTAAAGGACTCTCTCTCCCCCTCAGTCAAAATTTGAAACAATAAACTAATATTTGATGTACAGAATACGTAGTGCAGAATGGATTTAATAATCATATTCATTGAATATTAATGTCCATCACTAAAGCCCCACCCATGGTTGTACTGTATTTTGCAATGCATTGCAGGCATTCTGAGTCTCAATTACTGTGCAGCACAAGAAGTGTTACGATGTCACCCTTAGCAACACATTACCTCTTTGAACATAAGAAATTGTGTTTTAATCTTATTTAATGTAATTTTATTATTAATTATCTTATAAATGAACAGTGCTCAGTATAAAAAATGAATTACTACCTGCATTTATTTCATACTCACTTTTTCAGTTCCATGATAATGCAGATACTAGCATGGGCAGAATGTTAGCGAACTACCACACTCATTAATTCACATACCCACACGAGGTCACATTAATAGTATTAGGCTTTATGAGCAAAACATCTTTGAATTGTGGAAGCGAGACAGACACACAGAAAATACACAATAAAATCCTGCTAGAAAATTAACCAGGATACATAGGCCATGAGGCAGCAGCCCTTTGCCAGGCTGCATGTTTTTACTGCATAGTGTGTAGTATAGGTTTATTAAAAAAAAAAGTGCTTTAATCTAAAATTGATTTTTAAAAAGCTTTCTGAAAGGGCAACGGAGACTGATTAAAAAATTGATAGTGATCTCAATATAAGGAGATGGCCGAGTCTAGCTGTCTGCTGGTAACATCTTGTCTTCCATCTGCTACAGTTTTATTATCTCCCAGTGAGTTTGTTGGGGGGGGAAGCTGAAGGATTTCATAGGTCCCTGATAATCAAGTACTTGCTACAGATAAGGAGATATGCTTAAAAAAGCTGGTCCTATTAGAAGCACTGTCATGTCAGTTTAATTTGTTGCATGCTGATTTATTGCTGATTATTATTTTATACTGAATTTTATATCCTGGGCAAAAATGGTAAATGAGATGTTTCATTTTGTTTGAGAAAAACTTGAATGGCACATCAGGGAACAATATATTTCTATCTGTCCAGACATTTAAGCCAAACACTGTTTATGCTGCTTTTTCATTTATTTTAATCTTCTCAATGAGTGTTATATTGCTATTTAAGGACAGATCCACAATTCATAATTAAATGTGAAAGTATCAGATATAGGAAAGGCTCCACCACTAAACCACTGAAATCCTGAGAAGTAGTTAAGGGTTTGAGGTTATACATAAATTATACATCTAAGAAAATGGCAATATAGTAATGCAAGTCAGAATAACCATGAATAATTTACCACACTGTTATGGGAAACAATGATATTTCTTATATTCTGTGATGTGTGAAAGCAGATGTTAATCATAGACTGTAAAGTACTGCATGTGCCTGTTTTGGTCAGCTTTGTCTAAATTAAATCTGGCACTATAGCATTTCAGACCACTTTTTTTAGGATTGTAAGCAGTTTGTAAAAAAAAATCTCTAATTAAGGGAAAAACAAACAGTGCTTCACATTGCATTCATGATGCCTCAAAATTTGAAGGTACCTCTTTTTCAAACAGAAATGCTACGTGTGAATGCTTCTTCGAGATTTCTTTGAAAATGTCACCTTAGTTTTACACTTATTGCATGAATGGCACAGTATCAGCACAAAGAGTGGGATCCATGCATGGAAATTGGCTGTTATGAATCAAAGTACTGGGTTAAAGAAGAAAATTAGCAAAACAGGGAGCTATTTCTGCTTTGTCCATCCATTTACTAGAGGCTGTAACCTTCCGTAACAGGAATAAAGCAACCCTCAAATGGGAACCAATCTAACAAAGTGCACACACACACCAGAGAGTCAACAACTGAGTTAATATAAAGTACATGGCTTAAGGAAAGCAGAATTTAGGGATAAAACCCCATGTCACTATGGGGAAAATGCAAAAACACCACAGAAGAAGAAGCTGGCCCAAGTATCAAGCCTATGTCTCCAGAGCTGTGAGCCAAGCAAACTATACTGTGTCCCAGCATGCCACCCAGTTACACTATCATAAATATATTCAAGCTCTTCACTTTTAGATTAATCTTTTCTAATCTAAGGCATACTGTTGACTTTACTGCATACCTTCCAGCATATATCTATTTTCTAATCTCCCTTGAAACTGGTAACTTCCAATTATTATTATTTTTGTAATCCTCCACTTACATCACATGCAATACTTTTCACAACATCAGGGAAGGATTAGTCTTTGTCATGTTTATAAAAACTGATAAAGTACTAAAACCACTTTTTTAACATTCGCCAAGACTGAGAAGAAAAAAAAAATCCTGTTTCTTTTCTTTCCCCTAAAGGCTTCTGTTCTCAGCCAAAACATGTTCACTTCTCTTATTCCTGTTCCAAAAATAATCCAGTTTTAAGTAGATGTAATTCCTCCTCAGAAGAGAAACAGTCCTGCCAAACACTGGCTGTATGAGACATCACTAAGGATTCCATTTACTGTACAGCTGCAGAGAATTTAAAAGCTGGTGGAAAGCCAGAGCTCAGTACCCGCTGAGAGCTGTCTGTAATGATAAACAGAAAGCTGCCTGCAGCAAATGGCTGGGGCATAATGGATGGTCATGTCTCAACTAGACCTGTGCTACATCTACACAAACCATTAATCCGTTGGTATCTTTTTAAACACAGAAAAATACACACGTAGAGTCAAACAAAACTGAGTTGGCCTATTATTTTTCGGAAAGAGGTGACTGTAAATATGTACTTGTCACTATAGACAGAAGAAAATAATTATTTTCAGGGACTTGGCTGTGTACTCCTAAAACGTCAGAAACATTTATTTACAAATTTACAAATGACTTACACATTTCTTTGTTTGCATACAATCACACATCTGTTGGAAAATAAATTTTCCACATGTATGGAATGACGTGCCGGGAGATTTTGTTTAATCTGCCTGCTACTTTGAATTTAATCCTTTTATCCCAGTTTCTTCATACAAATCAGTAAATCTTCATTTTTTACTAATTTCAAATATAATTATAAATGCCTGCCAAAGCAACCTACAGACTTTGACGAAAACCCATTATCTCCCCTATTCATTGCACATTTTGTTATGGATTAGTGCTTATGAGTATGTAATGCAGTCAAAATTTTTCCATTCGGGACACGCCCTTTAAATCATCCTGGGCATTGCCTTGTAATTCCAAACCCATGAGTGCTCTCTGTTGGCCAGATATTGCAATTACATAGATATGTTAGACCCTGCTGCTTCACCCTATGCCCACACACATACAGATACCCTACTGCAGTTGGGTACTGTTCACATGTGAACATTGACAGCACAAATACAGAGTATAAAACTAATAAAAAATGTCAGTAGTGATATACCAGTCCCCCTGGATTGGCACTTTATTTTCCTTTCCTATCTAAAGAGAGATTGGCCCAAAAGGGGCTCTCCCACTGAACAGTAATGAATCACTTTCTGACTATTGGTGATCTTCTGATAGTCTAAACTAAACTCAATTATTTTTTTATAATGTTTAACAATGAAGTTGTTTTATACGTATAGAGCTATAGTAAACTTTAAGAACATTTTTAATAAGTGTAGGGCAGGCAAACTACTGTAAGTGAATTACAAAGGGTCACACAATGAGCTGGAAGCAAGAACTGCTACTGCAGTGGTGTAACTTAAAATCTACTAGCTTAAACATTACAGCCCACTCTCTGCCATAGCCTCACTCCTCATCCCAATCATGGTGTTGATGAACAACTGAATTAAATGCTAGAAAAAAAGAAAGGCTCAGATTGCAGTGATGATCGTGTTTTTGCCGTACAATACTTTGAAATCAACTATTTTAATTTAAGCTGCTAATTTCATGGTGTCAAAGCGTTATTTCACCTTCTGCAATGCTTAGACTGGTGATTATTACCCTACCTGTTGATGCTAACCACTTCTAAATACCTTGCTGACTGCAGCATAATACTATTAGGTTTATAGAGCTAACAGGAGATACCCTTCTCATTTAAAAAAAAACAAATATTATAACTAGGGAAACATGCTCCTGAGCTGAATACAAATAATTGCAGTTGGTACATGTGCATGTGTATATACAAAGAATCCTGTTTGAAGCACTCCAATAAAGTAAACTTAATTAAATTCATGACAAGAAAGAAAATGTATGAAAAAGCAATATATTTCATGTCAATCTAATATTAGGGTTTTCCAGTATATGGTGTTTACATAATGAATTGATATTAATGGGTATACAACCCCCCAAAGGTCATACGAAAAGACAATTTCCCTCCTGGGATTAATAAAGTTATATCACCATCATCAATATCATCAAAGGGACTTTAATTCACTGGTTCTGGAACTATGGCCTCTTTTGCAAAGTATAGTTAAAAAAAATATTCTGAACTTCTTATGCAACAACAAATACTGCAGCTGAAGCAACCTAGATGGTTTTGGATTAATGGTAATCGTGTCTGTGTAGTGGACTGTGTTCTGTTTGCCCTCCGTAGTTGGATTGGGTCTGTTACTTTATTCCTTATATAAAACAAAAGTAAACAGGGGTGTCACACTTAAAAACTGACTCCTTTCCAACTTCCTTTCAGAATTAATAAAGTATCTCTTATTTACATAAAATAAACACTATAACACATACACTTATATACAAGTACTTATATGGATTCCCGTGTAAATGAATTTTATAGTAATAACATATCACATTAATTTATTTAAACATAAACAAAACAGGAGTGTTATATAAAATACTTACTCCTCTCCAACCTCTATTGAAAAGTCCAACTTAAACATTTCATATTGGAACAACATAGAATATTAATGCAGAAAACCATAATAAAATCTAAGCCCGTGCTATTATAACATGTCACAGACAGACTTTCATATACCATGGAACAACTGACAAACGTACCGACCTTACAAATAATAATTTATAACATACTAGGGGGTTCGCCCCCTGCTCACCAACCACCCCGGCCTGCGCTACGCTCCAGGCACTTCATGTCTCTGCCACTCGCGTTTTGAAGAGGGGAGCTGAATACACCCCAAGGAGACGCTGTCGCTCCTCCAAAACACTATCTTAAATGGCGATACAATGGGAAACAAGTGCAGTTTTTTTTCCCTACTCTTTGCTCGATCAGCTGCTGGCTTGCTGCTGCTACTGCCATGCTGTGTGATCTGCATCTCGTGCGGCGCTTCAAACATTTAAAAGTCTGTACAGTAGCTGTCCTACTCTTTGTTTTTTATTTCCGGCCCAGGGCATAATTAAATCTCTTGGCACAAAGTCTTGTCTCGCGGGACATGAGTTTTTGATATTTTTTAGATTATAATTTAAAAACAGAATATGAATCTGAAAATCTAACAAAATCACTTTAAAGTTCGCTAAATTCTGAAAAGAATGATACTAAACATATACAGTATATGTAGGTTTTAAAATAAGCCCAATTTAAAGCGTGACAAAAAACGTCACATAAAATCGTTGCACAAAATCATTGCACTTTTAGGCTTAGGATTTTATATATATAGAGTAGATAACAACTACACAGACTTCATAAAAACCATTACATACATTAAAGGTCATGTCCAATTAAATTAAAAATATAAAAAGACTCAGAGATTGAGTGGCCCATAACTGGGTCAGACTGGGTGCTGGGGTCTGGAACAACAAATAAAGGAAAATATGAATTAATAATATACATATAAAGGGCTAATTTTTGAAAAGTTCACCAAATGCATACGAAAAACTAAAATACACTTGACTACATCTCTAATAGATAAACAAACAGTAGTTTATGGCATCTGTTACAAATAACTCGCACATCGCTGTTTAGTAGAACATGGTACATGATTTATTGTGGATTCACATTATAAACAGACGACTTCACACAGTACATCAGCAAAACACCAAAAAAGATTACATCATGAGCAGCTGATAAACATTATGTGTCAAGTAAAACTTAGTAAAACTTTCACTGACACTTTGGACGCATTTCAAGAACCATAATGTAATTGAGCTGGGGTTTTAGCATGCCTCCTTTTAAAGAGTTTCAGCCATTTTTAACATTTGCTTTCATTACCATTTGATTCTTGGGAAACGATAAAATTATTTTAAAGACTTCACCACGTTTTACAGAAATCTTCATGTATATTACCTACAAATAATACAGTAGTTCTTATCAGTCAGTGATTTCTACCTTGCAAAGAATCATTTTCTACACCAGCACTCCAGGTGATACAACCTCTCTAATATTCAGAAATTTCATATCTTGTTTCATGATCTGGTTAGAGTCAAGGTGGAAACAGACTTCTTCAATCAATGCAGATTTTCCTAAACTAAATAACAGTCTCAAGATCCACTGGAGGAATTCCTAGACACTCCCTACTGACATTTATAATTCTTCCAATGTGTCTTGGGTCTCCCCCAATTGTCCCATGGCTAAAGCACTGCACTTTGTTGTGGAGAGTGAGACAAACAATCATGCAATCATAGCGACCAGCAGCAGGATTATCTTGCTTCTTGTTTTGTTACATTTTTCTTTCTTTCCTTTATATTTGTCTGTCCTTATCCTGATTCAAATTATGCTACAGGGAGGCAAACAAATTCAGAATATTTATTATTCATTATTGGGATTAATTTTCAACTGACCTGGGGTATTCATGCTACTCATCCTAATCAGCCTGCACAGACTACATGCAATACCAAGTATTTGTTTCAGGAGAACTCACCTGAATGTGTATCTACAACCCAACTTTTCACCAGATCTTAGCACTACAATAACAGTTGTGTAACAAAAAATAATGAAAAAGGGGGAAAAGAGGAGGTACTTGTGAAAGACTGGAAAAACTATGAGGAGTTTGACCTATCTTACCAAACCTTATAATATGAAATGTTCATTCTCTAAATAACATGGATGAACTTCAAGCATATTTACACTTTCAGTCTGATTACAGAGACGTTAAGTACCATTTGGATAGAGACTCAGCCATTACCAGTAAGTCACACGGAAGAGCCTATACTCTATGTATATATTTACTTAAGGGATGCTCTTATTTTGAGTGATTTTACCCAGTGTTTACTAAACAAAAAACCTGCAAATTTGTTCACCAGTATATTATTTACTTAGTTCGTTACAACAGAGTACTTGATTAGTAATATTGGAGCATTAGTAAAGATAGCACTAAACCCCCAGTAGGTTCAGCAAATTATAACTTTGTCAAACTTATTTGAATGTATAAACCAGTCTTTAAAAGAGAAAAGCCAGAAATTAAACACATAAAAGTCTGGGGTGAGGAGTCTGCTGAGTGCCTGTGTGGCTCTTTTGAATGATCTGAATGGACTGTGTTTCAAGAAACCTGTACTGATATTAATAACACTGTAAGCAGTTACATTAAATTTGTTGAGGACACAATAATCCCCAATAAAATCAATCAAAATATATCCTAACAACATTCAATGGATTACCAGAGATTTAAAAGAACTGATAAGCAGAAGAAACAGGGCATTTCAACACAGAACATTAACTAAACACGAACAACAACATTTACTTCTATTCTATTTATATTTATTTTCATATAAATTGTGTTGTTCAAAGTGCTTTACAAGATAGCAATGAAGTTGTTTCATGGAAAAAAGAACAAACTAAGGTTATATAGGGATAATAATGCATAAATAGTATACAAAAAATAAATATGGCACACTTTCATACAATAGACATATACAGAACCCCGTGACCCTGTGTTAGGATATAGCGGGTTGGATAATGACTGATTGACAATCCTTAGATATAGCATTGATTTTTAAGGCTCTAAATGGCAGTCCAAGGATAAAATCAGTCGTGGTTCCAGGCCAAAAGATCTCCCAGCCCTCTTTGGGCATTTTGCCTAAAATAAATGTTCTTAAGTAGTTTATTGTTTTTATTTATTTTTTTGTTTTTATGGCTTCATTTTATAGGTTTACACACATTGGGTCTAGTGGCATGTCGACGTATCTGCTTTCATTCAGACGCACCAAGCTGCTGCTCAGGACTTTGATCAGGTGGTGGTGACACAGAACACCTTCTTAGAAAAACATATGCATATCTAGATTATTAAGGGAAAAACTAAAATGTAACTTTGAAAAAGCCAAATTAAAAAAGAGGGTTTTTTTTTAAAATGATCTATAGTGTTAGCCTGGAATATATCTATTTGTAAAGTATTCCAGATTTTGGTGCATAATAGCAAAAGGCTGCCTCACCCCTTCTTTTATGCTTCGTTCTTGGTATAATAAACTGGCAGCAGTTAAAAGGTCTAAGGTTACAACTTGGAATGTGAGGGTATAGGTACTCTAAAATATACTGTATGAAGATTATTTAAAGCTTTACATACCATTAGTAGCATTTTAAAGTCAATTCTGAAAGACAAGGGTAACAAATGTAATGACACTAAAATTGGTGAGATGTGCTGAGATTTTCTTTTTTTCTGGCTGATGCTGCATTCTGGACTAACTGTAATCATGTATTGATGTCTTTCTTAGGTACACCAGTTAGGAGTTCATTTCAGTAATCTAGCCAACTAAAAACAAAAGAATAAAATAATTTCATAGCATCTTATGCAGTGTTCCCTAAATGGAAATAAGTCATCTTAATAATATGGTTCACTTGTAATTTAAAGTTTAGGTCAAAGTTCAAGATTACACTGAAATTCTTTACTTACACCTTACATTTTTAATGCTATGAATCAAGTTTATTTCCAGTATCCTCATTATTTCTATTTTCACTAATGACTAACATTTCTATTTTTTTCTTATTTAGCTTGAGGAAATTACTACTCATCCATTCAGAAATACAAGACAGACATTGGGCCAGACAGCCCAGAGCGCCAGAGTCAACAGGTTGTAAAGATAGGTAAAGCTGCATGTCATCTGCATAGCTCTGTTAGTTTACCTTTTGTTTTGATAGAATGATGCCTAATGGGAGCGTATAGATTGAAAATAACAGTGGGCCCAGAATAGATCCTTGTGGTATGCCAAATACAATATCATGGATCTCTGAACTACAATCACCATAGACCTAACTATAGAAGACGGTGAAACATAAAATAAAGCTGACAAAGTTGAGGTATAAATGCAGAATCAAGAATGAACTGTGGACTGATAACCTGGGTTAATTATGGAAAGGCATGAAGATAATGGCTGGCATTTGCAATAACTGCAATAATTGTGTTCAGTTGGCAAGAGTTAAAACTGAATATCAGTAGGCTCAAATATTCAATAAATTCTATACAAGGTTTAAGACACATGATTTTTTACATCAGAAATTAGTCAGCGAAAGAACAGACTTCGGAATGGTGTCAAGAGTCTGCTCTTCTTTAACCAGAATGATGTCAGGAAGGTTATTCAGCAAACTAGAATTAAATAAAGCAAGGGCCTAGACAGTATAAGTGAAGAGACTCGTTCTTGTGTAGAGCAGCTGTGTCTAATATTCTTCTCCATTTTTGAGATGCTTCTAAAGTTACAGCAAGTGCCCAGGCTATGCAAACAGGCTAAATGGTACTCCAATAGCAAAAATTGATGCACTTAAAAGCAATTAGTGACTTTGAACCGGTGGACTTAACGTGTCATACAATTAAATCTTTTGAGAAGTTAATTAAGAAACCACTAATAAACAAAACCCAGGTCTATATGGTTGCTTAACCAGTTTGCACACAAAGCAAATAAGGGAATGGATGATGTCACAGCAACACTTCTTAATTTACTGAATGAGCACTTGGAACAATCAAAAAATTGTTGTTTAAAGATTTCTTGTCAGTCTTTAATACGATGTAATCCCATATTTTAGTTGACAATCCGATTGATCAATTCTGTTTGGATCCAAGCTTGGTGGGGTGGTTACTGGACACTGTAACTGATAGAACCCAAAGAGTGACTGTTAATAGCTAGCCTTAATACATCTATCAGGACACTGCAAGGCTGCTGCCTATCGCCACTTTTGGTTATATTATATACAAATGACTGAAAGAGTTCACACAAGGACAGACAAATCCTGAAATTTGCAGATGACTTTGTCATTGTGAGTCTTTTACAAGATAAGGCAAACATCAATTGACCTGTAGTGATGAGTTTGTTCAATAGTGCGATTGTTCCTTTTTACAGCTAAATAGCTCAAAGACAAAGGATATGATTGTTGACCTTAGATGCTCCCATCCTCTCTGTAGATCAGCATTAATAAAAGGGGAGACAATGGTTATGGTAGAGAACTATAAATATCTAGGGACAATTTGTAAGAGGCAGACATAGCTTCTCTTTCTTAGCAAACTCAATAGTTTAAAGTGAACAAATCCATAATGACACTTTTCATAGGTCCTTTATTGAAACTATTGTTTTTTCATCCTTAGCATTTAGAATATAAACCACCTTAATGATATTGTAAAAATTAGCAGTAAGATTATTGGTTTGCAGGAGACCTTTGTCACTGAGCTATATCACAAACAGGTGAGGAAGAAGGCCAGCTTAATGCTATCAGACAGTAGTCATCCTCTTTTTCCTAAATTTCATCAGTTGCCGTCAGGCTGTAGATAGGTACTTAGAATTATGTTACTTGCTTGAAGCATGCTAAATTCTGAATTATTATTTTATGTACCAATAAAAGCAATTTTTCTTCATGAACTAATCTTGTGTTTTTGCACTTATGATAAATCTTGTTGTCAGTTGTTGAGTCTTTATTTATTTTTTTGTATTTTCCTGCTGTAAATAAATTTCCTTCAGGGAGAATTTAACCTATCCTAACCCACAGGAACCTCATTCCAGCTCCTTGTACACTATGTAGGCCCTTATTATTTTGGTGATCATCCATTTCATGTGATCATATGTGAGGATGACGAGAAAAACTGACAGTACATTTGTCTAGAAAACTTAATAATCTGAGAGAGGACTATGACCTCAGATTTTTAGATAAGTGATTTTTATTATAACTATATCAATTTAACCCACAGATTTAGGTAAAACAGGTAATTTCTCTATACTATGTCCCATGACATAACACTAATACACCACATGAGCACTGAAGTCTTTTGTAGTGTGGATGCTAGAAGTCACTGTTGCCCATTTAAACCCAACAGACAGACACTCAGGACACCAGGAAAAAGCACCAAGAACATTTTTAATTATTTTCTTTTCCTCCAGCAGTGCTCCCCAAGCACAACAGTCACAATAAACAATTAAATGAACACAATACACAATAATTCTCTCTCAATATATTTTTTCCTCCACATCTCCAAGCAAGCTTTGTCCACCTCCACCCAACTCTGGCTCACTTGCTGGGTTCACAGCAGTCCTTTAAATAGTCCTTGACCCTGAAGTGCTTCTGTCCTTCCGTCAACGTGAGTTGCCAGTACATCCGGGTCAGATGGACAACTTGCATCCGTCCCCGTGACTTGAAAGTACTTCCAGGCTATGCAGAAAGTAGAAATCCCGAGGTCTTCCTGCAGCTTCTCCTGGTGGCACCCACGGTACCCAGCAGGGCTGTGAAGCCGAACTCCAGATCCTATAGTGCCCTACGGGAGTCCAAGGCACCGCTATGCTGCAGGGAAATCACCATGTAGCTTCTTGAGGGAGGCAGTGCCCCAGAGTAGCTTCCTTCCCCCATCCTTCCATTCTTTGGGCGTCCCGGCTAGGTTGAGCTGCCAGCCGTCCCTCACAGTAGCCACTTATGGTGTCTCGGTGGCTGTATTTCAAAGTTGTCTGTGAATGTCACAATAAACCCACAAGTCACTCAAAAGCACTAATGGGAATATTACATAGCCAAGGGTCTTCTTTCAAATAAATCAGGTGTTCATGTTGTCTGCTCTCTTTCATTAGTAAAATATGTGATTTGCACAAGCATATGCCAATGCAACCAATGTGTAACAGTTAAGTGAATCTGCTTTTATCAAAGATCCCACTTATGTCAAGCCACGTACAGTAAAACACTCATTGTGATAAAAGGTCTGTGGCAAGGCACAATTTTTAAATAATTAATTGGGTCCAGGAGTGTGGTAAAGAGTGGATGCAGGTGGTCAAGATTATGACCTGGTGAAGTGAGTGGCAGGCCTGCGCTCAAGAGCAATGAATGGGAGTAGGAGGGGCCCTATTATGCAGCATCTCCCCTACAGATGATGATGGACAGGATGAAGGAGATGTACTTGGGGTTTGGCAGAAAGTATTATGTATGCCGACGGACTGGCAGTAGGACCCTGAACCCAGGATTTAGTGGATGACTGCACCGGTCGTTGGAAGTCTCCTCATGTTGCAGATGAGATAAGGTGAGGAGATGACAGATTTTAGGAATAGAGATTGGGGCTTGTGACTGTTTTAACTGGATAAACCTGCCTGGGATTTTAATCCTGTTTTTAGTAGATTTATTTAAAATTTTAAGAAATCATTTATTAGTGAGTCAGGCTATGTTAAACTGATAGAAGCATTTCCTTAGTTATGTTAGAATGTATGCCTATTTATTAGATCATAGTCAATGGGAGGTTCTATTATAACTCCCATAAGATAAATTATAAGTGGAATATTGCTATTGTTTCTTATCCCTTGCAGTTGGTAAGGCATGGAAAGCAAACAGTTTCATACCCTATGTATGTGCAGAACGTACACGTACTAAGTGAAGCCTATGGAAGTAGGCCATTGAGAAATAAGTACTGTATATAAAGTAACTGAAGTTTGTCATGAAAAAGATAAAATTGTGGAAGAAACCTTTTTTCTTTTTTGCCTTTTATTCTGTGCAATAACTTTTTTCTGAACTTTTGTGATTTGTTCCTTTTTAAATTTTCACTAAACTTTTAAAACAAACTTTATTGGACTGAGAAATTTATTTTGTTATGCTTTTGACTCATGCAGGATCATACCATGCCAACTCAGTAGAGTTGCTTGATTTTGGGAACCTGGAAAAGACACAGCTACACTCTAACATTTTCACTCCATGTTTTCACATTTTAATGGATTATTGAACTTGCACTGCACTATTCAACGCTGGTTTTTTTTTATTAAAAGCAATTGGCACTTTTGCACCAATCCTTTGATGACAGTGTGTGTCCTCATTTGCCCAGCTCATCTTAGTTTATGACTACTGATGTCATTCTAGCACTGTTTCTTGCCCTTTGACCAGAGCTGCGGGCAAAGGTACTGTCCCCAAATCTGCAACCCAGCACTTGTAGAAGCAGGTACAAAAATGTGTGTATGTACTTGGCTTATTCCAGATGTGAAATGCAAGAGAAAAGTAGCTACAACAAAAACAAAATAATAATTAATACATTAATAAATAAATTAATTAAAAAAACACACTTAATCTTTGTGTGTCAACTACAACAGAAGGTAGGAGAAAATGTGTGAATTTCATCACAGAAACCCTGATCTAGTGTACAAAATCTAAGGTTTCTCTTTGTTAAGTGGGTAAACTGAAAATGTTTCAAAGACCAGCATGAAAAATAATTTTGAAAGCAAAGGTTTAAATGAGTATATAATTACACAGACAAATTGTTTACTTGTTGCTTCACAGTTTATTATAAGTGTGTTTGTGTATAAAAAAAAAACTGCTACTGCACCGCTTTGCGAGATTGTTTAGGTGCATGATGCTAAGCATTTCCAAAAAAAGAAATTAAGTTTCCGAACAGTATGACTTTGCAATACTGTGGAATATGACATGTAAACCTGGTTTAATGACAGCTGACATACTGGGCACAAAAGGAAATTGATTTCAGGGTTGTGCACCATAAAATGTCTTAGTTATATACTATAAAATCCAGTTTATTGGAGAGAAATCTCTAAAATGAAAAATTTTATTTTTGGATTTTATTTAGTTGATATTGGTGTAAACAAGTCATACAAATGCTTTCTTTTATAAATTTGGAGTATTGAACTCA
Organism: Polypterus bichir lapradei; assembly: GCA_026402145.1. Lineage (NCBI taxonomy): Eukaryota > Metazoa > Chordata > Cladistia > Polypteriformes > Polypteridae > Polypterus > Polypterus bichir. The sequence continues at coordinate 973,386 of JANRMT010062837.1, forward strand.
CTGCTTTTCAGCCATTTGCAGCTCCTTAATTACGTTGTATATAAACAGCCATTTATTTTTTGGTTATGTAATTTAGGTACAATAATGCCAAAAATCCCTTAGGATATAGGGAGTTAAAGACTATAGTAAGGAGAGCTTTGTGTTTTCTATTAAATAAAATTGATTTCTTCATTTCAATACATTCTTGTTTATCATTAATGCCAGAGAGTGGTGATGTGTCGCATGTTGGTTGGACATGCAAGTAAGAATTTCCCTGTACATGACAATAATAATACTGCTACTACTACTATACAGTAATTATTTTGAGCATGGAATAGGTGTATTATTTATGCATACATTATTATTTTTATTGTATTATTATTATTTATTATTATTATTATTTCTCTTCTCAACCAGGGCATTTGATATGTGAAACTTCAGAGTACCTTGTTCCACGGTTATAGGTTCATAATACTTTGTGTAGTGATAAATCAAAAATACTGTATCTGCCAAACATTTTTCTTCTTCCTGCATGAACCCCAGCTCCTTACTCACCAGTGAAGTTATATTTTTTGCCCTAAGAGAGTTTCCATCACCAAAGTAGAGTACAACCAGTTCGATCAAGAAATCAGAGCAACAGGCCACACCTTTCAAATTCTGAGCCCAACTAGTGAAAAACGCATAATATAGTTATGTTCATTTTTGATTTCCTTTACAATATATTAAGGATAGCAGTAAGACAATCAGGCTGATATTGGCATTCTAAGCATGGGGAAGATTTAGAAATAAAAAGAGAAACAAAACAAAAATCAAATTATTACTGTAAACCCTCTAAATATCCTTATGCCTGTTCAAGGTGTAATTTTTAAAATTTAATGTTATATCTTTCATACTTGTTTTTTTAATAAAATTACAATGTATGATTAACAATAATAAAAATATATATGTAACTGTAAAGATAAAGAAACCTCTCACAGATACACCCCTAGTATATAGATCTTAAAAAGTCCATTTAGGCTTGCTAAAAGTCGTTTGACTGAAAGATTTACCCTTCAAGCTGAGCAATCCATAAGTTAAACTCAAAATGAGATGAGCACCAGATGTTTCTCATTGTGAAAGAAATCTTACTGTGTGGGTATGGTTGTATGGAGCACTGATTGTAGGAAAAATGTCATCCATTTGGCAGCTGCAAAGTATTCATGCCAAACATGTGAACACCGAGGAAAATAGATTGCATCTCCATGAGGGAATGTAAATTGTGTTAGAAGAATATGATATTTGACCATACATCCAAACATGGAGCAAACCAGAAATAACAGGATATCTGCAATAGAAAAATTGGCAGGTTTTAGTTAAATGTGTTTATTTTTAATTCCTTTCAGTCTTTCACAGGAAACTGTACTTTAAAACAGTGTCATAAAATAATATGTGATATGTATTATACTTCTAAACTCAGAAAAAGTTATTGCCATACAGCAAAATAAACTGCATCTGAGTAAAAGGTAAATTAAATACCTGTAGAGTTTCTTTAGGGGTAAACCCAAGGAAGAGACATATTTCCTAAATATGGTTTCACATTATTTAATGCTTACATACAGTACAATTACCCAAGACTTTAAATACATATATACTGTACATTTTTAAATGTGACTGTTCCTTTGATGTAATTGTATTTAATTTCAAACACTATATGTCTTTTGTAAAATTACAAATTTAGGATAAATGGATTTTATTATGGGACATAGCACAGTGTTTCAAATATATTTCAGTCATGGTACCTTCTCATATTTTTTTATATTAAAGTCAGTTTATAGATTGGCATACTAGTTTTTTTTAAACAAAGTAATTTAAGCTTTACATCTCTATATTCATATGGTATAGTGCCATCCAAAGTCACATTCATAAAAAAGTCACTTTTTATCGTGGTTTTTTTTTTCTGCAACTGAAATTCAATAAGGTTTAATTTCCTTGTTCAGAGTCATATAGAGAGGTAGTGCTGGTCATTGAACAGGTAAACTTTACAATTTATATATAAAATTTTTGTTTACTGAACATTTTAGTATCAATCAGTTGTATTCACAAATAATATTGAAAGTAAAATTACATTTAATTAAATTGTAAATATTTTTAATGCATTTTATAATATCATGTAGATAAAAATTAAGGCCGAATAGGCTTGTGGTTGCTGAAATAGTGCATGGACACCAGTGAGTGATGTGCAAATTACATCTTTCTGTTCATTTTATCAGAACTGTTTAAATATCTAGGGGTAAACACAAATGAAAAGAAAGGTCTTTTTCAACACAATATTGCTGTCAGCATGGAATAAATCAAACAAGATGTGAACAGATGGTTAATCATCCATCTTATATTAGCAGGAAGAAGCAACACTGTAAAGATGAACATCCTTCCCAAGCTTCTTTTATTAACAAATTGTTCTTTAAGAAATTATACTCAATATAACTTCATTTATCTGGAATTTAAGATTTCCATGCATTCAAAAGCAGACTCCATCTTTCTGGAATTTAAGATTTCCATGCATTCAAAAGCAGACTCAACAAAGAACTAAAACAGAAGGTGGCATGGCACTACCTAACTTTCAATTCATTACTGAGCAGCTAATATATAAGCCATAAGGAAATTTGACACAGATTGATAAATATACACAAGGCTGGTCTACAATAGAAATACAATTTTGCTGCACTTCTTTTTATGCCTTGCTTTGTGCCCCAGTAATACTAATTATAGTCAATATACCAATAATCCAGTTGTCCATCAATCACTCAGAATATGGAACCAATGCAGGATGTACTTTTAAGGCAGAGAAGCTTTTATCTGTTGTTCCTTTGTCAACCCTCTAAAACCTACGCAGTATTTAGTCTTTGGACTAAATGTCAAGGATTATAACATTTAGATAATGACTAGGGGGACCCCCCCTGCTCGCTTCACTCGCCAACCACTTTGCGTCTCTGCTGCTCGCGTTGTGAAGAGGGGGGCTGAATGCATCCCAAGGAGATGCGGTTGTTCCTCCAAAAATCCCCTTTAAAACTGTGATAAAATGGGAAACAAATACAGTTGTTTTTTACCTCCTCTTTGCTCGATCAGTTGCTGGGTTGCTGCTGTTGCCGTGCTGCGTGATCTGCATCTCGTGCTGCGCTTCGAACATTTAAAATCCTGTACAGCAACTGTCTTACTGCTTGTGTTTTATTTCTGACCCCGAGCGTGGTTAAAACATTTTGGCAAAAAGTCCCTTCTCTCGAGACGTGAGTTCTTGATATTTTTTAGTTTATAATTTAAACAGGAATAAGAATCAAAAAATCTAACAACATCACATTAAAGTTCGATAAAAAGTCTGAAAAGAATGATACCAAACATATATATATAGGTTTTAAAATAAGTCAGATTTAAAGCGTGACACAAAACGGGACATTAAAAACGTGATGGTTGCACTTTTAGGCTTAGGATTTTATAAATATAGAGTAGATAATGTTTTTGCATGTTAGAAACAATTATGCTTCAGATTTGGTGTCACAATCACTCCTAATCCATTAAGAGATGTGATTGGTGTACTCCCAGATGGAGAAAGACAAATTGATTGCAATTGCCTACACCACACTACTAGCACATAGATTTATGTTGCTTAACTAAAAGAATCCTAACCCACCTTTTACAAAGTCAGTGGGTAACTGATGTTCTATACTAATTGAAATTGGAAAAAAAAATTATTCTCACTTAGAGGATCTAAAACTTTTTTTAAAATATGTCAAGATTTAATTGATACAATTTTTGAATAAGCATTTATACTGGGGGAAAAGGACATTTTCCTTTCTTTTTTTCTTTCTGTTTTTACCCCTGCTGTTGGCTCTCCTCTCTATCGCTCAGGAATGGTTTTATTCTTTTTAGTTCCTGCTTTCTTTTTTAACTTCCTGATTTTGTTTCCTTTGTTCTTCAATCTTCAACTGCTGCTATGTCTTTCTTGTACTTTAATTCATCTTCACATTGATGCATCAACAGCCAATTCAATTATACTTTAATGTATAACAATGCATTTCAAGGCTAAACAGCAGTGAAAGTGAAATGTAGCGCTGTAACTTGTGTATCACTTAGAAATTGATATAAACAGTAAAAGTCTGTTAGGTAACCACTGCTTATATGTTGCAGCAGTGTTTTCATCTTAATGCATCAATAGGGCCTTCAGTTATACTTGAATGTATCACAATAACTCATAACAAACATTGAAATGAAACTCTCAAACTTGATTCTAGTGTCACTGCCATTTTATTGGCTTCTTAAAATAGGAAATTGGTTGAGTGTCTGCATGTTGACAAAATAGGTAAATGCAAGTCACAAAAAAGGAACATTTAAGGATTTTAAAGCGAACCTGCAGTGACAACAAAAAAGAAGAGAGAGCCACTGGCTGCAACAGATAAGGAGTTAATATGCATACTTCTATACTCACTTTTTAGATACACCAGCTAACTTAACTTGGACGTTTTTGGAGTAAAATATAAAAACAGAATTGCATAATGCAGTTCAGCATATCTGCTGGAAAAACTGCAAGACTCATTCCTTGTCCTTTGCACTTTTATCAAGACCTCTATCTAACTGATCTGCTTTTATTAGAAGAATTCCAGTAAGTGCCTATACCAATAATATTATTTGTATTTTTCTAGAGCTTTCATTGAAAGTCATTCTAATGAAACATTATACTAATGAAGTATTTTAATAGTCTATCAGACTATTAATACTACCAAAATTAGCTTTAGATTACCAACAGTTTCAGTCCTTGCATCAGTATTTAATTTATGTCCAAGTGTTTTTTCCACAGATGGATGCCCTGTGGATCTGGATTGAAGGCAGAAATGGCAGAAGTAATCTTCTTACACTTGAAAAACAATTGAATATTCTACAGCCATAATTAGTGTTGTGTCATTAGGATTGATATGGATCAATATTCACGACTTTGCTAATTTGACTTCAACAGACCTACAGAGAATATTAAGGCGTTCAAGATAGAAGGCAGAATGTTTTCTTTATACAGTCATTCTTAGGAACCAGGAATAAACACTGGAGTTATCTAATTAAATGTGACACCCCAATGGACTGTATAAAACAAAAGGATGATGAAATTGGCACAACTTTTGATCTTCCTTCCTCTCTAACCACTAATTGTCTCATCTTTTCTGTAAAAAATATTCCTTTTGATACCATGAGGGACAAGCAATGTATTAGAATAGTGGTTTACTTATTAAGCCTGTAGGACATGAAAGGGATAGAAAGAAATGAAGAATCTTTGGAAGAAGTTCCAATATATCTTCAACAGTAGAATTCAATTTTCTAGTGTCTTAAATTGCAAGGCGTGTAGACCTATATATAGATATATCTATATCCATATAGACCTATATTTATTGTAAGAGCCATTTTCATAGTTCTATAAGATTCATAAATATTTTACCAGATGACAATGCATAATCTATGGGAGGTTCCTATAACCCCCCATAAGTAGAATTGTATTGGTATATTCTTGCCATTTCTAACAGCTTTGAGTAAATATTATTCTTCTGTTAGTGACAGCCTTGCCATGACTAAGGTTTAGAGGCATACAGTGTTAAACCGTGCTCCTGCTTATGCAGGTGACCTTGCCTGGGCACGTGCTCGTGCCCGCGCCTACGGGCTTTTTGAGTGTGTAAAGTAAATTGTAAAACAGCACATGTTTAAGTGTTGAACCTTATGCTTAAGGCGTACAGAAGAAGAAATTAAGAACCTTTAAGTATAGAAAGAAGAAGTAAGGAACTTTTAAGCTAAAGTAACTAAAGTTACTCAAGAAAAGCTAAGTTTAGAGAAGATACAACTTTCCTTTTTTTTGCCTTTTATTCTACATGTGTAACTATTTTTCTTTTATTCTTGTGTGGATTATTTGCTTTTAACTTTCACTAAATATTTTTAAAATGAACCTTTTATTTGAGAGATTTCTTTTGACACGTGTTTTACAAATGCTTGACATTGCCTTATGCTTCGGTGGCTACATTTATACAGTGGTGTGAAAAACTATTTGCCCCCTTCCTGATTTCTTATTCTTTTGCAAGTTTGTCACACAAAATGTTTCTGATCATCAAACACATGTAACCATTAGTCAAATATAACACAAGTAAACACAAAATGCAGTTTTTAAATGATGGTTTTTATTATTTAGGGAGAAAAAAAAATCCAAACCTACATGGCCCTGTGTGAAAAAGTAATTGCCCCCTGAACCTAATAACTGGTTGGGCCACCCTTAGTAGCAATAACTGCAATCAAGCGTTTGCGATAACTTGCAATGAGTCTTTTACAGCGCTCTGGAGGAATTTTGGCCCACTCATCTTTGCAGAATTGTTGTAATTCAGCTTTATTTGAGGGTTTTCTAGCATGAACTGCCTTTTTAAGGTCATGCCATAGCATCTCAATTGGATTCAGGTCAGGACTTTGACTAGGCCACTCCAAAGTCTTCATTTTGTTTTTCTTCAGCCATTCAGAGGTGGATTTGCTGGTGTGTTTTGGGTCATTGTCCTGTTGCAGCACCCAAGATCGCTTCAGCTTGAGTTGACGAACAGATGGCCGGACATTCTCCTTCAGGATTTTTTGGTAGACAGCAGAATTCATGGTTCCATCTATCACAGCAAGCCTTCCAGGTCCTGAAGCAGCAAAACAATCCCAGACCATCACACTACCACCACCATATTTTACTGTTGGTATGATGTTCTTTTTCTGAAATGCTGTGTTCCTTTTACGCCAGATGTAACGGGACATTTGCCTTCCAAAAAGTTCAACTTTTGTCTCATCAGTCCACAAGGTATTTTCCCAAAAGTCTTGGCAATCATTGAGATGTTTCTTAGCAAAATTGAGACGAGCCCTAATGTTCTTTTTGCTTAACAGTGGTTTGCGTCTTGGAAATCTGCCATGCAGGCCGTTTTTGCCCAGTCTCTTTCTTATGGTGGAGTCGTGAACACTGACCTTAATTGAGGCAAGTGAGGCCTGCAGTTCTTTAGACGTTGTCCTGGGGTCTTTTGTGACCTCTCGGATGAGTCGTCTCTGCGCTCTTGGGGTAATTTTGGTCGGCCGGCCACTCCAGGGAAGGTTCACCACTGTTCCATGTTTTTGCCATTTGTGGATAATGGCTCTCACTGTGGTTCGCTGGAGTCCCAAAGCTTTAGAAATGGCTTTATAACCTTTACCAGACTGATAGATCTCAATTACTTCTGTTCTCATTTGTTCCTGAATTTCTTTGGATCTTGGCATGTTGTCTAGCTTTTGAGGTGCTTTTGGTCTACTTCTCTGTGTCAGGCAGCTCCTATTTAAGTGATTTCTTGATTGAAACAGGTGTGGCATTAATCAGGCCTGAGGGTGGCTACGGAAATTGAACTCAGGTGTGATACACCACAGTTAGGTTATTTTTTAACAAGGGGGCAATTACTTTTTCACACAGGGCCATGTAGGTTTGGATTTTTTTTTCTCCCTAAATAATAAAAACCATCATTTAAAAACTGCATTTTGTGTTTACTTGTGTTATATTTGACTGATGGTTACATGTGTTTGATGATCAGAAACATTTTGTGTGACAAACATGCAAAAGAATAAGAAATCAGGAAGGGGGCAAATAGTTTTTCACACCACTGTATATAGAGACCTATATATATATATATACTAGCAAAGTACCCGCGCTTCGCAGCTGCGAAGTACTGCATTAAAATTTTTATTAAGAAGAAAATTAAACCTTTTTAAACTGAGGGAAAATATGCCAATAATTATTTGTTAAGGATCTCTTTGTATACCACATTGTGAGTTCGGCCCTCCGGTTGTAATATGACCAAGCTGTGCACTGAGCTTACTCTTGAGCATGCAACGTACAGTTGGCCATGTTAACAGTAATCTTATTTCAAATCTCACAGCTTCAATTGCTGCTGTCACAATCGGTTTGAGTTTCATGGTTTGTTTCAATTACGACAGTATTTGCAAGACTTGTGTTGAAGTGACATTCGGCATCTGTCAAGCGTTGTAAGCATACAACTGGTTTCATCGATAACTTCACATCCAGCTTTTGAGAGTTTAAACATTCATAAACATCAAAGTGTCCACTACTCAAATCGTCACCTGTGAATCTAAGATGTTTAAGAGGCATTGGCAGTTGTCGAAAGGTGTAAAATATTTGGCCATTTCGGTACACTTGAAAGCGACAACCGAACAATTCAGCAGCAGCCATCAACTCACATGCAGAACCATAGGTGAAGGGCTTAAGCATTTCACTCTTATAGTGCTCCTGTGTAGTATAATTATCTCCTGTACCGTCATCAGTCTACTCCTTGATCCTGTCCCAGTCATTCAATACATAAGACACAATGTTCCTCCGGATATCAAGAGTGAGCCTGATATGGCCGTGCAATATGTAACAAAGAGAACGGAAAAGGCAGGTGCCATCTCCGGGCATGGAAACCACTTGGTAAGTGACAGTTCTTTGATCGATGGTGATCACCTCGATAGACATGTTAATGGGGGTACGGTTGGAATGATAAAGGAAATGGGTACCTGAACAATGTAAAGTAAGTCTAAAATA